>JAOTNS010000044.1:0-47935 GCA_028476615.1 Culter alburnus
GTGTATTACCAATTGGATAAGTAGCTACTTTAAGAGTGTATGGGCAGTGGGCAGTATTTGATTTGAATCAATGTCTAATAAACACCATAAGTAGAATATGTATCGGGCATTATAGCTGCCTCTGCTATCACAGGGAATATCATTCTTCTTTATTTTCCACCTTTTTCAAAAAAAACCAAAAAAAAGAAGAGTGGATCTTTATTGATTTTGGATGAAACTAATTGGTTAATTGGTGACTGACGGCAACTTTCGACGTTTTTTCTTGTCTTTTTTGTATTTTAGCAATCTCTACAAATTTTGCGAGAAGCTTCTCGTAAGTCCCCATTTTTCCTTATCTCTCTTTTTCCTCTTTATTTATTGTTTTTCCCCCAATGCCTCGTGACTAAATTTTGCCGGGGTCGCACCTCTTCCAGGGCCCACGCTTTTTTCTTTCTTCCCTACCAGTTGCCGTTGGCTCAATTTGGCCCCTTGCGTCTTCGACCGAATTCGGGTTGCCCCTCTCTCAAAGACCCGTCTACACCCTGACAACTAACACGACCCACACTTGGCCTGCCCGTCGGCTCCCAACGGCCCGCCACTAAGCGCGAGCACCTATGGGCTTGATTCCCCACAGGTACTTGAATGGTGGGGTTGTCTTTTGCGAGATGCTCTGTGATGCTCTTGTCAGTGTTCGGAGCGGGGCAAGTCTGGGTGCTTCTTTTTTTTTCACTTGGGGCGTGTGTTTCCCCCTTACCTAGTAGCCTCAGAACGCCACCGTTTTTCCGCGCCTCGCCACTATCCCCGCATTTTTCGCACAGCCCTATCCACCAAGCAAACTTTGCCACGTATTTTAGAGCCTCGGTCGAACTGTTCTAGCATACCTACTTTATGCACAACCATTACACCATTTTGCCCCCCACAACCAAGCCACTACACCTATTATTGCCTCAGATCCTGAAAATGCCTTTCAGGACATATGGGTTTTTTCCCAGATGTAACATTTAGGGACCATTACTGCGCATAACTGTTACTTTTGGTGCCCGGGCGCAGGTCCCTTTGCCCGCCCGCTCCCGTGCTGCATTCTCCCAGCTTTCCATTCCTTCTCCCTGCCCTTCTCCTTTCCCGTCTTAACACCGGTCCCGCCTTTCTTGGCCCCGGCCGACTGCCAGCTGCCCTCCCTCCGATGCCTTTCCGCCACGGGTTGGCCTTTCAGCTCTTCCGCTTCCGTGTGCTTCAGACCACCGACTCCTTCTTCGGCGGGCTTTCCTCTTCACCACACGTGTATCTGTTTCTCTGCAGTTACAACACCGAGATGGTCCCGCTGGGAAGGAACCGGAGGTTAGCACCTATGCACTGGTACCGTTCCTCCGGCGCGGCCCCGGACAAGCTCTCCACACCTCGGCTCGCACTATTCTACCCCCACGACACACTAACAAAGGACAACATTCGATCATTTCCGCCTGGATCCCACCCACCTGGCACAGACGGTGCCGGGCCAGGAGACCGGACAGTGAGTCGGACCAGCCCCCTGCTCGGCCCCCCCCAGTCGACTCTGGTTACATGAGCCGGCACCTGTGCTCTTAATCCACACATGTCTGCCTACCTTCCAGGTAGGAACGCTCCGGGACCCCCCACGAACACCTCCCGGGGCCCCAGGCAGCCCCCCCCCTTGCTATCCAATACACCGTGACGAAGAGACACCGAAACTCGGCCTTGGGCCCGGTAGGAACGCCCTTAAGCTTCGGACATACCTGGGTATGCCTTTAAGAGCACGGTCACGACCCGCGCCCATACCTAACTTCCCAGGTTCCACAAACAGAGGACTACCCCACCTTTACGCCCGGATGCAAGTAGCCATAGACCCACCACTGATGCATGCATCTCCAGAGCAGGTTTATACCTATATCATATAAGACCACAGCAATCTTCATATATATTATATATGTGTGTTGTGTGTGTGCATAAATTAGGTGTGTTAAATCACCATTAAACAAATAATGAATGAAGTAGAATGGCGCGCTTTTTCTTGGCATCTGTTTCCATGGTGAATCATCGATTCGGCGTTCGGTGAGAATGTCCTGTGTGTTAACCGGGAACATCCTCTGGGTTGGCCTGAAATACTCCCGAACGATTTTTTCGGGAACCAGCAAACCTCAAGTAAGCAAGGTTTGGGTTAATAATCCAGAGTTCAGGATATATGTGACGGTAAGTTAACCTTGCTTTCTGGAATACCCCCCAGGACTTTACTTTGCTTGTTTATGTTTGTGCGGTTAAGATTATTTGAAGGGCGGACACGCTAACATCACTTTTGAGCAGCAGCACACAGTTTGGGGAGGTACTCTGCTATTATTTTCTTTAAAGCTGCAGTCCGCAACTTTTTTTGTGTTAAATTTACAAAAATTATATAATGAGAATATACACATGAATCCATTTCCAACCGTGCTTTGTCTTATCCTGAATCATTATAGTACGCTATAATAAGTGTTTATTTCTGACTATTTCAGACCGGACTGGTAGGACTCACCGCAGAGTATCACAGTAACTGCGTGACTCGCCATAGACATACACGAGAAAGTAGCTCCGCTAGAATTTCCCTCTGCAAGATGCGTGCGTTCTGTTTATTACCCCTCGGGGGCCAAAAATCGCAGACAGCCGCTTTAATTCTGACACTCTTATGAAGGTTTGATATACTCAGACCGGAGAACTCAAAAGAGGAGAACATTTTAACATGTAAACAAGCATTTGTGCACTCTGCAAGAAAATAAATGAAGACCACATTTGCTTCAAGTAAAACAAAAATATTGACACTAGGGTAGGCATTGGCACAATTTCCAATTAGATTTACTTTGGATTCAGCCTTGTATTTGATTCGATATTGATTATTTGGGGGCTATTAGGTACTGTACATGGCAAATTTTCTCAAAGGAAAAATCTCTCAACTATAGCTATTGCTATAGAGGGAACACGTTGGTACAAGTCCTTTATTTGTTTAAAATGATTCGTAAGCTACTTATCACGCCAGGTGGCTGTAGCAAGCACAAACGATATCTTCTGAAGACTTTTAATATATAATTCAACAAACTGCAGAAATCAAGGAGAACAATACCCCGCTGTTGGAAGTGATACGTGGCAAGTATAAACCATGTCTATAGGAGGTCCCACAAGTATAGTGAACCGGTGTGTGTATGTGTGTGGTTCAAGAGATATTAAAGATGCCATGAAAGTGTGTGAGTTTTGTCTAATAGAGTAAAGTTTGGGTGCAGAAACCATACCTGATATTACAATATTAATATGCAAATAACTACAAATGTGGTTCACAATACATTTTTTAGTGGTGTATTCACACCAGTCTTGTTTGGTTTGATTGAATCGAACTCGTTTGTTTCCCCGCTTGGGCAGGTGTGAATACAGCAACTGGGGTGCAGACCAAATCATAAAATACTCACAAAATATCCAAACCAAAATAATACAAAATTCTGAAAAACAAAAAAATATTTCAGTCATTACTAGTGGTTACCATGATCTTCACTTTGGAATTAATTATACATTATGCATTTTTTATATTAATTATGAACCTGTATATAGTAGTTCTCTGGGAGGTATGAAAAAACTGATTAGCTAATAGTGAACTACCACCTTCACATGACAGATATAGAAAGAAAATACTGACATTATTCACCACATTATTTATCCTACTGATCTAAACTTCTATCCGTCACTCCTTTCCTCTTTCTCTACAAATGTCTCCAATGCCAAAACCACATACAATACACAATAAAATTAACAATTCGACTGATTCCTGCACTTTTCAAAACCTTCTCTTCTCTTCTTTGCCCTCCTCCCCTCCCTCCCACATCAGCTCTTACAGCTGATGACTTTGCCACATTCTTCACACATAAAATAACAACCATCAGCAGCCAATTCTCCACACCACATACTGATAACAACATCTTAATGGAAAACACACAAATTCTCCCCTCCTTCTCTATGCTCTCTGAGGCAGATGTTTCCAAACACCTCCTTTCCAATCACCCTACTACCTGTCTGCTAGATCCTATCCCCATTCATCTTCCTCAGGCCATCTCCTCCTCAATTGTACCTGCGCTCATTCACATTATCAATTCTTCCCTTCACACTGGAACATTTCCCACAGCTTTTAAGCAGGCTAGGATTACCCCACTGCTTAAAAAACCCACTCTGAATCCAGCACTTTCAGAAAACTACAGACCAGTATCTCTTCTTCCTTTCATCTGTGGTAGATTTTCCAAGATGCACCTGACTTAAGTTACCTTCCTGGGGCATCTCCTAATCGACACTCAATAAATTTCCTGATCTTTCGGAGCATCTCCTAATCGACACTCAATAATACCTGGGAGCGTCTCCAAATTGACACTCAATAACATACATGATCATTCGGAGCGTCTCCTAATCGACACTCAATAATATTTTGGGTCAACGTCTTGACCCCCTTCAACCTCGTTCCCTAACCTGACTTGCTGCACAGCAATAACCAGAAACTCCAGTTGTTGCTCTACAAAGATTTAATCACGGCCGGGAGAGTTCTCATCAATTCCAGAGAATCTCTCTCCGAACAAAAGAATACAACAGGTTTTATAGGATTTCAGGTACACTTCATAGTCAGTATGGCATGATCTATTACTCATTATCATCAGTCTCAATACGATTACGGTTTAGATTTAAGAAAAACATCTCACTTCCTCTGTCCAGCATAAATTTTTATATTAGAACAACTGAATCACAAGATCATCAAAAAATGTCTCAGGGTTAATAGTTCAGATTACTCAATAGGTTAAAACAATTTCTCAAAGACTATTTTTTATCCTTAGAAGGATGCTGTCTAGCCAGCACAGCAGAATTTTTACACTTACAACACTCAGTCCTAGTGACTATTTCAAAGTTAGATTATTATTAGGCCTGTAGAAGAAAAGATATGTTTGTTCATTATTAATTAGTTCAAAAATTCCATCACACATTGCAAAGACACTTGAGAGGGTTGTGTTTAATCAACTGTCTACTTATCTCACACAGAACAACCTCCTTGACAACCACCTGTCTGGCTTCAAGAGTGGCCACTCAACTGAGACTGCCCTGCTCTCAGTCACTGAAGCCCTGAGACTGGCACGAGCAACTTCAAAATCATCAGTACTCATCTTGCTGGATCTGTCTGCTGCTTTTGACAAATTTAACCACCAGATCCTCCTGTCAACCCTCATGCTGAAGGGCATCTCGGGAACCGCACTCCAGTGGTTCAAGTCTTACCTCTCAGGTAGGTCCTTCAGGGTATCTTGGAGAGGTGAGGTGTCCAAGTCACATCATCTTGTTACTGGGGTACCTCAGGGCTCCGTGCTTGGACCACTTCTCTTCTCCATCTACATGTCATCACTAGGATCTGTCATTCAGGAACATGGTTTTTCCTATCACTGTTATGCTGATGACACACAACTCTACCTCTCATTCCAACCAGATGATCCCACGGTTGCTGGTCGCATCGCAGCCTGCCTGATGGATCACCACCTTCAACTCAACCTTCCAAAAACGGAACTGCTTCTGGTTGGTGCCAACCCAACACTTCATCACAACCTTTCAATTCAACTTGGGTCGTCAACCATTACTGCTTCCAGGACAGCCAGGAACCTTGGAGTGGTGATGGATGATTGTTTAATCATCCGGCCTGGTCCTGCAGATTTGCCTTGTACATTAGGAAGATTAGACCCTTCCTATCGGAGCATTCCACACAAATTCTTGTCCAAGCTCTTGTTCTATCCAGACTGGACTATTGTAATGCTCTCTTGGCTGAACTTCCAGCATGCACTGTCAAGCCTCTGCTACTGATCCAGAATGCTGCAGCAAGACTGGTCTTTAATGAACCGAAGAGAGGGCAAGTCACACCTCTCTTCATCAGTCTGCATTGGCTGCCAATAGCTGCTCGCATCCAATTCAAGGCTCTAATGTTTGCCTACAGAATAACCACTGGCTCTGCACCACTATACCTGAACTCACTACTTCAGACTTATGCACCTTCCAGAAGCTTGCGTTCTGCAAGTGAACGGCGCCTTGTGGTGCCATCCCAAAGGGTCACAAAATCACCGACCTTTTCTGGGTCTGTTCCTGGCTGGTGGAATGACCTGCCACGCTCTATCCGAGCAGCTGAGTCCTTAGCCATTTTCAGAAAACTGCGACATATCTTTTTTGTCAACACAGTAATAGTAGCACTTTTTATTTATATTAGTTACACGATGTAAATACAGAAGAGTCAAGTTTTAAATAGGAAAAATATCAAAACTCTTTGGTCATTTTTGATTGAGATGCTAACGGTCTAATCAGATTCAATGAACTATGCTAAAAGTGGTACCGCCAGACCCGGAGATCGGTTGAAAGGATTCAAAAATGGTAAAACTCAACTGTTTAACTCTAGGGGAGTTGGAAAATGAGCCTATTTTCAAAAAAAGTGGAGTGTTCCTTTAAAGTAAACTGGATTCGATTAGAATAATTGTGCTCATATTTTCACTGATCAAGAGTACACACATTTATTCTAACATGTTAATTCACTGACAGAAGTTCAGCTGTAGTATTAATGTAATGAAGAGAAAATAAGAGACTCTACAACATCTCATTGTTACTGATTCATCATGAGCTCAAAGCATTATGGGTAGAATCTATTCTGATTCATCAACACAGTTTCACTGATCCATAATCAACATAAAACCCAGGATAGAGCGGTTGAGTGAATGTGGTCTGGACTGTGTGGATGAGGCTCATTGTGTCTCCAGAGACGCTGTAGAAGGACAGAGTTCCTGCACTGTGATCCACATACACTCCTATTCTACTGCTGATGGACTTTACTGGGAGTTTAGTCTCTATGTAATTGTGCCAGAATGAGTAACTGGAGGAAGAGCAGATCAAACTCCAAGACTGATGATTACACCCAAACAAACACTCTTTACGCTCATCCTTCCTGCTGATGCTCTCATATGACACTGATATACACACACATCCACTCCTCTCAATCTCCCAGTAACAGCGTCCACACACACTCTCTCTACACAACACCTGAGGCCACTGATCAAATCTGTCTGGATGATCAGGATACGACTGTGCTGCTTCAGTGTAAGTAATCACTCTGTTCTCTGACAGACGGAGGCGTTTATTCACTGTGTTCAGATCCAGGTTGAGCTGATGGGAATCTGATGAAGATAAAACACACATCACAATCAAGAATTATGAATCTGGGGCCGTATTCACAGAACATTTTATCTTACCACTAAGAGTTCTCCTAAATAGCAGTAAAAGTTCTTAGCTAAGAGTTTTCTCTTAAAACCTATTGACAAAGCTGCTGAGACCAACTTTTACTAAGGAATAGACTGAAGTCTTAAGCTAAGAGTAAGGGCGGGGCTGACCTTGTTGCTATGGAGTAAACACACAGTGAATGGCTGATGGGGAGGAGTCAGTGATTTAATCATAGAAATATTGTAGAATGGGGTGTCATGTTTCCATATTAAAATAAAGGTTTTAAAATACAAATGCCCTATTCAAATAAATATTTTTTAATAAAAAATGTTGCCATAGTTAAAATAAAATGTTGCCATATTGTTGCCATAAAGGTTTTAAAATGTAGGCTAAGTGTCACTAATTAAACTAGTATATACAGTTGATTGTCCACCTCTTGGATGTGTTCATCTCAAGAGAATGCAGATTTCAAGTGACAAATTAAGTTTGGGAGGAACACATTCAAACGGTCTTTCTAATCAGCTCGAGAAGAGGAATATATACACAGACGAGAGCCGGCTCGCCTATAGTTACTTTGACGGTTTTCTGCATCCCTCCGCCAACCCGCTCCTCACTCGGCTGGGGATACGGAGATAACTTTGGGTTTGGGCTAAATTCCAAGCTCAGGGCCCTTGATCCCCTTGGACAGCACACCAAATACGCTTATTATATATATTTTATATATAAGTGTGAACTCATGAAAACCACTAGCACAGGTAATCAGACAATATTTATTTATTTGTTTGTTAAAGATTTATTTTTGGTGTCTCGTCGTAGATTCAAATCTATAAATCAAAATGTGTTGCATTTATGAAGAAAAGGTTCAGCACCCAAGGCTCTATCATTATTGCCTCAATGGTGTACAGTGTCTTTGGGTGGATTAGGACTGTTTGTGATTTGGTCTTAGTGACTTAGGAGTCCTCTTGACTACTCCTAACGTTTCACAGATTTAGGAGCTAGTTTTAGCGCTAAAATGCTTTATGAAATACTCTTAGAGCAAAAATTTAGGACTCCTAAAATTAGGACTGACACACCCATTATTTTTAAGAGTTTCTCCTAAATAGGCAAGTTAGGAGCTACTTTTAGCCTTAAGATGTTTGGTGAATACGGCCCCTGATCTTTTAATGTTTCTGAACTCTTCATGTTCAATATATCAACAGTGTCTCAGTACAGTTTACCAGATATCCTGTGAAAATCATCATTTACATCAGTGTTTTTTGGGCCGGTCTAATCAGTCTTCCCTGAATATTAATGTTGGTTAATATTCTGTGTTATCATAATTTAAAGGCCTATTATTATATTTAGAGACTTGTTACAAAATCCTGTTTAGGATAAATCCATAGTGGAAGTATTCAGTTTCTTACTTTCCTGAAACTCTTCAAGAGCTTTTTTTCACCTTTGATTTTACTTCTAATATTGTCTGTTTAATATCTAATATTGAATGTTTTTAATTGGCTTTCAGTGAAAAATAATCATATTTATTCATTAGTTTTAGAAGATTTCCTGTTTTTGAAGAATATATTGAATGCCCAGTTTAGTGCTGTCCTGATTTACATCTTTGTTAAAGTCACAAGTTCATTCAATTTCAAATCTTTTTATTTCATACTTCCAGTGCCAGTATACACTTCTCTATTTATACCTTTAGTGTTCCTTGCGTACCAGCACTTCCAACATGTGTTATATTGTGTCTGAATGCTAAACGCAGAAGTTGTTTTCACTGGAAGTTCAGCAGCTGCGCTACAGAAAGCTGACAGAAACACTGAAGTAAATAGTTGTTAATATGGAAATGATACACTGTCTATTCTGGTCACATTGGTGTAAACTGGCAGGTCAAGCTCTGATGTGAACGGCACTACATGTCACGAAAAATGCACATACAACCCAATATAATCAGTGATTCTGTCTACACTGGACACTTTTGGACACAATTGATCTGGGCACTTAGAATATTGTTATAATGTTGCAGACTATTTTCTTTTGCAAGTAATTACAAGTTTCATCTTGTAAATCTTAGGCATTTATGCGCCTTAAAAAATGCCTCCCAAGAACACCGCAACACTCCTCCGATGTTCTCTGAACACCCCTTTGAGGAACATTAATTTACATGATCAACTATAAAACTCTTCTGTCATGTTTTCTTTCTCCTTCTACAGGAAGATCATGAACACACTCAAGAGTTTCTCTGCTTTTTTTCTTAGTGACTTACATTGTAGGAAGTCGTTCCTGGTTCTGGTAACAATGCTGGTGAAAGTGACTGTGGAAATCAACAGACATGAAGAGTGTGATTATCATGTCAAGAGAAAATGATCCTGCATCCGTTCCTAAGACATTTCTAATATGATCTTCTACATGAAATGAGATGATGGAGGATCATTTCTGAGAGCAGATGAATCTCCAGGACTTTACCTCTGTCAGAGATCTTCTTCAGCTCCTCTTTGCAGAAATCCTCCAGTTTGTCTCTCAGCTGAAGGACAGATTCTCTCACAACATCAAAAGAGTAGAGAGAACTGAAGGGATCGTCATTTACGTCTGTAGATTCAGGAGGAGCTGAGAGAGACTGGAAACTCTACAGAAAACAGAAATCCAAATCCAAGAAGTCCACCATATTAACAGCACTTAACAAGAGACACTGCCTGTAAGTAAATTAATTACGATTATTATTATTATATTATTTATTATTGATTTGCTATTATGTATGTTTATGAAGGATTACAGGTAGAAATAATCGTTATCATAATACATTATTGTGAAATTCATAGTTCTGTTCATATTATAAAATATTTGTTCTGCTTAAGGTCTCATTAAGCATTTATCTCTCAGTATATAGTTTGTATATTGTGTAAACATTTTGCATGATTATCTCAAGTTGAATAATAATTGGACTCAACATTTTTCATGTTTATTTAATCTTTTTATTTTATTGTTTTACACATTTGACTCAGTAAATCATCTGCAACAACGCCTTCCCTGTGTCAAGACTTGTTATTGAGTAATGTTTAGCTTGCTGGGTACGAAGCCAGTACAAAGTTCATACCTGTTTCTCTGTCCTCTGTGCTGCAGCTGATACAGTGTTGTGGTTTTTATGTTCATCCATCATACACAGCACACATATACACTTCTGATCAGTGCGGCAGAAAACCTCAAGGATCTTGTCGTGTTTCTGGCAGATCATCTCCTGCAGTCGTCCAGTGGCTTCAGTCAGATTGTGTCTCTTTCCTTTAAACCAACTCTCATGTTGTTCAAGGTGATTCTGACAGTAAGAATTCAGAATCCTGATTCCTGTTTCCTGGTTCTGTGTTTGAGTGACATGTGCAAAACAGGTGTGTCTGTAAAGCAGCTTTCTAATTCCTGGTCCTGAAGAGCCTCATTAAAAAAAAAAAAAAACTCACATTTGAGTGGCATTACAGTGCATGTCATTTAATAGAAAATTGCCATGAATTTGAAAAAAGAAAACAAAAAGTAAAGCAAATACAAGAACACTACGTTGCACTAGGTTGTACATTTTTCTAATAGGTTTACTGCACTCTTAGAATTTGAAACTACAGAGATTCTTAGGTGATGGAATGGTAATTTTTGCTGACTCATTAAAAGGTCTATTTACTGGATATTGAGGTGCAGGATGTCTACTGTCCTGTGTGTCTTTGACACAGAGGATGGGGGTCCGTTTCATAAAGACTAATTTCAAATAAATCATCTTCACTGGGATGAGCTGAAGAACTTTTTTCCCCAAACTGGTTATTTCCAAACCATTATTGTAA
This sequence comes from Culter alburnus, assembly GCA_028476615.1. Lineage (NCBI taxonomy): Eukaryota > Metazoa > Chordata > Actinopteri > Cypriniformes > Xenocyprididae > Culter > Culter alburnus. The sequence continues at coordinate 11,025 of JAOTNS010000044.1, forward strand.
GTGAATCTTAGTGCATCTGAGCTTCAAAATATCTCTTCAATGTCTTGTGCATCAGAGGTGGATAGGTTCAGCTCTTGTGTAATGAATCATGGATGGAATTTGAGACTAAATGTACTGCATGACAACAGACAGTGGTACAAATATGGTGAAGGATTTTCAACTCAACAACTTGACTCGCCTGTCATGATTTGGCCACAGACTGCATCTAGCTATAGGTGAGTAACGTAAAATAGCCTTGGCTAAATGTAAAAATATTACTTAAAAACATAAATATATGATCGAGATAAGATCATGTTTTCTCTTTGCCATTTAAAAGCTCAAGTGGTCTAACAAAATATTTCCTAAATTGTTCAAAAGAGACAACAGTTCAGTGGAAGAACTCAAGATGGTTGAAAGAGTCCTTGAACAGAAAGCAAGACATCTTGCACTACCATGGCAGGATATTGATGTTTTGGAGTTGGTGAAGAATGCTCTCAGCCCATTCAAATATTTCACAGATGCACTGAAATGAGTATCTTGAGTGTGGATGCTGAGGACACTAACTTAACAAAGACGATAAAGGAAACCATCAGTACCCAGTACCTCAGTGAAAATTACAATTACCAGGCAACAGATGACCTCATGGACATGGGGTCTCTTCTTTACCCAAGATTTAAGCTGCACTGTGTGAATGAATAAAAACAAAAAAGTGCACATAAAATCTGGAGCTATTACGGAGCTGCAAGTCCTTCTGTCAGCATCATCTAAACCAGTAGTGTCTGTTACATCACAAAGCACAGAATCTGAGGGGCAAGTCAATAAATAAGGGCCAAAACTCTAGGTAACCTACTCAAAGTATCAAGTACCTCAGCAGCCACAGTCCCAACCTTGGCACCTGCTTTTCAAAGAGTTAACTGAGCCAGAACTGGCATCATACCTATCAAAGCTGACAGCGAGTTGGATCCTTTGAAATGGTGGAAAACTCACCAGGCAAACTTTCCACGAGTTTGCGCATCTGGCAAAAAAAAAATACCTTTGTATCCCCGCAACCAGTGCACCATCAGAAAAACTATTAAGCACAGGTGGCAACATTGTCACATGCCAAATAGCTTGATCAGTTGATTTTCCTTGCAAAAAATCTGTAATTCTACCTCATCATTCCTGGTAAATCTTTGTTAAACTCTTCCAGTTTTATTATATTTCTGTTAATTTCAGTAGCAGTGCAGTGCTGTTAAAATATAACCATGAAACGGTTTGATTTTTTTAATGTACATTTAACTATTTTTCAAAAATTAGATTTCTGAGTACTTAAGAAAGTCTTATTTTATATAAATATTATCTATTGGCTACTGCCAAGTTGAAAAGTTTACTTTTTGGGGATTATATTTCACTCATCAATATCTACATGCCTCCGAACCATCCTTCTGACTTTATGTATAAAGCATTTGTTCGACTGGCTGAGCTCGCTTGTGCACAATTGATAAAATAACGAACTTCCGGCAGGACAGCCATACGCATTCGATGTACGTACAAAAAGCGTTAACTTCCGTGACGTAGTACACAATGACATGTATGATTACAAATGGTAGACATTCTGAGAGTTTTAATCTAAGAAGGGGCACCAGGCAGGGTTGCCTGTTGTCACACTGTCACAGTGTGTTGCAGAAGAAGGCACGAAGATGATGAATAAGTTCAAACATTAAGGTTAATAACAATAATCCACATAAGCAGCATCCAAATAGGCAGAAAAACACACATTAACATAAACCAGACACACTGTGAAGGAGGAACTTAAATAGTAGACAGAACAAGGCTAAACAAGGTAATTAATCAAACACAGCTGACACACAGATCTCATAATTATGGTGACCATAGTAACTAACGAGTGACGGGAAATCTAACAAAGGAAAACAGGAACTGAAGAAATACAAACTTAAAGTCCTTAACTAAACTAAACTAAACAGAATGCAACTGTGACACACCCCTGCTTTTTGCTATGGTTATGGTTGGAATCTCTAGAGGAGGGCAGTCTTACTACTCTCATCTCATTTACTTTTCTTTTTTTTCTGTGAGAGTCTCGTGTTTTAAGTTAAGTTTTGCCACAAAGTCTTTGCTCGCCTCAAACTTCAGCCACGGGGGAGACTATTAATCCGCCAACACCTCGCCGTAAATGGATTCCCAAGAAAACGTTGATCCAGACACGAAAAAACCTTTAACGAATCCGGGAAACCCCCTTCTCCAAGCCAAAGACACCAACAAAAGGAATCCCCATTTAAAGACAAACGCCAGACGCCAGTATACCTCCAGGTTTTAGTTAAACTGGTACATTGATATAGAATTTAATAACCCTATAATACGTGGTATGTGTGTGTTAGAATAATCAATAAAGTCTCCTTTATATTATTAAAGAGAGGTGTCTTGTATTATGTGCTAACGAATTTCATGTCTTAAACTGCCGATCTATGTTACCTTGCTAATAAATAGTGTTTTCACTATAGTTTTGATATTCATTTCCACCACAGAACTGATAGTTACAGCCCATTCAAATGAACTCTGCACGATTCATTTGCTCGCTGTAAAATAAGTGACTCTTTTAACATTTCCTATATAAATTAATTGATAAATCCCTTTGACCTAAATTTACCTGTTTCACTTACAATGTATTCCCCTGGCATTGTCTATGTTAGGAAGGATAGCTTTGATCAAGTTTATAGTCTTGCCTCATTTCTTGCAGTTATTTTAAATTATCCCAATTCTCCTAAACTGCACAATAATTAAAAGTATTAATGGCTGGTTCAGCACTTTTATTTGGAACTGGAAGAAAGCAAGACTGAAATTAACTTCCATTCAAATTCGCAGACATAAAGGAGGTCTGGCATTTCCAGATATTAGATTCAGTTTGCTTAGATACTGAATCACTCAGCTTAGGCAATGGTTTACGTATATCATTGGCCTATCTTCCCCTTGTTTTAGATGTTAAAAAAAAATCTGGTCTAGGGCAGAACAGGATTGTTAACAGGATAACACATTATGAGTGTGAATTATAATCAAGAGTTGGGAAGGAAAAGCCAAAACTCTGTCACCTTTTGCTCCAATACACAAGACAATTTAGATTTTTGGCCTGGAATAATGGTGTGGCAAGCAGGATGAGGCCGAGGGCCATAAGAACGGAGTGAAGCGGTGGCGTGGATGTCATAAAATGGATTTATACATTCAATATTGAAGCACGTTAAGTACAAATACAATGAATATGCAATAGCCTATAGTGCCTTTATTTAACAAAATGCTCCTCTTTAAGTTAATTTTTGTAGCTGACTAATGAGTTTTTGGACATTGAATGTTTTGGTTTTGGTCATATCTGAGGTCAATGTGCTGGTAAATATGCCATTTTTACAAGATGTTTTGTTGATGCCTTTCCATGGTTGAAAAAATGATTGCATGTGACATGATACTGATTTTGTTAAGTTGTACTGTATCTTTCAATTTACCTTCAGATGTTCATTCATGTTTATTTCATGTTGTAACTAGTAAATCAGAAGAGTTGGTTGGTTCATGTGCCCTGCGTGAACTGAAGCGCTACTGTTACGCCACAGAGCAGCAAGAAAGACTGCGAGAGAAGAGTCTATGGTCTCACCCCAGTCTATGGGAAACTAGCCATAGAGGTTTATTGTGGTTGCAATTTCAATCTGGCCACCCACCAATTCACATAAATAACATGTTTTGATTCTCAATGGTGAATTTTTCTGAAAAATTAATAGGTTTTTGTTTTCTTGGGTTCCAGAATCTTATGAAACAGACACCCTTTTTCATGTTTAATACTGTAAAGCTACTTGCTTTAAAGAAATCAATTGAAAAAATTATTCTATAAATAAACAGAACGACTTGACTGCTGAGCTGAATTGCAGAGCAATTCCACGTCGCTATGATCAGATGCTTCCACAAATGCTGTTTTCTCATGGAGATTATTTTGTTATTGAAAGAAATTGTGCAGAATATTTACATATTCATCTAAATGCCACTTGGGATGTTTGCTAAGTCTGCTGTTCAGGTTTTTTCTAAAAAACTTTTAACCCCTAAACAAAAAAACAAAGACAGCTCTGCCAGAGTTTATCGGGGATGTTTATGTGAACAAGGTTTGCTTTATTTCTGGGAGTCATTCCACAGTGTTGGTACATGAAAAGCTTCTCTCTTGTGTGCATTATTACATGATTCCTAAGGTGATTCATGTCTGTGAAACTCATTCCAGAGTTAATGCATTTACATGCACCCTCATAATGGGATTTTGGCAATATTGCGATTAAACTTTACCTCATGTAAATGCAATAATCATAGTAACCATAATCACATTAAACTAGGTGGTGTACACTGATTTTAATTGTAATAAACAGGCATGTAAACGCATCCAGATGGTGCGAAGAATGCAATGGCAACATAGGCAAACCCGGCATAATGATGTTCATCACGGCGCCGTTTAATGTCTAGTACATCCATAAAAATGTATTTTGAATTTGATGAGTAGATTAAAACAATGGCCATTGTAGATTTGATGAGTAGATTAAAACATGCATACTGTGAGTGTGGTATAAAGGCAGGAACACAACAAGCCGACGCTGACGAACTAGTGGCAATGAAAGCAGACTGCAGGGTTGGTTCACGTCGGCAGGTCCAAAGTTGCCTTGACACACCAAACCAACGCTAAACAGCCGACGGCCAAGTAGCACGTCCATTCTGCGCCTGCGCAAGATGAAATGCCTTTCCGTACCAGCAGGTGGCAGTAGCTGAACAGCCAATCAGAATGATCAGATGGCCCGACAAGCTCAAACACCAATTCAACATGTCGAATCAGCCGAAAAAAACAGACGAGGACCAACTTCAGCCAACAGTGTGGAACACACTGAGAAAACTTAGTCAGCTGATCGTCGGCTTGGTGTGTTCCTGCCTTAACCATATGGTATAACCATACTTATTAGCGAACAATCAGTGTAATAAAAATTGCATGTAAACTGGAGCGAAGATTTCTGCTCATGTCATGTACACACCTTACTGAGATTAAGACCTTACTCTGATTATGAGAAATAACCGCTTTATTGGTGCACATGTAAAAGTAGTCACTAAAGACATATAAAACAGTTCTCTCCTACATGAATACTCATGTGGTACTTTAAGGTTTCTTAATATCTGATAGTCTTTCCACAGTGACCACATATAAATGGCTTCTCTCCAGAGTGAATTCTCAAGTGTTCTTTAAAGTGTCCTTTCTGATTGAAACTTCTTCCACACTTTTGGCAGGTGAAAAGGCTTCTCTCTATTGTGAAATCTTATGTGCCTTTTAAGGCTTCCTTTAGGAGTGAAACTTACTCCACACTGTTGGCAAGTGCAAAGGCACTATCCACTGTGAATTCTCATGTGTGCATTAAGGTTTCTTTTTTCGGTTGAATCTTTTTACACACTTTTGGCAGGTGAAAAGGCTTCTCTCTATTGTGCATTTTCATGTGCCTGTTAAGGATTCCTTTAAGAATGAAACCCTTTCCACACTGTTGGCAGGTGTAGGGCTTCTCTCCAGTGTGAATTCTCATGTGGACTATAAGGTTTCTATATTTAATGAAACTTCTTCCACACTGAAGGCATGTGTAAGTCTTCTCTCTAGTGTGAATTCTCCTGTGCCTGTTAAGGATTCCTATTTGGTTGAAACTTTTCCCACATTGTTGGCAGGTGAAAGGCTTCTCTCCAGTGTGAATTCTTATGTGGCCTTCAAAGTGTCCTTTCTGTTTGAAACTCTTTCCACACTGAGGGCAGGTGTAAGGCTTCTCAGTGTGAATTCTCTTGTGGACTTTAAAGTTTCCTTCTCTATTGAAACTCTTTCCATATTGTTGGAAGATGAAATGACTTCTAGTCTCTGTCTCTTGAGCCATTTTTAGTGAAGACGTTTCTCCAGTCTGTGAGCAACTAAAAGATTTTTCTCTAGTAATGAAATCATGATGATTGTTATGTTGATCTTTCTCTTCCATTTCATTCTCCTCTTTCAGTGCCATCAGGTCTAAGGTGAAAAAAGACAAAAATAGTAAACCCCAGTTTATTGACATCAAAACATTTGACATGTAAAGCATCAAAAACCAACTGCAAGAGAGCACAACAGAACAAAACAAGAGAAAATCTAATTTAATTTAATATTTAAACACCAGGAAAAAATGTTTCATGTTTAAAAATGTTCAATTTTAGCAGAAAACACGTATTTGTGCAGAATTTCAATCAGGAATTAAGCCCCATCATTGCATAGAAACTGCTTGTTGACCTGCTTTTACCATCAGATTGTGTATCAACTAGGTTTAATTCAATATCAATATATACAGCGATATACTTTTATTGGTTATATAATTTAAGTGCAATTCTGATATTCAAAGCAGTTCCACCTGAGAGTCAGAAGATGAGGCACCATAAAAGTTTAAGCAAACCTGTCCCTGAAACATCACCACCACCAGCTGTGTCAAAAGAGAAACCCATTCAGCAAACACAGACGGCTGCATTCATTTCCTATGACAAGCAGTCTAAAACGTAAAGACATTACTAAAGCTGTTACATCTTCTGGTAAGTATGATGCCATTATGGTGGAAAATGTGGGCTTCAGGAAAATTATGTCAGTCATCGACCCCAGATATGAGCTCCCTGGTCGAAAATATTTTTTCAAGCACATCTATACCTACACTTTATGTTGACTATTATCAGACATTGTATGCCAGAGTTACAACAAATGGCGAAACATCAAACTTTGATGTTCCAACTTCATCCATCATAAACATACTCCACACGGCTCCAGAGGGTTAATAAAAGCCTTCTGAAGTGAAGCAATGTGTTTGCGCAAAAGAAAAATATCCATATTTAACAAGTTATGAAGTAAAATATCTAGCTTCCACCACCTTCCGTATTCGAAGAAAGTTACGAAGTTACGAAGAAAGTGTAAACTGGAGTCACGTCAGTTAAGCTTTTTCTGCAAGTTGAATAGGGAAGATTATCTGGCAGAAGCTAGATATTTTACTTCATAACTTGTTAAATATGGATATTTTTCTTGCGGAAGCTAGACATTTAATGAGGATCAAATAACTGAGTTCAGCTTTGAAAATAAAACCAACCTGTTTGTTCCTCGGTTTCTTCTTGTTTCACTCTGAATGTTTCATCAATCTTCATGTCGTCACTCTCCTCTTTAATAAACGTCATCTTTATAGTAGTGTCACATGGATCTCAGTCGCTTCACCAGAAGTTTTTGTGTTTGTCCTGTTTAAGGTGAGAATAATTAACAAAGAAAAATAAATCCAAATATCTGTTTCTCAATCAGCTCTAGTTCAGTAGTTCAGTACTGATAAGAGAGTCAGAGTGACAGTTGATTAAATGATTTAAAAAAATGAAATGATTAAAAAAATTATTTACAAACAATACAAAAAGTTCATATTTATTTGATTATATTATTACATTTTTTGTACATCACATTTAATAGATTACACTTGCATGAAAACATTAGCAGTTGATTTGTAAAAGTTGTCATCACACATTAGTGTTTGTTCTCGTTCATTTACAGTGTTTGATCAGCGGTGATTCGAATCACTGAATCATTTTACGAAGCAATTGATTCAATTGACTCGAAGTTGTTTTTTTAAACGCTGTTTCTCTCATCACTTTTTTTTTCCAGTACCTGAATTCATGTTTATGATAAACTGATTCACGTTATATAGAGCGAAACGAGACGCTCCTTTTCTGTTACTCATGAGTGGATGCGATTTACTGCCAAAATATCGTTCATTAATGTTAAATAAAGCATTGCAACTTTACTTTCAATAATGGTTAATTTATTGTACACAGATTGTAAAACGGACAGAACGGTTTGAATTGATTTAAACACTTTAAATGCGTAAAAACACAAACCTTTCTTCAGCCGAATCACAAGAGATGCAGCAGCGCGGCGCAGCTTTATGACATCACACCGTCAGTCCAAAATAAAAGTCCCGTTCACATGCTGCTGTCATATATACCAGGGGTGTTCAAACCTGGTCCTGGAGGGCAGCTGTCCTGCAGAGTTTAGCTCCAAAATACCTGCAGAAAGTTTATATATATATATATATATATATATATATATATTTTTTTTTTTTTTTTTTTTTTTTTTTTCAAGAGAATATTAATAACTAACAATGAAGTGTGAGATTTTGTCTAATAGGCAAAACTGTAATGTTTGGGTGCAGAAATCATTTATACCAGATATTACAATATTAATATGCAAATAGCTACAAATGTGATTTACAATTTTTAAAATACATGTTAAAAACAGTGTAAGAAAGCAGAGTTCATATTATGTGTCATTTTGGGCTGGGCAATATGCCAAAATCTTTTTCTAAGATAAGGGCCGGTTTTACAGACAGGGCTTAGACTAAGCCAGGATTAGGCCTTAGTTCAACTAGGACATTTGAGTAGCTTTTAAAAACGTTCACTATAAAAACATTACTGGTGTGAATCTTGAGACAAAACAATGGCACTGACATATTTTAAGATCTGCCAGTACAAGTTACTTTCAGTTAAAACATGCATTTTAGTCTAGGACTAGTGTAGTGATTTTACTCCATTCACCTGTGACGTAGTGATTTTGATCATGTGTCACTTAAGTGTGGTTATGAGTGTATCAGAGGACCCCTCCCCCTTTGTAATACGGGGCACCAGTTAAGAATACTGTCTTAACAATTTAAGAACACTCCAAAAGAGCTGTTCAATAATTCAGAATTAATATAAAATGGAGGGAGTCGGTCAACTGATTTATCTGAAGGATTTGTGCGAGTTCGGTCAACTAGTAGAATCTTTGATCATCACACAAGGAAGACACAGTTAATAAAATCAATTAAATTTAAACAATAGACATGCAAGAGTAAAACCACAACGATTAATAATGAAATAATGAATATGCACTTCTAAAAGATAGTAAAATAATAATCAAAGGAGAATACTGAATTAAATCAAAGAAACACATAAATGAAGGGAACACAGAATGGATAAATGCAATGCTGTTGAACTGAATGTAGAATGGAAGAGAATTGTATGGGAATGCTTCTTATGGAAGCCACCTAATGGCTCTGGTAAAATGGTGATAAATAATTTATTTATCATTCAACAAATAATATCCCTATTATTTGTACAAGCTGACCTCAAGTTACTGTTATCTAAACAGGTTAGAAAAACATATGCTGCATGTATAAACTAATGCCAAGGTCTCTAGAAAAGAGGTTTGGTAAGTTTATATTTACGTTCCACACAGTCGGGTGATCAATCCGGTAGCAGAGACGTCTTCCACTGATGATGCAGGCTGCGTGCAGTGGGAGGGCGCGGAGTTGCAATCCAGTAGTCGTGCCATGCTGGGCTGGAGGATGCTGAACTTCGGTTGCGCCAAGAGGGTCCTTTAGGATGGACTGGGCAGCTGGGTCAGATGAATCTTCACAGGTTCCTTTGCAGGCTGGCTGCGTCGCTGAGGAGCCGTGTGGTACAGGCAATGTCTGCCGATGCAGAGGTCCTTTGCGGACTGGGCTGCGCCGCTGTAGGAGCCGTAAGGGTCAGATGAAGTCCCTCAACGCTGGGGCCCTTTTGCAGCTAGAGTGCAGCTGGAAGCAATAAAAAAGGTTTTGCTCGCAAAAGCTTCACCTTAACCGTCTAGTAGTTTCTTTCCTCGTCAGGTCAGAAACTCAGGAAGTGGAGTGTCTGTTAATGTCTCCTTCCCCGTCGAGTTGGAAACGCAGAACAAGGGTGTGTCTACCCGGGGGACATATTTATCCCTTTCTGATGAGGAGGAGATTGAAATGTGGCGCTTTGCCGATCCTGGAGTGTGATTGGCTACTGTTATCTGAAGCAGCCCCGGTGTTCCCCACCCTAGTGTGGAACTCATTTGCATAGCATAAAGTACAGTGTTAAAATAGTGTCTTTAACATTTTACCCATGCATTATTTCTTTACCAAACCTCTTTCAAATTATTAAAGGCATCGTAGGGAACAGATAGACACCAAACACGATATGAAATGGTTAAATCATCGCCATGCATTTGTTTATCTCTTAACAGGTCTGTCCCATGACCTGTTGGTTTAGCAGTCAGTAACCATTAACATAAACTGTGCTTTTGCATGAAGATGGAGTGTATGTGATGCAGTTTAGATCAAATTAAGGCCTCCAAACATAGGTATGAATGGATTTAGATAGATCTCTGTGGCCTCTCTTTAATTCAGTCTCTGCTGCTCCATCCAGGAGGTCCTGAAAGAATTTTTATGGCAGTCCTTGCCTAAACCTTAGGAATGAGTTTAATGGCTAGAGTCAATGTGTCCAATGAGAAGTCTTCTCCTTGGTTTTGGTGGGTGCAGAAGGTCCCCCTTCCTGTTCTGGAAGAGGTGTCTGGTAGTTGTCCCAACATCTTATCTGATGTTGCTGAACATTTATTAATGTTCATTGACCAAAGATCCAATCACGGTGTGGAACATCTTCCTACACCCCGGCAGTTAGAGAGGGGCCCTGTCGTAAACTGGTCCCTAGAAAGCCATCTTGACTGGTGTTCACAACACTAGCTTAAGCCTTGTCTGTGAAATTTTAAATGAAATAACGATAACAATAATGACATATTAAATATAGATATTTTGGTTATTTAATTTTTTATTATTATTTTTTAATTTATTAAAAATTAGAACAAAAAAGCGAATAACACACAATAGGACAAATGTAACCAGTCCTACTCGAATCACTCCGAGTGGGATTCAAACCGGGGTCTCTGGTAACGAAGGCTAAAAAGGATGCTAAAGACAGTTAGTGTCAGTCACTAGCACCTCATTGATTTTTGTAAATTTTGAACACAAAAAAAAAGTTACGGACAGCAGCTTTAAGTAAAAAGGGAAAAACACTTGAAAGACATTAATATATTGATTTTGATACATGCATGAGTTTGTATCATGTGGTGTGTCATGTCAAATAATGTACTTCATGTAATATGATTTCACTCCATACGAAACTTCAAAAAGCAATTGTTCTCTGCTGTGAAATAGTGGTGTATGTTACACTTTTTGCACATCACTTTGGGTGTTCCTGCTAACCCAGGAACCCTGCATCTTCCCTTCTTATAACACATTATTGCCAATATGAGGTATTGTCCAAAACCTCCTCGAAAAGTACCCCTTATCGCACAACGCTGCCCTAAGGCAACGAAAAGAAAAACTGAGTTTCTGAACATTTAATATATATATAAAAAAAACTTCATAAAACCTGACAAAAGACTTCTCTACACCTTCTTACACATTTTTTATGTACAGTTCATATTTTGAATAAGATTACTAAAGCAAATAATCTTGCCTTCTTCTTAAACCATGTGCTCCTGTGACCATGTGTCAGAACAGGACGTCCCACCTTTTAAAGGGATAGTTCACCCAAAAATGAAAATTTGATGTTTATCTGCTTACCCCCAGGGTATCTAAGATGTAGGTGACTTTGTTTCTTCAGTAGAACACAAATGATGCCGTCTGTCAGCCGTATAATGCGTATCAATGGGAACTTCGTTTATAAGAGTAAAAAAAAAAAACATGCACAGACAAATCCAAATGTAAACCCTGCGGCTCGTGACGACACATTGATGTCCCAAGACACAAAACGATCAGTTTGTGCGAGAAACCGAACAGTATTTATATAATTTTTTACCTCTAAAACGCCACTCTATGTCCAACTGCCCTGCACATCCGGTTGGCGAGTTCAGAAAACGCGTTCTGATGACGGAAGTGATCTCTCGCGCTTTGCTTCAATGAGTGCGAGACATCACTTCCTTTGTCAGAGCACGATCAGACCTCACCAACCGGATGTGCAGGGCAGTTGGCAGTAAGGTTAATAGGTTGTTTTTTTGAGCTTTTTATAATAGAAAATGAAGTAATTATAATTGAAAGTGATAGTCACAGTTTTTTTTTTTTTCATGTTTAATACTGTACAGCTACTTGCTTTAAAGAAATCAAAATGACTATATAAATAAACAGAACATGACTTGACTGCAGTGCTGAATTGCAGAGCTGGTACAAAAATTCACATTGCAATGATCAGATGCTTCCACAAATGCTGTTTTCTCATGGAGTTAATTTTTTTATTGAAAGCACACATTTACATATTAATCTAAAATCCACCTGAGATGTTTGCCAAGTCACTGCTCAGGTTTTGAACTTCTTTTAACCCCTAGACAAAGAACCAAAAACAACTATGCCTGAGTAAATCAGGATCCTTATGTGAATTCCTAAGGTGTTCACTCTGATCACATATAAAACGGTTCTCTCATACATAAATGCTCATGTGGTACTTTAAGGTTTCTTTATAACTCTTTCCACACTGACCATATATTTATGGCTACTTTCCAGTGTGAATGTTCATGTGCCTGTTAAGGATTCCTTTTTGGTTGAAACTCTTTCCACACTAAAGATAGACAGTGTGAATGTTCATGTGGTTGAATCTCTAGGATTCCTTTTTGGTTAAATTTTTTTCCACATTGTTGGCAGGTGTAAGGCTTCTCTCCAGAGTGAATTCTCAAGTGGTAATTGAAGTGTCCTTTCTTTTTGAGGGCAGGTGTTGAGGCTTCTCATTGTGAATATTCATGTGCCTGTTAAGGCTTCCTTTAAGAGTGAAACTTATTCCACATTTTTGGCAGCTGTAAGGCTTTTCTCCAGAGTGTATTCTCAAGTGGTCTTTCAAGTGTGCTTTCTTTTTGAAACTCTTTCCACACTGAGAGCATGTGTAGGGTTTCTCTTCAGAGTGAATTCTTATGTGGTCATCAAAGTGCCCTTTCTGTTTGAAACTCCTTCCACACTGTGGGCAGGTATAAGGCTTCTCAGTGTGAATTTTCATGTGCCTGTTAAAGCTTCCTTTCAGAGTGAAACTTATTCCACATTGCTGGCAGGTGAAAGGCTTCTCTCCAGTGTGAATTGTCATGTGGCCTAAAAGGATTCCATGTACACTGAAACTCTTTCCACACTGAGGGCATATGTAAGGCTTGTCTCCATTGTGATTTCTCATGTGCCTGTTAAGACTTCCTTTAAGAGTGAATCTTATTCCACATTTTTGGCAGGTGTAAGGCTTCTCTCCAGTGTGAATTCTCATGTGGACTAAAAAATTTCCGTGTTCACTGAAACTCTTTCCACACTTTTGGCAGTTGTGAGGCTTCTCTCCAGTGTGAATTCTCATGTGGACTAAAAAGTTTCCATGTCCACTGAAACTCTTTCCACACTGAGGGCACATGAAAGGCTTCTCTCCAGAGTGAATATTCATGTGCCTGTTAAGGATTCCTTTTTGGCCGAAACGTTTTCACATTGTTGGCAGGTGTAAGGCTTCTCTCCAGAGTGAATTCTCAAGTGGTCTTTCAAGTGTCCTTTCTTTTTGAATCTCTTTCCACACTGAGAGCATGTGTAGGGTTTCTCTCCACAGTGAATTCTTATGTGGTCATCAAAGTGTCCTTTCTCTTTGAAACTCCTTCCACACTGCGGACAGGTGTAAGGCTTCTCAGTGTGAATTTTCATGTGCCTGTTAAAACTTCCTTTCAGAGTGAAATTTATTCCACACTGTTTGCAGGTGTAAGGCTTTTCTCCAGAGTGAGTTATCAAGTGGTCTTTCAAGTGTCCTTTCTTCTTTTTGAAACTCTTTCCACACTGAGAGCATGTGTAGGGTTTCTCTTCAGAGTGAATTCTTATGTGGTCATCAAAGTGTCCTTTCTGTTTGAAACTCCTTCCACACTGCGGACAGGTATAAGGCTTCTCGGTGTGATTTTGCATGTGCCTCTTAAAGCTTCCTTTCAGAGTGAAACTTATTCCACACTGTTGGCAGGAGTAAGGCTTCTCTCCGGAGTGAGTTCTCAAGTGGTCTTTCAAGTGTGCGTTCTTTCTGAAACTCTTTCCACACTGAGAGCATGTGTAGGGTTTCTCTTCAGAGTGAATTCCTATGTGGTCATTAAATTGTCTTTTCTGTTTGAAGCTCCTTCCACACTGCAGGCAGGTGTAAGGCTTTTCAGTGTGAATTTTCATGTGCCTGGTAAAGCTTCCTTTCAGAGTGTAACTTATTCCACACTGTTGGCATCTGTAAGGTTTCTCTCCAGTATGAATTCTCATGTGGGCTTTAAGGTTTCCTTTTCTGTTGAAACTATTTCCACACTCTTGGCAGATGAAATTACTTCTAGTCCCTGTCTTTTCAGTCATTTTTCTAGAGAATGTCTTTTCGGTCTGTGAGCAACTAAAATATTTTTCTTCAGTAATGAAATCATGATGATTGTTATGTTGATCTTTCTCTTCCACTTCATTTAATACTTCAGTCTCCTCTTTCTGTGCCATCAGGTCTAAAGTGGAAAATACAGAAAAAAAAAAAGTTAACACCAGTTTATGGCACAAAGCAACTGACATCAAAACAATTATTCATGTAAAGCATCTAGCGGAACAAGAGAAAAACAAAACAATGATATAAAAATAACCAACATATGTAGCACCATTAATTGTTTAAATATAAGAAAAATGTCTAACATTTAATTGTTTATTTTTCAGAGAAACAGTTTTTGGGAAGAATTTCAATCAGGATTTAAGCCCCATCATTGCATTGAAACTGCTTGTTGAAGTTACAAATTACCTGCTTTTACCATCAGATTGTGTATCTTAGCAAAATAATGACAATGATAATGGCGGTGGCTACTGTGACTCTTGATAGCAATGTGCACATTTTGTTAATTGATCTGTAGAGTAGTCTACAATCACTGTACTTTGCTTGGACTTCATGCATTCTACTTATCAAGCAACTTATCTAGCAGTTTAATGATTTTGAAACCCAAAACACTCTATGAGCTTGGGATTCGACTGGGACAAGACCCAGAGGTCTACACAGCAGCAGACTTGCCTGACATCACTGATCAACGCAGGGTGTGGTCTAAACTGTGTAAAAGACTCATGCAGGGATTATCATCAGACTAAAGGCTAACCCCTACAAACCTGGCTAACGTCCATTCTTTGGAAAACAAAATGGATTATTTATGACTGAATTTAACCACTCAACATCTCAACTGTCAGTGCAATGCAAAACACTAATCTGGATTGTGTTTATCACTGGGCACTTTCATCAGGACAACCTGAGAACCGTACTACTGCATTATTACCAACATGTTAACTTCGCAACCAGGGGAGAAAACAAATTAGATTGGGTTTACACAAACATAAAACAGGCCTTTATGGCAGACCCCCATCCCCATCTTGGAAATTCAGACCATTTTTCTGTTATGCTAATTTCAGCAATCAGGCCCCTACTAACCAGGAGCAAGACATCTATGAAACAGATCAGGACTTGGCCAAAGGGAGTGGTATCAGCACTCCAGGACTGTTTTGAATGTATGAATTGGAATGCTACCACTGTAAATCAGAACATCAATCTAGGGTAGTATGCCGAGTCTGTGAAAGGATTCATGTCCAAGTGTGTTGAGGATATGAGAATATCACCACATGTGCCAACCAGAAACCCTAGTTCACCAGAGAGGTACATATGGTCCTGAAAGCATGTTATGCTGCATACAAGTCTAGGGACAAGAAAACTCTTAGATCTGCTATAACAATTTTGAACCAGGGTGTGAGAGCAGCAAAGTGTGCTTAAGGACAAAAAAATCCAGAGTTAATTCTCTGACATAAAAGTTCCCAGGATCCTGTCCGTCACAGATCCTATCAACAACCCTGTGATGACAACAACAATGAAATCCCCTTCCAGTCCTGATGATGCAGTATTCTTCTTGTCTTGACCCAGCTGTCATCCAAAAGACCCTACGTAGGGTCAACCCATAGAAAGCTGCAGGTCCAGGCAACATACCAATATGTGCACTACAGGGCGTGTCAGTTGGTGTGGACTGAACTGACAGAAATCCTCATGGACATCTATAACATCTCTCATGCTTCAAGGCAACTATCATCATACCGCTGCCAAAGAAATCACCAGCGTCAATACTCAGTGACTACAGCCCGATAGCCCTCACTCCCATCATGATGATGTGCTTTGAAAGGCTGGTTAAAGGTTACATCACACCCATACTCCTGGCAGCACTTGATCCACTTGGAAACCCACTTGGAAAATACGATGGCGCCGTGGTCACACGCAGCAGCACAACACTCTTCATATTTGTCCACATATTTAGTGTACAGCAGATCAGATCAAATTCACAGGCAAACTGACCATACTCTCCACAATCATTCTACCGGACAGAGACACTCATCTAAATACAGAGGCTTCTCAATTTCAGGGGGAAATGATATATACCACGAAGGCACAGAAGACTTAAGGGGTAAGCGAGTGGGGTACGAACATGGTTAAATGCTAACCCCTTCAAGCCTGCTATTTCTGGCCTTTTTCTGTCCAACGCTCAGTCGCTAAATAACAAGATGGATGAGAAAAGATTGTATTACTTTGCTTGGACTGTTGTGCAATGATAATAAGGGAGATGTGGTTGGACACAAACACCCCAGACACTGCGATCGAGCTAGCAGGCCTTGTAGCCTAAACCAGAAACCATGGCTAAATGATGAGGTAAGTGGGCTTCTCAGGAAATGGGACTTTAAATCCTGGAGATTCGCAGGCCTACAAGGAAGCTTGAGGCAGATTGAGGAGGGGCATTAAAGAAGCTAAGCACCGGTAGAAGAAGCGCATAGTAGAGTATTTTAAGAGCATGTGGAAGGGAATAAAGACAATTACCTGCTATAAGGGCAGCTATCCGATTTTGAATTACAACAAAAGAGCATTCCCAGACACACTATACCAGTTTTTTGCACACTTCAACTGCCAGAACAACTATCCTGTAGTACAGAGATGGTACCGTCCATAAAATTACAGCAACGCCAGGTCAAATCTACTCTGCATACAGTTGACAGACATAAAGCGGCTGGTCCAGATGGGTTATCTGGCCGGGTACTGAAGGCCTGTGCTGACCAGCAAGTAGAGGTATTCACTGATATTTTTTAAACCTTTCATTAGAACAAGCTGTGGTTCCTACCTGCTTTAAGTCAGCCATAATTGTTCCAATTCCCAAGAAAACAGCAGTGAACAATCTGAATGATTGTTGTCCAGTTGCTTGAACACCCATCATTATGAAATATTTTGAGAGGCTGATTCTTACTCATATTAAGGCTGTCATTCCTGCTGATCTGGACCATTAGTCTGCATTTCGGACCAATAGATCAATGGACAATGCAATCATAAACGCTCTTCACACAACCTTCATACATCTGGACCAGTCAAACAAATATGTGAGGATGCTGTTTGTTGATTTTAGCTTTTAATACCATAATTTCTAAAAGACTTGTCCAAAAACTGATGTACCTGGGCTTGGACAGTTCACTGAGCTTATGGAAACTGGACTTCTTATGTAACAGACCCCAAACTGTCAGGATGGGAGGCCGCATCAACTTTGATCCTGAATATGGTAGCACCGCAGGGGTATCTCCTCAGCCCTTTCCTTTATAAACTTTTTACATATGACTGCTCCCCCTTTCACCCCCTCCAACACCATCATTAAATAAACAGACGAGACTACTGTAATAGGGCTGATAAAATCTCACAATCTCTTATCTATGTAGGCCTCCATTGTTGCTGTAGCTTGCATTTGTTCCGGTCTGTTCTGTTTATGCAGTTTTTCTTCAACTACCTTGTGAATCGACAGCCCCAGGGCACAGTTTCCACCTTGTGATAATAAATGGCTTTATATAATCACTATCCTTAAAGGTGCCGTAGAATGGAAAATTGAATTTACCTTGGCATAGTTGAATAACAAGAGTTCAGTACATGGAAATGACATACAGTGAGTCTCAAACACTATTGTTTCCTCCTTCTTATATAAATCTCATTTATTTACAAGACCTCCGAAGAACAGGCGAATCTTAACATAACACCGACTGTTACGCAACAGTCGGGATCATTAATATATATGCCCCCAATATTTGCATATACCAGCTCATTTTCAAGGCATTGCACAAGGGCAGCCAGTATTAATGTCTGGAGCAGCACAGCTGAATCATCAGACTAAGCAAGCAAGGACAATAGCGAAAAATGGCAGATGGAGCAAAATAACTGACATGATCCATGATTACATGATATTTTTAGTGATATTTGTAAATGTCTTTCTAAGTTCATTAGCATGTTTCTAATGTACTGTTAAATGTGTTTAAAGTTACCATCGTTTCTTACTGTATTCACGGAGACAAGGCTGTTGTTATTTTCATTTTTAAACACTTGCAGTCTGTATAATTCATAAACATAACTTTCATTCTTTATAAATCTCTCCAACAGTGTGTAATGTTAGCTTTAGCCACGGAGCACCATCAAACTCATTCAGAATCAAATGTAAACATCCAAATAAATACCATACTTACGCGATTAGACATGTTGCATGACGAACACTTTGTAAAGCCTTTGAGGGTTATATTAGCTGTGTGAACTTTGTTTATGCCGTTTAAGGCAGTCGCGAGCTCGGGGGCGGGGAGCACGAGAATTTAAAGGGGCCACACACTGAATCGGTACATATTTAATGATGCCCCAAAATTAGGCAGTTAAAAAATGATTAAAAAAAAAAATCTATGGGGTATTTTGAGCTGAAACTTCACAGACACATTCAGGGGACACCTTAGACTTATATTACATCTTTTGAAAACGTGTTCTACGGCACCTTTAAATAAAAGACTTTTTGCTTAATGTGAAAAG
Source organism: Culter alburnus (assembly GCA_028476615.1). NCBI lineage: Eukaryota > Metazoa > Chordata > Actinopteri > Cypriniformes > Xenocyprididae > Culter > Culter alburnus. The sequence continues at coordinate 29,736 of JAOTNS010000044.1, forward strand.
CACATAATGGGGCTTCATGGGCTTATTATAAAAGAGCAAACTCAAGTCACTGTACATGTTATTCAGTTGATGATGATGCATACTATAAACAGGCTCACAGATTAGCCCAGAATTGGAACACAATGCACAAAGTGTCACATTAAGCGTCTTCCCATTAAGAAAACCTTGGTATGAGGTCGAGCCCAGCACTGCAGCACAGCGACACACAAGCCAAGATATACACAGGAAGGGAAATTACAAAGACTTTGAATTAATTGCGTAAATGCAGCTTTTGTGTCTTAGGGTTTTTTCATTGTATAATGACAATGTTAAAACGATTCCTGTTCACACAGATTCACAAAATTGACTAAAAATGCTGCATTATGCATGCCAGGCCAGTAGTTGGCGACATCCCTTTACCTCAAAATACCCCATAGATTTTATTACATAGATATTATTCAATTTTTTAACTGCCTATTTTGGGTCATAATTAAAAATGTGCCGATTCAGTGCGTGTCCCCTTTAAATGCTTGCACTCCCCGCCCCCAAGCTCGCAACTCTATAATACATTGTATAAACAAAGTTCACACAGCTAATATATTCCTCAAAATGGATCCTTACAAAGTGTTTGTGATGCAGCATGTCAGATCATGTAAGTATGGTATTTATTTTGTGGATGTTTACATTTGATTCTGAATGAGTTTGATAGTAGCCTATGCTGCGGCTAATGGGGCTAAAGCTACACACTGTTGGAGACATTTATAAAGAAGAAAGTTGTTTATGAATTATACAGACTGCAAGTGTTTAATAATGAAAATAACGACATGGCTCTGGCTCCGTGAATACAGTAAGAAACAATGGTAACTTTAACCACATTTAACAGTACATTAGCAACATGCTAATGAAACATTTAGAAAGACAATTTACAAACATCACTAAAAATTTCATGATATCATGGATCATGAACAGTTATTATAGATCCATCACCCATTTTTCGCTATTGTCCTTGCTTGCTTACCTGCAAAAGTCTGTGATTCAGCTGTGCACAGATCCAGATGTTAATACTGGCTGCCCTGTGTAATGCCTTGAACATGAGCTGACATATGAAAATATTGGGGGCGTACATATTAATGATCCCAACTGTTGCGTCAGTCGCTGTTATTGAGATTTGCCTGTTCTTCAGAGGTCTTTTGCACAAATCAAATTTACATAAGAAGAGGAAACAGTGGTGTTTGAGACTCACTGCATGTCATTCCATGTACTGAACTCTTGTTATTTAACTATGCCAAGGTAAATTCAATTTAAATTCTAGGGCACCTTTAAAGGTGCCCTAGAACTTTTTTTTAAAAGATGTAATATAAGTCTAAGGTGTCCCCTGAATGTGTCTGTGAAGTTTCAGCTCAAATACCCCACCCCATAGATTTTTTAGATTCATTTTTTAACTGCCTATTTTGGGGCATAATTAGAAATGAGCCGATTCAGGGTGTGGGCCCTTTAAATCTGGTGCTCCATGCCCAAGAGCTCGCGCTTGCCTTAAACAACATAAAAAAAAGCTCAAACAGGTAATATAACCCTCAAAATGGATCTTTACAAAGTGTTCGTCATGCAGCATGTCTAATCGCGTAAGTACAGTGTTTATTTGATGTTTACATTGATTATGAATGAGTTTGAGGCTGTGCTCAGTGGCTAACGGCTAATGCTACACTGTTGGAGAGATTTATAAAGAATGAAGTTGTGTTTATGAATTATACAGACTGCAAGTGTTAAAATGAAAATAGCGACGGCTCTAGTCTCCTTGAATACAGTAAGAAACGATGGTAACTTTAACCACATTTACTACATTAGCAACATGCTAACGAAACATTAGAAAGACAATTACAAATATCACTAAAATATCATGTAATCAGGATTGTCAGTTATTATTGCTCCATCTGCCATTTTTGCTATTGTCCTTGCTTGCTTACCTAGTCTGTTGATTCAGCTCTGCACAGATCCAGACGTTAATACTGGCTGCCCTTGTTGTCTAATGCCTTTCATAATGTTCGGAACATGGTCTGGCATATGCAAATATTGGGGGCGTACACCCCGACTGTTACATAACAGTCGGTGTTATGTTGAGATTCTCCTGTTCTTCGGTAGTCTTTTAAACAAATGAGATTTATATAAGAAGGAGGAAACAATGGAGTTTGAGACTCACTGTATGTCATTTCCATGTACTGAACTCTTGTTATTTAACTATGCCGAGGTAAATTCAATTTTTGAATCTAGGGCACCTTTAATACTTGATTCATGGGTGTGTTTTGGGGTGCAATAAAACAATCGGTCTAATCTCCCATTCCTTTTAAAAGCTTGCACCATGGCAGATACTATTTATAGACACCCTCAACCTGATGAGTCAGTTTAAACACATGTGTGTATTGCCACGATTGGTCAAATAATTAATAGTTTCATTCGTCATTATAGGCAAATAGGTTATTCTGATACGTGAAATGACAATCCATTATGACATGTAGGCATTAGGCCGGTTCCCCAATTACCGCTAAATCGCCATCACCTGCTTTCAAATGGAGCGCTATTTAACAGACAGAGCCGTAGTTCAGTGACAAGCTACAAAATATCGCGTTCATTATCGAAGGCGATTAATATGCGATAATGAACGCAATATTGCGTGGCTTGTCAGTGATCTACGGTTCTGTCTATTAAATGCCGCTCCATTTGAAAGCAGGTGATGGCGATTTAGCTGTAATCAGGGAACCAGCTTTACTGACGAAATGCGCGTGACAATCGCATGCGATATATCGCCCAGCCCTAGTAGGCATGTACACAATCATAAACTTTTAAATTGTAATCCTTTTATTTTTAATATTTGGCATGTTTGTGTGCTGCTGTGTCTGTAATAAGCACTCATTACTAATGTGCGCTTTAAATAACAAAAATAAATAACTATAATTCTGTGCCATTGACTTTAGACCAGGCTTTTCTTGGTCATTTTCAGTTACCTCAAAACAGCAACACGCCAACAATGCACCTGAACATACCTCGTTTTCAGACCAGCACGCCCATGGGTGAACAGATGGCCGCAAGTGCATTGGCTATTTAAACAATGTGGGTGCTGGAAATGAAATGTTAACTGCGTCTGGCTGAAACTAGCAAAAAACACTTGCATCGCACCTGGAGTCACATTGCGCCGGGTATACGGTAGGGCCCATAGTGTTTGATAGCAAAAAATAATTATAGTGTAATTAAACAAAAGATTTCATGTTGCAAAAATAATTTATAGCAAAACTCTTTGCGGTGCAAGTAAATCTTTGTTTTTTTTCTTTGTGCAGTTTTCTTCATGCATGCTCAAATTGGCTCTCTGTTCTTCTGTCATTGTTTGCGACTCTAAAACGTTTGCTTGTGAGTTAAAAAGTTTTGAACTCAAGTGAAGCTGTACTTCAGTGGGCGACATCCAAGCACCAGAATGAAAGACCTGTTTCTGTTGGTCACTCTTCTTTGGCACAATAATTAGCTGAAGCTTGTACACGCAACTGTATGTTATCCATTTACAGGTGACTGTACGCAGCAACATTCAAATCTCAACCTCTTCTTCTTGCGCCTCCCGCATGACTTCCACATGAAACATATGGAAATAGATTATGATCCACAAATAAATTTAGAGATTCACAAAAAGTAATCATATGCACCAATCAATAGAATGAGATCCACAAATATATTTATTCAACTTTTGGAGCGAACGCAGCGCCTGTTCCATTTTTCCCATACGTAGAATAGGGAAGGCGTAGGACATACAGCGTAAGCTTTTTGAAGAATACGAAAGTGCAGTTTTGGCGGAAGCACTTGGAAGGCGAACATTTGTGTTTATAAAGCATATACAGTTGTGTATATATATATATATATACACAACTGTATTATATACAGTTTTCGAAAATGACTGATCTTTTCTTTAGATAAGACCCTTATTCGTGGTATCGTTTAAAGCCCTTTGAAGCTGCACTGAAACTGTAATTTTGACCTTCAACCGTCTGGAGGCCATTGAAGTCCACTATAAGGAGAATAATCCTGGAATGTTTTCATCAAAAACCTTAATTTCTTTTCGACTGACAAAAGAAAGACATGAACATCTTGGATGACATGGGGGTGAATGAATTATCAGGAAAAGTTTATTTGAAAGTGAACTAATCCTTTAATGCTTCATGCCTTATTTTTTATCAACACTTAAATGTGGGTAAGTTTCATTAATTAAAAGCAACATTTTGAACAATTTTGAACATTTTTGTCAAAAACTACATTGGGATCAGATACAGAATGATGATTAAGATTAGACTGGGTTGATGAGGACACTTTTAAAAAATATCATTAATTTCTGTAGAGCTGGACATTTTAATAAGGAATCAGTTTTAAGTTCAGGTTTGAGAATGAAGCCAACCTGTTTGTTCCTCAGTTTCTTCTTGTTTCACTCTGAATGTTTCTTCAATCTTCATGTCTTCACTCTCCTCTTTAATAAACTCCATCTTTATAATAGTGTCACATGGATCTCAGTCACTTCACCAGGAGTTTTTCTGTGTTTAAAGATGAGAATTATTAACAGAAAGAAAAATAAATCTCTGTGTGTCTCAATCAGCTCTAGTTCAGGGGCCGTATTCACAAAACATCTTAAGGCTAAAAGTAGCCCCAAATTTTCAGATTTAGGAGAAACTCTTAAAAATAATGGGCGTGTCAGTCCTAATTTTAGGAGTCCTACATTTTTGTTCTAAGAGTATTTCACAAAGCATTTTAGCACTAAAACTAGCTCCTAAATCTGTGAAATGTTAGGAGTAGTCAAGAGGACCCGTAAGTCACTAAGACCAAATCACAAACAGTCCTAATCCATCCAAAGACACTGTAAACCATGAGGCAATAGCGATAGAGCCTGGGTGCTGAACCTTTCTTCATAAATGCAATACATTTTGATTTATAGACTTAAATTTACAATGAGACACCAAAAATAAATCTTTAACAAATAAATAAATATTGTCCAATAACCTGCAACAGTGGTTTCATGAGTTCACATTTACAAATGATTGAATAGTTAATAGATATATAGATATATATATATATATATATATATAATATATATATATAATGACACCTCATTAAATATTTCTATGATTAAATCGCTGACTCCTCCCCATCAGCCAATCACTGTGTGTTTACTCCATAGCAACGAGGTCAGCCCCGCCCTTACTCTTAGCTTAAGACTTCTGTCTATTCCAGCGGTTCCCAAACTTTTTTTCCTGCGCACCCCCTTCTATGTCCCAACCGGGTTGGCGCACCCCCTATCCCCACTTAAAAAAAAAAACAAAAAAAAAAACGCAACAAAGCTTTGTTTTATCGCCATAAAAGACTCATGTTTAATCATGAAAGAAAGCACGGTTATTTTCAGATAGTATTGCTCAGTGAACACACAAACTGTGTATACAACAGAGGTGGGTAGAGTATCCAAAAACTGTACTCAAGTAAAAGTACAAGTACTTATAGAAATATTTACTCAAAGTAAAAGTAAAAGTAATAATCCTAATAGTTACTTGAGTAAGAGTAAAAAAGTATCCAATAAAAATCTTACTCAAGTAGCTCGTTACTAGTTACTTTTATTATATATTATATATATATATATACACACACACACACACACACAACACAATAGCATGTTATTATTTAATGTTTATTATTTAAATAGATATTTAATTTATTATCATAATTAGATATCTTTGCAACAAACAAACATAGAAGAGACAAGCATTATTTCTAGCATCTGTAACCCGAATGTATCGTTACTATATTAATAACGTATACAGCTAACGTTACATTTTAAAGAAGAGAGAAAACTCTTTACATGTGCTCGCGCTCATATCTGAACTTGACACAAACAATGATCAAATACACATCGACGGATCTTCTTCGGTCTGTTCTCCAAAATGTAATCAAATGTATATTTCTGCAGGCGCGTGTAAACTGCTTAACTGTCACTGTGTCAACGCAAAGCGTTCATTTTCAAGACGAACAGGTCGCTGGCGCCGCCATTGCGCAATAGTATATGTATAAATTAATGTATAAATTAAGATATATGCCCATAAAAACGGTAAAGAAATACTACATACTTTTGTTATAGTGACGTAATAATCTGTTTGGTTGTAAAATGTCGGCTATTGGCTGTATCATGAAGTAAAATCAAATGAAATCGATAGGCCTACCTGTGGAATTGTTCACAGACAGCATTCGCAGCTCAACTAATAAAGGTCTTCATCGCTGGCAAACAATTGGATGCATTTGCAGATTTGCTTTTAATTGACTGTAGGTCCACTGCCACTTCATCCGCTCCGAGTGAAAAACCGCTTCAAACGATTCAGCGCGTGCAGGAACTGAACAAATCATTCAAACTGATTCGCGAATCAATTTAGACCATGATTTAGACAGCTTTACTAACTTGTTTGATCAAGTCTTTGAACAGAATCGACTCAAAAGAGTGATTCATTTGTGAATGGGGCATCGTTCATGAAAAAGAGACAGCGTGCATGGAATAAACTACGCATTTCTTAACATTTACAGTATTGAATTAAAATAAAGTAACGAGAGGAACGTTGCCCATTGTAGCGAAGTAAAAGTACAGATTTTTCATTACAAATTTACTCAAGTTAAAGTAAAAGTACCCACATTTTAATCTACTCTAAAAAGTACACATTTTCCAAAAAACTACTCAAGTACATGTAACGAAGTAAATGTACTTCGTTACTACCCACCTCTGGTATACAATCACTTTAAGTTGCTATTTAATTCTGTATGACTGTATGACTCTCTTCAACAGAATCGCAATAGCCACCAAACAATCACATAAACGCCTTAATAAGCAAATGTTACTCAGCTCTTTTTACAAAACACACTGAGCTCCTTGTAATTACAATCTCTGACGATATCAAGCATTCTGTCACGTCGCAATCCCTCGCGCAGCATCGGATCCGCGAGCGCGCGCAGAGTTGGGCTCATTCCAGCCGCGGTGCGCTGATGCGGTTATTTTTACTGATTTAAAATACATCAAACACACACATCGAATTCACAGTTCAGTCTTTTGAAATTGTAGGTTTTGCTTGTCAAGTTAGTACTTAACTACAGCGCAAACAGGAAGGCTGCCCATCTCGCTCATTAACAACTGATTCTTCCATTCTTCTTACCTTTACTGCTGATGCTACGACTCTTCTTGTTTGCATGTGTTCCTTGTTTGTATGTTCCACATTTAGTTTTTCTCATCTAATAACAAATTTGAGCATTTTGAGGCTTAAATTTACAAAAATAATGGCAACTGTTTGAATTCTTCCAAAGCGCGCACTTGTAAGTGTTCGTTTCGTTAACTGAGTGATTTCGTCATTGCCTGATGTCTGAAAATAATAAATGCTCACCAAAATGATTTTATATGACAAATAAAGCATTATAGCTCATTTATATTTATTTAATTCACTTCAATTTAAATTTAAAAACAAAAATAAATTGTAATGCTATAATTTAATTTTTTTAATTGTGGTCGGCATATCGCGGGCCGCATTTACATTCGTGATGGACCGCAGGTTGAGAACCACTGGCGTAGAAGAAAACAGCAGCTGTCTTCTTCTACGTTTCTATCAAAAACTAATAAATTATAGTTTTTTATTTAAAATAAAAGCGATTACAAAGGAAATGTTTACTGTTCATGTTTTTTTTTTTTATTGTATGGAAAAATCCCACTTAAAAAAACAGACCGCCATTACATTTTTCCTCTCGCGCACCCCCTGGCGGCAGCTCGCGTACCCCTGGGGGTGCGCGCACCACACTTTGGGAATCCCTGGTCTATTCCTTAGTAAAAGTTTGTCTCAGCAGCTTTGTGAATAGGTTTAGAAAACTCTTAGCTAAGAACTTTTACTGCTATTTAGGAGAACTCTTAGTGGTAAGATAAAATGTTTTGTAAATACGGCCCCAGTAGTTCAGTGCAGAGAGAGTCAGAGTGAGAGTTAATGGTCTAAAATTACCTGATTAAAATATAAGACAGAAAATTCATATTTATTTCACATTCAATAATTTGTATCACATTTAAAATAGATTACGCTTTCAATGAAACAATAGCAGTTGGTTTGTAAAAGTTGTCATCACACATGTCTGTGTTTGTTGTTCTCCTTCATTTACACGGTTTGAGCAGCGGTGATTCGAATCACTGAATCATTTTACGAAGCAATTGATTCAACTGACTCGGAGTCTCAAACAACTCACTTTCTCTCATCACTTCTTTCCAGTAAATTAATTCATGTTTACGATAAACTGATTCACGCTACATAGAGCGAAATGAGACGCTCTTTTTCTGTTACTCATGAGTGGATGTGATTTTCTCCCACAAATAACGTTAGGGTCATTGATTTTAAATAAAGCATTGCAACTTTACTTTCAATAATGGTTCATTTATTGTACCGAGCTTATAAAAACGATTAAATGGACTGAACAGTTTGCACTGATTTAAACAATTTAAATGCTTAAAAACACAAACCTTTTTTCAGCCGAATCACAACAGATGCAGGAGCGCGTCGCAGCCTTATGACGTCACACAGACCAAAATAAAAGTCATTTTATCTAATGGGCAAAACTGTAATGTTTGAAAAAATGTTAGAAACCATTTATACCAGATATTACGCTATGATAAAATATAATAATAATTATAAATTATATGCAAATATGTAAATAGCTACAAATGTGGCTTACAAGTTTAAAATACATGTTAAAACAGTGTATGACTTAATAAAGCAGAGTTCATATTATGTGTCATTTTGGGGTGGGGGATATGACCAAAATCTTACTTTAAGATATAAGGGCCCAGTTTCACAGACAGGTCTAAGCCAGGATTAGGCCTTAGTTCAACTAAAACATTTAAGTAGCTCTTTATAAATAAATATATGACCAAAATATTATTCCAAGATATAAGACATTTTAATTCAAATAATGATTAAAAAATAATGATACATCAATATAGATATTTTGGTTATTTATTTTTTTATTTTTTTAATTAATTAAAAATTAGAACAAAGAAGCAAATTACACACAATAGGTCAAATGTAACCAGTCCTTCTTGAATCGATTCAAACCGGGGTCTCTGGTAAGGAAGGCTAAAAAGGAGTTAGTGTCAGTCACTAGCACCTCTTGAGGCCAGAGGAGAGAGGTTTTGCACTGGCTTACGTCAGTAAGATCAAGGACAGAAATTAATTTAGTTTCTCAGGTACAGTAGTTTTCTTTAACATGTAGTAAGAAATCCTGACAGACGTCATAATCGAGTAAGATTGGCTCATCTTTCAGGAAGGTCAAAGGTCATCGTATAGATCACATGGGTCGCTCATCTAATGAGTGTTTGACGCCCTCTATTGAAACACTTCATCACTGACTCTCTTTGCTCTGATGAAAGTGAAGTATATTAATATATTGAATTATTTGTGTTCATTACAGCACTGAGAGCAGCAGTGGGACGATCACATGACAGATATAGAAAGAAAACACTGACATTATTCACCACAACACTACATGATGAATTCAGACCATGGTATTACCACAGTTCATGTAGAAAAACATGGTTTATCATGTCAGGATACTTTCTAGATCAGGACAAGCAGCATGAACCACTGAACAAAGAAACTCCAACAATTCTGACATTTACAGTAATGATGTGATTCATCTGGACTGAGATCAGAGTTCAGCTTACAGTTTTACTTCTTTCATTACTAAATATTTATCTTTCAGTTATATTTAATGCCTTCCAGTTATCTGATGATGATTTGACTCAATCCTTGTTTTATTTTTTCTCAGAGTTGTCAGAGTATCAGATCTGTAAATCCTGTTCAGGTTTATTTAAAGTAAACTGGATTAGATTATAATAATTGTGCTCAAACTTTCACTGATCAAGAGTTTACAGTATGATCACATGATCTGGATTGATATTGTAGGGGATTTTACAGTTAAAGACACATTGACCAGATATGATGAATGAAGATCAGGAGTCAGAGATGCAATAAACTGAAGAAAATTTTACTGAAGAGAATTTTTCATCAGCAGAAGTCAGCTTCAACACTCACAAGGAGTTCGTCAGCCTCGCATACATTCACAAAACCACAGCAATTATACTTTACACAGGTCACTAAACTATGTCATTGCGTCACATTGAATGATTCTGATTGGTTTAAACATTGATAAACTTGTAAAATCTCCTCATATGAACAGATGGAGTCAGAAGCATCTCCATTGATTATCCGGATGAAAACAGGTCCTGGTTTAAGCATGAAGTGACCAACCAAGGTCACATAACAGTGTTTCTAGTCCTGTAAGATAGGATACTGACACACACACACACACACACACACACACACACACACACACACACACACACACAATACAGTTTTTTCAAGGTTCAGTTGCACTTTCTCTCAGTTAGAGTATTACAAGTGAGGCTCCTGCACCTCCTTCCTCACACCACCGGAGGGAGCCATTGACTGTTTTCGATTCGGACTTCATTTCCCAGAGGCCCTCATTCCTGGGACTGATTGCATGCACATGCACCACATGACACACCACATGACACTCACACACACTTCATAAGCAGCTCTCACACACATTGCAAAGTCTTGATTTGCCCCGGTGATCATTTCTGAGTGTTTATTGTGGATTGCTATGCCTGTGTTTGATTGGACTGTTCCTCGTGTTTGATTCCTGATCCTTGCCTGTCCCTGTTACCGCCTCTGCCTCGTCCTTGTCATTATTGTGTTTCCTACTTCAATAAACTGCAAATGGATCCTCACTCTGTTGAATCATCATTACAAAGAGGTTCAGACGATATTCTTCATTATTCTCTAGTCACTGAAGATGAAGTGTAAAGTAAATGCTTTAACTGTGATCATGTGGTCATGTAGGATTCAGGTCTGAGTGACCCCAGTGACCTCGGCTGTCATGGGAAGCTAGAAGAGTAAATAAATGTTTTAACAACAGAATATCCTACTTAGACAGTTTTCTTTCTATATCTTACACAGTTATGATGAATCTTGGCTAATTTAGTTGTTTGAGCAAATTAATGAAGTACAAAACACAGTTACTGTATTCCTGACACGAGTCAGACCCTCCGTCGCTTCCCAGATCCCAAATACAGACATTACCAGGAACATGAACAGAGGAAAATATGATTTTATGTATTACCGAATACAAGAAGATGGGTTGATAATACACACCTTTTAATATATTGTACATTCATTAATAAATTGACATTTATCAATTTTACAGCAAATTACATATTGGTTTTAAAAATAATAATAATATTCTAATTAATCATGTGTGTGATCATTTCAATTAAAAGGTCATTTTAATAGTAATAATAAAAATGATTTATGTGACACTACAACAAGAACTGAATGACTGATTTCCTTCAACAGAAATAGAGTTTGAGAAACACACACACACACACACACTGATCTCACTGTCTATCTGGGATTCATTACACACATTTATTCTTAATGTTATTTCACTGACAGAAGTTCAGCTGTAGTATTAATGTAATGAAGAGAAAATAAGAGACTCTGTAACATCTCACTGTTACTGATTCATCATGAGCTCAAAGCATTATGGGTAGAATCTCTACAGTCTATTCTGATTCATCAACACAGTTTCACTGATGATCCAGAAACAGTAAACCCAGGATAGAGCGGTTGAGTGAATGTGGTCTGGACTGTGTGGATGAGGATCATTGTGTCTCCAGAGACGCTGTAGAAGGACAGAGTTCCTGCACTGTGATCCACATACACTCCTATTCTACTCATGATGGACTTTACTGGGAGATTAGTAATTATGTCATTGTGTCTGAATGAGTAACTGGAGGAAGAGCAAGACAAACTCCAGGACTGATCATTAGATCCAAACAAACACTCTTTACCCCGTCCCTTCCTGCTGATGCTCTTATATGACACTGATATAAACACAGCAACACTCCACTCAATCTCCCAGTAACAGCGTCCACACACACTCTCTCTACACAACACCTGAAGATATCCATCAAATCTGTCTGGATGATCAGGATATGACTGCTCTGTGTCAGTGTAAGTAATCATTCTGTTCCCCTCAGACAGACGGAGGTGTTTATTCACTGTGTTCAGATCCAGGTTGAGCTGATGGGAATCTGATGGAGATAAAACACATCAGAATCAGGAATTATGAATCTGATCTTTTAATGTTTCTGAACTCTTCATGTTCAATATATCATCAGTGTCTCAGTACAGTTTACCAGATATCCTGTGAAAATCATCATTTACATCAGTGTTTTTAGGTTTGTCTAATCAGTCTTTCCTGAATATTAATGTTGTTATTATTATGTGTTTATTATAATTTAAAGGTCTATTGTTATATTTACACCATTCAAATGTTTGGGGTCAGTGTGATTCTCTTTTAAAAGAAACTGATACTTTAATTCAGCAAGAGTTAAATTAAATTGATTCAACGATGAGTGTAATAATTTGATTTATAATGTTTTTAAGCGTTGTAGATCTATTGTTGTCACACGCTGTGTTGAAGATCAAATACGAACACGAAGATGAAGAGAGAAGGCAATCTTTAATAAATCCAAGCAAGAGCATAACACACAGGTAAACACTGACGATACCTGACAAATGAAGAAGAAACCAAGGGAACATAAATACAATTGCAAATGAGTGATGATGACATACAGCTGACAGTGATCAGAAACCATGACAACATCCTAGTGGCAGGAAAAAGTCCAAAACAGAGTGAAACTGACAATTGTATTGTTGGTGATTTTCAGTGCTGTAGACTTTGGCGATCTTGAGCTTTCTTTATATTTCTATCTGTTTCCCAAAGATTAAAATGACTTGATACAAAATCCTGTTTAGGATAAATCCATAGTGGAATTTTTCCAGAAGAGTTTTTAATTTCTTACTTTCCTGAAACTGTTGAAGAGCTTTTTTACTACTGTGATTTTCCCTCTAAATCTTGAATGAATGTTTTTAATAGTCTTTCAGTGAAAAATAATCATATTTATTCATTAGTTTTAGAAGATTTCCTGTTTTTGAAGAATATATTGAATCCTCAATTTAGTCCTGATTCACATCTCTGTTAAAGTTCATTCCATTTTAAATCTTTTTATTTCATAATTCTTATTCAATCTTTCTGTTCATCAAATATTCCAGATAAACCCTCCACATTTTTGTTTTACATTTTAAAATATATTCAAATATATTTTGTTTGTTTTTTAATCAGAAATATTTCACAATATTACTGGGGTTTTTTTTTACTGTATTTTGGGAACAAATAGCAGAAGAGACTTTATTGACTCTAAACTGATATTTGTCAAATTGCGCCGCGATATCGACTAGGCAGAACAATTCTCCCGACAACTATAGATAAATTCACAAATAAACTGCCTGATCTGTCTCAGCTGCCTAAACACGTACCCAAACACACAAATGATCTCGAGAAAATGACTAGCAGCACCATTTTCACTAGTACATTAGATACTGTTGCACCGATGAGATTTAAAAAGGTTAGAGAGAAAAATACTGTACCTTGGTACAACAGTATTACTCGTGCTATCAAAAGAGAAACTCGTAATCTAGAACGCAAATGAGACAAACTCGTTTAGAGGTCTTCAGAATCGCGTGGAAAGAAAGTTTGTCTCGTTATAGAAAGACTCTAAAAGCAGCCAGAGCCGAGCATCTCCGCAAACTTATAGAAAATAACCAAAACAATCCACGGTTCTTGTTAGTACAGTGGCTAGACTAACAAACAGACATCACCAGAACAAAACATTTCATTACAATTTAGTAGTGATGACTTTATGAATTTCTTTACTGAGAAAATCGAAACATCAGAAATACAATTGTAAATGTACAACCTTTGACAGAGTTTTATGATTCAGCCTCAATTATCGCCCCTCAAGAACAGCTGCAGTGCTTTACAACTATAGGACAGGAAGAGCTAAATAAACTTATCACTGGTCTAAACCAACAACATGTTTATTAGATCCAATACCCACTAAACTACTGAAAGAATTATTACCTGTAGCAGAAGAACCTCTTCTCAATATTATCAACTCGTCTTTATCTCTAGGTCATGTCCCACGACCGTTCAAGCTAGCTGTTATTAAGCCTCTCATTAAGAAACCACAATTAGATCCAAACATATTAGCAAATTACAGACCCATCTCAAATCTTCCATTTATGTCTAAAATACTAGAAAAAGCAGTGTCAGTCCAATTATGCTCCTTCTTGCAAAAAAACGCTATATATGAAAAATTTCAGTCAGGATTCAGATCTCATCATAGCACAGAAACTGCGCTCATTAAAATTACAAACGACTTACTTCTAGCTTCTGACCAGGGCTGTGTTTTAATACTAGTGTTACTTGATCTCAGTGCTGCGTTCGACACTATAGACAGGGGTGCACATTAGAGGTACGCAGGTACGCATGCGCGGTAAAAATAAACTATGCGTACCAGAAAACATGGAAGGAAGCGCTTTTGAGTACCGGTTCACAGGGATACGTTTACTTACTGGAGGAGGATTTTTCTCCATCTCTGGTAAGATAGCAATCATGATAATATGTGTGTTCTTTAATTATTAGGTGTGCAACGGATCGCAGTTAATCCGTGATCCATACGGATAAGGTCCAACGGTTCGGCACGCATGTGATTCGCGGATTAACTGCTATATTTAACCATCATAGAGTGAAAGTTTGTAATTTGGACGTGTTTTGTCTCGCCAATTAACACATTCAAACGACTTTAAAAGTGGACGAAGAGGCGAAAATCGGGACTCGCGAACTGTAATCTGTGCGCACAGCCCCCCGAAACGTGCGCATGATGAGTCAGACAGCGCTCGAACACCGAATTAATTCCGCTTTCGCGTTTACTTGCGCTTGAAAGGAAACATACACACAAAATTATGTCAAAGTACCTGTCTCGGCAAGTGTTCTCTCGGTTATGTCATAAGTGAAGTGTTGAGAAAGAAACCGGATGTGTGTCAGTTATTCGGTCCGTGCTTTCCTTCTTAAAGTGACAGCAGCCTTTGCTGTCATTAATGTTAGTAAAAAAAATAAAAAATCATTATCATCATCTACCATGTTTGAGAGAAAAGAAGATAGTGAGGAGAGCAGTCAGGAGGAAAGTGATAAGGACAGCTTTTAGGATGTGTCGTGTAAAGTGTGAGTACCAAGCAACATCTCCAGGTACTCCCTTGAGAACCAGACCAAAAAAGTTATGTGCACCCCTGACTATAGATCATAAAATACTCCTAGATCGACTACAAAATTACACTGGTATTCAGGGACAGGCATTACGGTGGTTTAGGTCGTACCTATCAGACCGACACAATTTTGTTTATTTAAACGGGGAAAAATCTAAGATAATGATAGTAAACTATGGTGTTCCACAAGGGTCAGTGTTAGGCCCTCTGCTATTTTCAATATACATGCTGCCACTCGGCAATATTATAAGAAAACATGGAATTAGTTTCCACTGCTATACCGATTTCAACACAACCAGATGAAATCTCTAAATTATCCAATCTGACAGAGTGTGTTAAAGAAGTAAAACATTGGATGACTAGTAATTTTCTTCTATTAAATTCAGATAAGACTGAAGTATTACTTATTGGACCAAAAACCTGTACACAGAATCTCTCAGACTACAATCTGCATTTAGAAGGATGTACTGTTACTCCATCCTCGACAGTTAAAGACCTGGGTGTTATATTAGACAGCAACTTGTCCTTTGAAAATCAGCTGCCGCTGCTGCACATGACGTGGATCTCACACGTATCCCACTTTCTCACAGCTCTTTACTTTCGTTTAAGTATTTATTTAACTCATTCAAGGCTGCTCTAATGAGGATACTCAAAAAACTTATATTTTGGCATTATTGTGTGTGATATTCGTTCAATCGTGACAGAGAACTCGATTCTGGCGCGCCGCCCATGCGCACGATACTGTTCTCTTTTTCTCTTTTGGCTCGCTTGTTTAAAAGCATTTGCATGAATAAGAGCATAATCATTTATTGTAATGCTAGCCAAAACATGACATAAACGGATGCTGCGTTAATTGCGTTAAATATTTTTTAACATGTTAAACTGGAAAAAATTAATCAAATATGCTAACATGTTAACGTTGATTGCACTAGTTTAAATAGAAATATTTATGAGTGTTAAATAAACGCTTTAAAAATTTGGCGCTAAAACCATATTTACATAGATTATCACAAACTGCAGCCAATCAGCAAACAAGAAGAATTTGTGAGATTATCCGTGAACGAAGCCCACCAAATGAACACAACACCAAAGATCACCCAGTGAACCATTATTGAGCTATAAAACTGAACCCATGGAGCTAAACTGCTGAAGGAGACTGATCTCTCATGCCTGTTTCATTTCAAACCAGACTTTGTATTACAGAGCTGATCGATAAAGGAGACCCTCCTTTGTTCCACAAACTTTTAAGACCAGATCGCTAAGTAACACCTGGACCATGAGGAGTAAATCCACAACCTTACCAGGAAACTGAGACTTGCGGAGACATCCCAAGGCCCAAAATCACATCAGGCTCACACAGGGACACTCTCTGCACAACTATGCATTTTAAAGACATTCCAGAGTTTCTCTTAAACCAGCAGAAACTTCAATGAATTGACTTTATTTAACAGAAACAGTCTCAAAATTTCTGCCAATGATATGAATGAATCACCAGTAGGTGCTTTATATATATCCTAATGTATCATATATCCTATCAGGTATCAAAGGATATGAGTGCTGTCCCTCAGAGCTCAACAACGACCGTCCTCCAGCCAATCAGCGCCGCAGAGATTTACGTCACGAAGGGAACACACACTCACAGGAGCATCCAAACACAAGTACTACAATCTCCTCATTCTGGCTGAGCTGGTGCAGGGCCCTCTTGTTCTTCTAAGGATTATTAGGGCCAAAGCCCCGTAAGGGGCTGAAGGCCCTATTGTTTTCTTTAGGATTATTATTATTAGGGCCAAAGCCCTGTAAAGGGCTGAAGGCCCTTTTGTTTTCTTTAGGATTATTATTATTAGGGCCAAAGCCCTGTAAGGGGCTGAAGGCCCTTTTGTTTTCTTTAGGATTATTAGGGCCAAAGCCCAAGTGTTGTTTTCTTTAGGATTATTAGGGCCAAAGCCAAGGGCTGAAGGCCCTATTGTTTCTTTAGGATTATTAGGGCCTTTTTTTCTTAGAATTATTTTATATTATTATTATTTTTTTTCTATGTTTTTGGGGTTTTTGGGGCCCTTGACATGCTCAAAAACTCTTGAAATTTTGCACACGGGTCAGAACCCGCGGCCATTACAGCCGGACAGAAGCTGGTACCCGGGCGTGGCAGGGGGGCTCGACAGCGCCCCCTTGAATGGGGGTCCGAAAATTTGGTCCATATATCAAACACGCTTGCACATACAAGTATAAAACTCGTACACATATAGACCTCATCGGCCGAACAACTTTCGTACTCTAAGTTAACGCCACCTCAACAGGAAGTCAGTTATTACGGGTTGTTTGAAAAACGCATGCTCTGGAATTTGATATACTCCTCCTAGACGATTAATCCGATCGCCACCAAACTCGTCAGCATGAAGACAAGACATTGATGATTAAAAATTGCCAGCGGATTTTGATATCTCGAACGGTTTGGCCGTGGCGAGGCAACGAATTTATGGCGAGAAAAAGGAAACAGGAAATGTGTTATAATGTCTGCATACACATATTGATCACGTCAAACTTTTATAATATTCTTTGGCGTTTTTTGAAGCCGTTAACATGCTTCAAATTGGATGAAACTCGACACACATATCATTATTGTCATACAGTAGATATGGACAAAGCCTTAGAAACGGGCGGGAGCAGGGGCTCTGCAGCGCCACCTTTTGACAAAAGTGGGGGGTTTAGTTTAACCTACAGTCACCAAACTCGGTACACTTATTGTTCTCATTAAACTGGACAACTTTCTCATTTACAGTCATTAGCTCTGACCAACAGGAAGTCAGATATTTGGTTTAAATGTGGATTTTTCAAACATTCTTACGCACATACTTAAGCTCTTAGACGTAGGGTCTCAGTCCCCCTACCCCCACCCTCTGTGTGTGTGTGTGTGTGTGTGTGGTGTGTGTTGAGTGAGTGAAGTGAAGA
>JAOTNS010000045.1:5000-490000 GCA_028476615.1 Culter alburnus
ACCCTAAACCCTAACCCTAACCCTAACCCTAACCCCCTAACCCTAACCCTAACCCTAACCAACCCTAACCCTAACCCTAACCCTAACCCTAACCCTAACCCTAACCCTAACCCTAACCCTAACCCTAACCCTAACCCTAACCCTAACCCTAACCCTAACCCTAAACCCTAACCCTAACCCTAACCCTAACCCTAACCCTAACCCTAACCCTAACCTAACCCTAACCCTAACCCTAACCCTAACCCTAACCCTAACCCTAACCCTACCCTACCCTAACCCTAACCCTAACCCTACCTAACCCCTCCATCTAACCCTAACCCACCCAAAAAGTCAAAGTCCCACCCCTTTATGTCAAAGTCACACCCACCTAAGTCCCAACCAATGCAAGTCCCACCCAAAAAAGGCAGTCTCAACCATAAAGTCCCACCCAAAAGTCAAAGTCCCACCTATAAAAGTCAAAGTCACACCATCCCAACCATGCAACCCACCCACAAAGTCCCACCCAAAAAAAGTCAAAGTCCCATCTATATAAATCAAAAGTTACACCCATATATCCCAGTCCCACCAAGTCAACCCAAAAAAAGTCTCTCCACCCTCAAAGTCACACCCATAAGTCGTCCATCAAGTCCCACCCAGTCAAACCCACCCATCCCACGTCAAAGTCCCACCCAAAAAAAGTCAAAGTCCCATATAAATCAAAAGTTACAACCACTCCCACCCATACAAGTCCCACCCAAAAAAAGTCATGTCCCACCCATACAAGTAACAATTCCCACCCATTCCCCATCTCCCTCCACCCCAAAAAATAAACAGCTGTATACAGAAACTCACCCTGGGGCTGATCAGCTGTATACAGAACTCAACCCTATCCGAAACTCAACCCTCGTTGCACCCCTGAACGTGTAAACTCAACCCTGGAAGCACCCCTGATGACGTGTAAACTCAACCCTGGATGCACCCCTGATAAAAGGGAAACTCAACCCTGAATATTAGGTGTAAATACATAGGGAAATATAGGGGGTGCAATGCCATATCTCGGCGCCGGGTGGAGCTAGAGAGACGAAACCAAGTGCAATCGACTGGGCGTCCTCTAAATAGTATATATACTGGATTTCAGATCTCTAGGTGCAAAACAACTGGTGGTGCAATACCATATCTCGGCCCCTGGTGGCGCTAGAGCTACCAAACCAAGCGCAAACGATCGGGCGCCCTCTAAATAGTATATATAGCGAATTTCAGCCTCCTAGGACCTACAGAAACGAAGTGCACCCCACCCAATAGGGGGGTGCAAATTCGCATTTAACCCTATATACCTAACCCTAACCCTAACCCTAACCCTAACCCTAACCCTAACCTAACCCTAACCCTAACCCTAACCCTACCCTAACCCACCCTAAAACCTAACCAACTCCTCCATCTAACCCTAACCCACCCAAAAAAGTCAAAGTCCCACCCCTTTATGTCAGAAGTCACACCCACCTAAGTCCCAACCAATGCAAGTCCCACCCAAAAAAAGGCAGTCTCAACCATAAAAGTCCCACCCAAAAAAGTCAAGTCCCACCTATAAAGTCAAAGTCACACCCATAAGTCCCAACCAATGCAAGTCCCACCCAAAATAAGTCAAAGTCCCACCCAAAAAATCAAAGTCCCATCTATATAAATCAAAGTTACACCCATAACTCCCACCCATACAAGTCCCACCCAAAAAAAAAGTCAAAAAAAGTCAAACCCCCCAAAGTCTCCACCCATAAATCAAAAGTCCCACCCACCCAACAATGCAAGTCCAACCCAAAAAAGTCAAGTCCCACCCAAAAAAAGTCAATCTCACCCATAAAAGTCAAAGGTCACAATATAAGTCCAACCAAAATCCCACCCAAATAAGTCAGTCCCACCCAAAAAATCAAAGTCCCATCTATATAATCAAAGTTACACCCAATATAACTCCCACCCATACAAGTCCCACCCCAAAAAAGTCAATGTCCCACCCATACAAGTCAATTCCCACCCACCCAGGTCCCCATCTCCCTCCCCCCCCCAAAAATAAACAGCTGTATACAGAAACTCAACCCTGGGCTGATCAGCTGTATACAGAAACTCAATCAACCTCAACCCTCGTTGCACCCCTGATAACGTGTAAACTCAACCCTGGAAGCACCCCTGATGACGTGTAAACTCAACCCTGGATGCACCCCTGATAAAAGGGAAACTCAACCCTGAATATTAGGTGTAAATACATAGGGAAATATAGGGGGTGCAATGCCATATCTCGGCGCCGGGTGGAGCTAGAGAGACGAAACCAAGTGCATCGACTGGGCGTCCTCTAAAATATATATACTGGATTTCAGATCTCTAGGTGCAAAACAACTGGTGGTGCAATACCATATCTCGGCCCCTGGTGGCGCTAGAGCTACCAAACCAAGCGCAAACGATCGGGCGCCCTCTAAATACTATATATAGCGAATTTCAGCCTCCTAGGACCTACAGAAACGAAGTGCACCCCACCCAATAGGGGGGTGCAAATTCGCATTTAACCCTATATACCTAACCCTAACCTAACCCTAACCCTAACCCTAACCTAACCCTAACCCTAACCCTAACCCTAACCCTAACCCACCCTAAAACCTAACCCAACTCCCTCCATCCTAACTAACCCTAAACCCAAAAAAGTCAAGTCCCACCCCTTTAACAGAAGTCCCACCCACCTACCCAACCAACAAGTCCCACCCAAAAAGGCAGTCTCAACCATAAAAGTCCCCCCCAAAAAGTCAAAGTCCCCCTATAAAAGTCAAAAGTCACACCCATACAAGTCCCAACCAATGCAAGTCCCACCCAAAATAAGTCAAGTCCCACCCAAAAAAGTCAAAGTCCCATCTATATAAATCAAAAGTTACTCCCATATAACTCCCACCCATACAGTCCCACCCAAAAAAGTTCCCACCCAAAAAAGTTAAAGTCTCACCCATAAAAGTCAAAGTCACCCCCAAAGTCAACCAATGCAAGTCCAACCCAAAAAAAGTCAAGTCCCACCCAAAAAAGTCAAATCTCACCCATAAAAGTCAAAGGTCACCCATATAAGTCCAACCAATGCAAATCCCACCCAAACTAAGTCAAAGTCCCACCCAAAAAAAAGTCAAAGTCCCATCTATATAAATCAAAAGTTACAACCAAATAACTCCCACCCATACAAGTCCCACCCAAAAAAAGTCAAGTCCCACCCATACAAGTAACAATTCCCACCCACCCAGGTCCCCATCTCCCCTCCACCCCAAAAATAAAACAGCTGTATACAGAAAACTCAACCCTGGGGAGGTCACCCTGATGCTGTATACAGAAACTCACCCTCGTTGCACCCCTGATACGTGTAAACTCAACCCTGGAAGCACCCCTGATGACGTGTAACTCAACCCTGGATGCACCCCTGATAAAGGAAACTCAACCCTGAATATTAGGTGTAAATACATAGGGAAATATAGGGGTGCAATGCCATATCTCGGCGCCGGGTGGAGCTAGAGAGACGAAACCAAGTGCAATCGACTGGGCGTCCTCTAAATAGTATATATACTGGATTTCAGATCTCTAGGTGCAAACAACTGGTGGTGCAATACCATATCTCGGCCCCTGGTGGCGCTAGAGCTACCAAACCAAGCGCAAACGATCGGGCGCCCTCTAAATAGTATATATAGCGAATTTCAGCCTCCTAGGACCTACAGAAACGAAGTGCACCCCACCCAATAGGGGGGTGCAAATTCGCATTTAACCTATATAACCCTAACCCTAACCCTAACCCTAACCCTAACCCAACCCTAACCCTAACCCCCTAACCCTAACCCTAACCCTAACCAAACCCTAACCCTAAAACGTCCCACCCCTTTATGTCAGAACACCCACCTAAGTCCCAACCAATGCAGTCCCACCCAAAAAAGGCAGTCTCAACCATAAAAGTCCCACCCAAAAAGTCAAAGTCCCACCTATAAATCAAAAGTCACACCCATACAAGTCCAACCAATGCAAGTCCCACCCAAATAAGTCAAGTCAAGTCCCATATAATCAAAAGTTACACCCATATAACTCCCACCCATACAAAAAAAGTCAAAAAAAGTCAAAGTCCCACCCAAAAAAGTTAAGTCTCACCCATAAAAGTCAAAAGTCACACCCATATAAGTCCCAACCATGCAAGTCCAACCCAAAAAAAGTCAAAGTCCCACCCAAAAAAGTCAAACCCATAAAAGTCAAAGGTCACACCATATAAGTCCAACCAATGCAAATCCCACCCAAACTAAGTCAAAGTCCCACCCAAAAAAAGTCAAAGTCCCATCTATATAAATCAAAAGTTACAACCAAATATAACTCCCACCCATACAAGTCCCACCCAAAAAAGTCAATGTCCCACCCATACAAGTAACAATTCCCACCCACCAGGTCCCCATCTCCCTCCACCCCAAAAAATAAAACAGCTGTATACAGAAACTCAACCCTGGGGCTGATCAGCTGTATACAGAAACTCAACAATACTCAAACCCTGTTGCAACCCCTGATAACGTGTAAACTCAACCCTGGAAGCACCCCTGATGACGTGTAAACTCAACCCTGGATGCACCCCTGATAAAGGAAACTCAACCCTGAATATTAGGTGTAAATACATAGGGAAATATAGGGGGTGCAATGCCATATCTCGGCGCCGGGTGGAGCTAGAGAGACGAAACCAAGTGCAATCGACTGGGCGTCCTCTAAATAGTATATATACTGGATTTCAGATCTCTAGGTGCAAAACAACTGGTGGTGCAATACCATATCTCGGCCCCTGGTGGCGCTAGAGCTACCAAACCAAGCGCAAACGATCGGGCGCCCTCTAAATAGTATATATAGCGAATTTCAGCCTCCTAGGACCTACAGAAACGAAGTGCACCCCACCCATAGGGGGGTGCAATTCGCATTTAACCCTATATACCTAACCTAACCTACCCCTAACCCTAACCCTAACCCTAACCTAACCCTAACCCTAACCCTAACCCTAACCATACCCTAACCTAACCCTAACCCTAACCCCACCAAAACCTACCAAACTCCTCCATCTAACCCTAACCCACCCAAAAAAGTCAAAGTCCCCCCCTTTTTCAGAAGTCACACCCACCTAAGTCCCAACCAATGCAGTCCCACCCAAAAAAGGCAGTCTCAACCATAAAGTCCCACCCAAAAAAGTCAAAGTCCACCTATAAAAGTCAAAATCACACCCATACAGTCCCAACCAATGCAAGTCCCACCCAAAATAAGTCAAGTCCCCCCAAAAAAAAGTCAAAGTCCCATCTATATAAATCAAAGTTACACCCATATAACTCCCACCCACAAGTCCCACCCCACCCAAAAAAAGTTATCTCACCCATAAAGTCAAAGTCACACCCATATAAGTCCCAACCAATGCAAGTCCAACCCAAAAAAAGTCAAAGTCCCACCCAAAAAAAGTCAAACTCTCACCCATAAAAGTCAAAGGTCCACCCATATAGTCTCAACCAATGCAATCCCACCCAACTAAGTCAAAGTCCCACCCAAAAAAAGTCAAAGTCCCATCTATATAAATCAAAAGTTACAACCAAATATAACCCCACCCATACAAGTCCCACCCAAAAAAAGTCAATGTCCCACCCATACAAGTACAATTCCCACCCACCCAGTCCCCATCTCCCTCCACCCCAAATAACAGCTGTATACAGAAACTCAACCCTGGGGCTGATCAGCTGTATACAGAAACTCAACCCTGGGGCTGATCAGCTGTATACAGAAACTCAACCCTCGTGCACCCCCTGATAAGTGTAAACTCAACCCTGGAAGCACCCCTGATGACGTGTAACTCACCCTGGATGCACCCCTGATAAAAGGGAAACTCAACCCTGATATTAGGTGTAAATACATAGGGAAATATAGGGGGCAATGCCATATCTCGGCGCCGGGTGGAGCTAGAGAGACGAAACCAAGTGCAATCGACTGGGCGTCCTCTAAATAGTATATATACGGGATTTCAGATCTCTAGGTGCAAAACAACTGGTGGTGCAATACCATATCTCGGCCCCTGGTGGCGCTAGAGCTACCAAACCAAGCGCAAACGATCGGGCGCCCTCTAAATAGTATATATAGCGAATTTCAGCCTCCTAGGACCTACAGAAACGAAGTGCACCCCCACCCAATAGGGGGGTGCAAATTCGCATTTAACCCTATACCTAACCCTAACCCTAACCCTAACCCTAACCCGAACCCTAACCCTAACCAACCCCCCCCTAAAACCAACCACCTCCTCCATCTACCCTAACCCACCCCCCCAAAAAGTCAAGTCCCACCCTTTATGTCAGAAGTCACACCCACCTAAGTCCAACCAATGCAAAGTCCCACCCAAAAAATCTCAACCCAAAAGTCCCCCCAAAGTCAAGTCCCACCTTAAAAGTCAAAGTCACACCCTAAGTCCCACCAATGCAAGTCCCCCCAAATAAGTCAAAGTCCCACCCAAAAAAGTCAAAGTCCCATCTATATAAATCAAAGTTACACCCATATAACTCCCACCCATACAAGTCCCACCAAAAAAGTCCCGTCCCACCCAAAAAAAGTCAAAGTCCCACCCAAAAAAGTAAAGTCTCACCCATAAAAGTCAAAAGTCACACCCAGATAAGTCCCAACCAATGCAAGTCCAACCCAAAAAAAGTCAAGTCCCACCCAAAAAAAGTCAAACTCTCACCCAAAAAGTCAAAGGTCACACCATATAGTCCACCAATGCAAATCCCACCCAAACTAGTCAAGTCCACCCAAAAAAGTCAAAGTCCCATCTAGATAAATCAAAAGTTACAACAAATAAACCCCACCCATACAAGTCCCACCCAAAAAAAGTCAATGTCCCACCCTACAAGTAACAATTCCCACCCCCCAGGTCCCCATCTCCCTCCACCCCAAAAAATAAAACAGCTGTATACAGAAACTCAACCCTGGGGCTGATCAACTGTATACAGAATCAACCCCTCGTTGGCACCCCTGAAACGTGTAAACTCAACCTGGAAGCACCCCTGAATGACGTGTAAACTCAACCTGGAAGCACCCCTGAAAAGGAACTCAACCCCTGATATTAGGGAAATCTAGGAATATAGGGGGTGCAATGCCATATCTCGGCGCCGGGTGAGCTAGAGAGACGAAACCAAGTGCAATCGACTGGGCGTCCTCTAATAGTATATATACTGGATTTCAGTCTCTAGGTGCAAAACAACTGGTGGTGCAATACCATATCTCGCCTGGTGGCGCTAGAGCTACCAAACCAAGCGCAAACGATCGGGCGCCCTCTAAATAGTATATATAGCGAATTTCAGCCTCCTAGGACCTACAGAAACGAAGTGCACCCCACCATAGGGGGGTGCAAATTCGCATTTAACCCTATATACCTAACCCTAACCTACCTAACTAACCCTAAAAACCCTAACCCTAACCCTAACCCTAACCCTAACCCTAACCCTAACCCTAACCCTAACCCCAACCCTAAACCCTAACTAACCCTACCCCTAAACCCTAACTAACCTACCCCCCTCGACTCTACCCCTCTGACTCTACCCTCCTCTCTACCCCTCCGACTCTACCCTCCGACTCTACCCTACCCCTCCGACTCTACCCCTCCGACTCTAACCGACTCCCCTCCGACTCTACCCCTCTGACTCTACCCTCCGACTCTACCCCTCTACTCCCCTGACTCTACCCCTCCGCTCTACCCCTTACCTAACCCCTCCGACTCTACCCCTCCGCCTCTACGAACTACCCCTCCGACTCTACCCCTCCGACTCTACCCCTCCGACCCCTCCGACTCTACCCCTCTGACTCTACCCCTCTCCCCGACTCTACCCCCCTCCGACTCTACCCCTCCGACTCTACCCCTCCGACTTACCACCCCTCCGACTCCCCCTCCGACTCTACCCCTCCTACCCCCCTCCGACTACTCCGACTCTACCCCTCCGACTCTACCCCTCCGACGCTACCCCCCGACTCTACCCCTCCGACTCCCCCTCCCTCTACTCCACCAACCCCTCCGACTCTACCCCTCCGACTCTACCCCTCCGACTCTACCCCTCCGACTCTACCCCTCCGACTCCCTCCGACTCTACCCTCTACCCCTCCGACTCTACGACCCTCCCTCTACCCCTCTGACTCTACCCCTCCGACTCTTACCACCCTCCACTCTACCCTCCGACTCTACCCCTCTCCCCTACCCTCCACCCCTCTACCCCTCCGACCTCTCCCCTCCGCTCTAACCCTCCGACTCTACACCCCCCGACCCCTCACCCCTCCGACTCTACCCCCCCTCCGACTCTAACCCCTCCGACTCTACCCTCGACTCTACCCCTCCGACTCTACCCCTCCGACTCTACCCCTCCGCTACCCCTCCGACTCTACCCCTCCGACTCTACCCCTCCGACTCTACCCCTCCGACTCTACCCCTCCGACTCTAACGACTCTACCCCTCCGACCCCTCCGACTCTACTCTACCCCTCCGACTCTACCGACTCTACGACTACCCCTCCGACTCTACCCCTCCGACTCTACCCCTCCGACTCTACCCTCCCTCTACCCCCCGACCTACCCTCCTAACTCCGACTCTACCCCTCGACCTACCCCTCCGACTCTACCCCTCCGACTCTACCCCTCCGACTCTTCCGACTCTACCCTTTCCGACTCTACCGACCCCTCCGACTCTACCCTCCGACTCTAACCCCTCCGACTCTAACCCCTCCGACTCTACCCCTCCGACTCTACGACTCTACCCTCCGACTCTACCCCTCCACCCCTCCGACTACACCCCCTCCGACTACCCTCCGACTCTACCCCTCCGACTCTACCCTCCGACTCTACCGAACTCTACCCCTCCGACTCTACCCCTCCGACTCTACCCCTCCGACTCTACCCCTCCGACGACTCTACCCCTCCGACCCCTCCGACTCTACCCCTCCGACTCTACCCCTCCGACTCTACCCCTCCGACGGATAAAATAAAAATGTTGAATCAAAGACAATATTTAAAGCTTTTATTTATTCTCAAAAACAACTGAAACATTTACAAGAAAACAAACAACTACAAATGTTTACATAACAAAAACATGAACATTCATCCTAAGAGGGAAGAAACCAAAGTGCATTGCATCACAAAAGACACCTGACAATTTCTTAAATCGAATTTTCAAATTGACTTATGTAAAATTATAAATAATACAAAGGAGCCTATGGGCACAAGAATAAGGTAAATAAATTAAGAGGTTGATGGGAAAAAAATAAAAAGGTTAATAGACTTTAAAAATTAACACTGCAACAAGACAGGGAACCTTAACCAGTATAAAAGATATTTCAAAATGAAAGCATAAATACAAAACAAGGCCTAACAAAATACATACAAATCAGTTCACCAATAGTCACTCACATAGAAAGCTTTACAAATATAGGAAGGAACATACACAGCAGACAAAGAAACAAGTGAAGGATATATTTAAAAAAAAAAAAACAAGAGCATAAAGTAATCATTTTAATTTTTTGCTGCCCTTGTTAAATACAAAGACAAAGGAAGGCATTAACACTAAAAAAAACCATAAAGTACAAAGGGACAAAAAATTGAAAATGCATTACTAAATCTAACTGACAGACAAAGGCATATAAACAAGGGTATAAAAGAAAAAAAAAAGGAATAGGTGCACAGAAGAATACAAAAGTTTATATAAAGGCTCATGATTGCAAAAAAAATAAAAAATCTGAAATAAAAAAGGAACACAGGAAACTGGCTTAAAGTACTACTGCAAAAACTCACGACATAATACAAAAACCACACCTACAAAAGAGCACAGATTTAAAAAAAAAAAAAAAAAAAAAAAAAAATAAATAAATAATAATAAATAATAAACAAAAGGAAAAGGCATAGACAAACTAAAAGGCACACAAATATAAATTATGCAGACAGGTTTAACAGCATATTAGAGAGCAAATTACACCAACTATAACAGAAGTGATTCAAGACTGATTTGTCTTCCAAGTGTCAGACACAAACAAGCGCCACTAAAATCTAAAGCACTTGTACATACCAAAATATGCTTGGCTGAAAACTTAAATATCTTGTTAATGTTGATAAGGCACCAAAGATCAACTATCCCTGAAGCTTTTTAGTGTACCTTGCTAAAGCATCTCTGCTGCCTAATTCTTGGAGTTCAGAGCACCTCTGTATATCTGAGCTTAAGTGGCTTTGAATATTAACCTGCAGTCAACTGACTAAAATTCTCAACCAGTAAACTGGTTCCAACAGTTTTATGGTAGAGCATATAAAATGAGCATATGGGCACAGGTAGAATAAAAATAAAAATAAAGGAACACATGAAACTGGCGTAAATACATACAAGTGGAAAAAAGGTCATTAAGTCACAGCATAATGCAAAAACCACAGCTACAAAACAGCAGATCTCCATCACAGAGAACAAAAAGCATAGGCTTAACCTAAAACGGCACAAATGCAAGTCATGCAGACAGGTTTAACATCAAATTAGAGAGAAAATTATTCAAAACTGATTTTTCTTCAATATCTCAGACACAAGCACAGCTAAAATGTAGAGCTTTTGAAAACACCAAAAAATGCTTGCCTGAAAACTTAACTATCTTGTTAATGTTGACAATGAACCAATGATCAACTATCCCTGGCGTCTGAACTTTGCGTACTTGGTATTCTGAAACGCAGACTGTTGGTGTGCAGCAAGCAAAGCTCGTCTTCTTGTGACAGACAGCCTCAAGCCTCAAGCAAGAACAAGATCTGCTGTATGCCCTCCATTATTGTTTACTGTGTCATTTTCTTTTTCGCGCGAGAATGACGTCGATCACTACTTTCCGGCTACGCCACGCCTATCAAGTATGGGTACTGTTGGCGGTGGAAACGCAAGCCTGATCAAGGTGTACCATTCTGAACCGTACCGTACCGCTCAGTGGAAACAAGGCATAAGTGACAAAAGAAAAGGGTACAGACAAAACAAGTATAAAAAGAGCAAAGGCTTTTTTTGGGGGGGTGGGTTACAATAAAATAGAAAGTGTATATAATAGCATAACAGGCAGACAAGGAAGACAAAAGTCAGGTTTATACAACACTTTCATACAATAAAAGTGACAAAGGGCCATACAATAGCAAAAAATAATTAAAAAAAAGCAGGTAATGCAAGAAACAAAA
Organism: Culter alburnus; assembly: GCA_028476615.1. Lineage (NCBI taxonomy): Eukaryota > Metazoa > Chordata > Actinopteri > Cypriniformes > Xenocyprididae > Culter > Culter alburnus. The sequence continues at coordinate 16,206 of JAOTNS010000045.1, forward strand.
AAAAGAATGCAAATGGCAAAATCATTAAAACAGTAATTAAATGTGTAAACACCAAAAGTCCCCCCCCCCAAAAAAAACTAAATTAGTGGCATAAAAAATTAACAAGGCAAAAAACAAAATTACAAAGGGGGGGGGCATGGCCAAAAAGCAAAAAGACAGAACATTACTCATGTCCATTTATAAAAGCTGTAAAATTAGCTTTAATACATCAATAGAAAGAGGCATAAAACAAACCTAGTTAAGTTATTTAGTGCCTTAAATATGCTGAAGACATTGGAATTGTATACAGTACAAATAGATAACGGCATAAGGGCACAGGTACAAATAAAAAGGAAAAAGGTTCAATTAAAAGGATAACTAAAAAGTATACAGATCATGCGAGAGCAAGCTTAGGAGCATGAATAAAAGAGGCAAATGCTTAAACTGAACAAATTAACAGATTAACTACAACAGGATACAAAAGAGCTTAAACTGGGCAAAACAGCATAAATACTATAACAACAGCAAAAAGGGAATACAAAGTGGTAAAAAAATATGATTATGATCTCCCCTCGATTCAGTTATACTCCAGATATCTCCTTCTATTCCTCCAGTGTTCTGCTAGTAAGAATCTCCTATTACCTACCCGTTTCTCCTCAACCATTCCCCACCTCCTCTACTCACCTGTTCCAACCACCCAAGTAGTATGTGCTCTCCAGTCTCCAGTCATAGTCCTTCCCTTTTACCAGGTATCTTGGGAAGAGACTTAGCCATTTTCCTGTTTGGGTTTGAGGATAATCCTGTCTCTGAGTCTGGTATTCAGTTACATTATACAGTGCAATACAAGTTACAATAACAGCTCTAAAATAAAAATAGGAAGGGGCATAACATCGAGTCTATGGATAAAGGGCCATAAAACGGCATAATAATTCAACTATGCAAGGAGTACAAATGAAAGGGATAAATACAAGAGACTGCTGTGATTCCCGAACATCTGCCTTTTGAGTCTGGTATCCCTTGGCAGTAAATGGGCACTAATGCTGACAAACAAAATTTAACAGCAAATTAGTCAGACAGAAACAAACACTGCAGAAATGTGGAGACCCTTTGTAAAAACCAGTCTCAAACAATATAACAGCTTCAATGTTTAAAGAGGATGCGGAGTCCGCAGTACAATCCATTCGCAGAGGGTTTACTGAGCAGCAGCAGAAACAAACATATCATTAGACAGGCAATGGGTCAATACCAGAATATCAGTCCAATCCGTGAACATACACAAGGGATAATCCAAGGGCAGAGTGGCAGGCAATAGGTCCAAACACAGTCATTGATGAACAGGCAGAATCATACACGTGGTTGGCAATCAAGAAAACAAGGAAACCGCTCAGTAAGACAGTACAGCTGACAATACTTCACAAAGCATGGATACAGCTTCTCTGGCTAAATAGTCACCAAACAGGAAGTCAATGTAGAAGCGGCAGAGGGAGCAGATCTCAGTCAGGATTCAGGAGATGGCTCCCTCTGCTGGTGTGGCATTACACAATGTTAATTAAATAAAACACCAGTATCAACCACACGTTTTGCTTTTTAGTGTGCACTGTTAAATACACATCTAAAACAACTTCTCTTATCACCAATTTTTATAACCAAGTTTAGGAGCCCCCGTATGATATCTGAGCATATGGTTTTGGAAATGCACCTGCAGGTGATTGACTCTACACTGTTATTGTACAATAACAGCAATGAAGACTACAGAAATATAAGAATGAAAAAAAAAACATATACATACATATTATTATATGCCAAAACAGTTTTTCTTGATGTAAACACTCACATCCATGTCACTACTCTCACTAAACAGAAATTTCAGAAACTTCTTCAAAAACTTCCAATTACCTGTCAAAGAATCTCCTCTTCCTCATTTATGGCTTGGATAAAATGTATGGAAATGCCATGGATCTGTTTGTGTGTATGGAAACCATCGTCTTGACATCATGCGTGTACACCCACATCGCCAGAGGGAACAGCAGAGGAGGAATAAGGTAAGCTGGCATGTTTAAGTGCAAGTGCTCCGTGGACCCACAGAGAGAAGTCATTGTCACAAGGGATTCAGAAATGTAGATAAAAATTACACCCTCTCAATAAACAGACAAATATTCTAGTCTTTTCTAATAGTCAACTCAAACAATCGAAAATCTTGAAAATTAAGATTGCTCTAACAGACATTATTTTAATAAATTAAAAGACATTTTCAAAAAAAAATGACTTTCTTTAGGTTTTTTTTTTTTTTTTTTTTTACCTACTTTAGAAGTCAATGGTGCTCCAGAGCAGCCTGGTTACAAACTTTCTTCAAAATATCTTCCTTTGGGTCATGAATGGGTGTCCCTTATTTTGGCACACTGAAGGTGGCAACCCTACCTATAACACCCAATGTAATAGTTACATAATAAAAAGAATGCCATCTATGCTAATATTAGTCTCTCTGCTTATCCCGAGGTGTACCAAAGTCAGCCAGAACGGGGCCATATCCAGATCAGATGGAGAACCCGCAGCTAGACACGACCACAACTCATCCCTGAGCGTCAGCAGAGATTATCAACTGAACCATCCGCTATGAAGGCCTCATCGACACAGATCCTCAACTAACCTGTCTCCATATCAGCATGATGAATCCGATCTTCAACCAGATGGAACTGGATTAAATATTTTGACTGTTCTGATCCCAGTCTAATTTCTGAACTGTAATGCTGCCTGAATCATAATCACGCACTGTTCGTTGTTGGCCAGAGAACTGAACTACTAAGCTGGTTTCTCCCAAGGTTTTATTCTCCATTCTGTCACCTGATGGAGTTTGGGTTCTTGTCGCTGTCGCCTCTGCCTTGCTTATTTGAGAACACTTAATATTCAACATTAGTGATCTGACTGCAGTGACACCATTGGATGAGAACTGAACTGAGCTAGGCTGCGTTTACCAAAAGCATCGTGAGCCAAAGTTGATTATAGAACCATGGCCACCAGTGTTCTCTACAATAAACTTAGCTTGCAATGATTTTAAGCTTGTTTCATAATTGATGAAACATTTCTTGAACAAAACTGAATCAATACTGAACTGACTTCAATGACACCAGCGTTTTTTTATAGCCATTTACATCATAGATAATTATTTTCCTGTTTATCCCTGTAAATCTATATTGTATAAGTACTATATAAAGTAGTTGTATTTTCTGCCAAAATATTTTGAAAAGCAAATTTTATGGCTGTATATTGAGTCCTTAAAACAATCTAGTTTAGATAAACGTCAACATTATGGCTGTAACTCTTTACTTTCCTGTAAACAAACAGTGCAGTATTACACATCAGGATGTGAGCAATAAAGACCACAGGCTAAAAATCATTGCATTGATGGTTAAGATAAACTTTGCACTATAACCATATTATAGTAAAAATATATGCCAGACAGATACAGCAGTACTTCATCACACAATTGCAATTGATTATTAATACAATGATAATCAAAATATATCAAGTGACCTATTCTATCCTCCACCCAATGTCGTTGTGCACCATTTATTTACTGTATATAAAGAACGTTTAAAGTATTTTTGTAACTATAGAAGGTGCAAAAAACCCTGCATAACTGGCATAATAATGAACATCAATAAACCTTAGTCAGGGCAGACGCCATATTGAATTTAACAGAAGAAAACGAGATGTGAGAGATAGACTCTTTACAATGGTACATACTGTATAGGTAAAGGTACTAGATAAATTTAAAAACTTTCAAAACTTTTATATGGAGTTTTGGTCTTGTGCAAATTCTGTAGAAATCTTTAGAACATTTCATTTAAGAGTGATTCTTGAGTGAAATCTTTTGCTTTTGTTCATAGATTCCAGTGTTAAGACCATTCCAGTGATGAATCACTTAGAGAAGTGTTACAAATGTGCAATCCCGTTCCCACAGCTGCAAAAATCACAACGGACTTATAAGACTGTCAGTCAAAATGGATCCTGTCAGTGAGCATCAGCTGCGTGACCATTACAACCCTCAGATCTTACAAGAAGGTACAGGAACTCAAGCAGAGATTCCAGTGCTGCGGACATCAATAATGAAAAACCACTGAGAATGAAGGGCGGAGCCAGAAGTCTCTCTCTCTGACCTCCATTCAGGTGCAAAGCCCACCCTGAGCTTTCATTGGCTGCTGGTGCAGTGGGCGGAGCTCTGGCCAGCCTCCAGCACATCATCTTTGGGTGTCAACCTTCAAAAAGCAATTAAAGTAGGTGTTAAACAGCAGAAGGGAAAATTAAACATCTATTGAGATCTGACAAATGCAAGGAATATTGCAGGCTCAGCAAGTTCATCTATCTGTCTGGAAAGCTGTAGGAGACAAAAGAAATTCTGAAATGTGAAGCTTGTATTTTTGTTAAAGCACTAATAAAAATTTCTCCATATCCACCATAATCTGCAACGTGGAATTAAGATATTTCATGTGTATGTGTGAGACTTCTAGTTATTTACTTACAGTGGCTAATGAATCAGAAGAATAAAGTGCAGTAAACTGTAAAACTGTTTGAGCTACAAACCAGTGTTTTTATGATTATGACAATACACCAAGTGGCTTTCTGTCTTTTTTGTTGTTGGTGGTTTTTTATTTATTTATTTACTGTTTTCAGTTCAATTCCAGGAGTCCTTCTGGTTTTCCTCCCTTCACTTCTGGTCAAAAATCATCATCTGGTTGGTCTTCACTCCGTTGCTCTCTGATGGAATGAGCTGCCAAACTCCAACTGATCTGCTGAGGCCATCACATCATTCAATACCTAGCTGAAGACACACCATTTCTGCAAACACCTAAACTAATTCACAATCATAAACAAAGGCACTTACTATGACTCCTATGTATTTGTTTTAAAAAAGCTTTTGTAATAAAATCCATCTTAAACCTGGCATTGTGTACTATTGTTACGGTAGCTGGTACATAAAGCACACGATGAGGAGATAGAGTTAGAATAAGTCTTTACTTGGAGAGACACAGGAGTCTACGTCTACGTCTACGTCTACGTCTACGTCTACGTCTACGTCTACGTCTACGTCTACGTCTACGTCTACGTCTACGTCTACGTCTACGTGAACAATACCAGACAACACAAGACTGGGAACACAGGGCTTATATACAAGGGATAACAAGGAGGGTGATTAGAAACAGCTGGGTGTGATGATGATGGTGATCAGTTGCCATGGTGACTAACTAGTGGCGGGAAATAGAACAACAACAAGTTCAATACAGAGTGCACATTTAACAACTATGACTATTGTTGAATTTTATGACACATCACTTGTGATGTTTCACATTTGTGAGTTGCTTTGGATAGAAGCATATGCTCAATGAATAAATGTAATTAGTTCTAAACTAAACGTTTTACCTTAAGATTTTGCACTAGACACAATTTAGTTTAGAATCAAATAATCTAAACCTTGATGACTTTCCTTCTTCAGTGCAACACAGTTGCAGTTAGAGAACAGTGAAGTGATCTTTTGTGAAGGTCATATGGGTTTGGAATGATTTTTAAAAAATAAAAATTTTCATTTGAGTGAATGACTGTGGAGACTTTTAGAGCAGACTTTTAGAGAATTAAAAAAATTCTTTAAAACCGTGTTAATAAGAATATGTAAAGAATATTGAAATTCTGTGATTAGTTTGATAAATTACTATTTAAATTTTAAAAGTTATATATTGCAACCTGAAATGCTAAGATTTTCCCATAGAGGAAAACCCAAGTGTATGCTAAAACTAGTTTGTCTTATGATTTAGTCGTCTACATTAGGGAAGTGACGCATTTCTTAATAGATAAATGTGTAAATTGTTTGAGCTGCTAATAAACATTCATGCAAAGAGAAACTTGGAGTTAGGTTTAGTAATTCACAGCTTCTTCAAGGTTGAAGTTGATCTGAGCTCTGCTCTGAGCAGGAAAAAAAATTGGAGGTCACCTTAGCACCTTATTTTATATACAAATTTTTGCAACACGATCTATTTAAAAACAATGATATTCAAAAGTAATGGATTATTGTTGCTAAAACAGTAAAACATGGTGATAGCAAAGCCAATTGTGGGTTCAATTCCCAGAGAAAACATGAAATGATAAAAAATATATATATATATATACATTAAAATGAATATAGCACTTTTTTGCCTCTATTTTGTCTTTCATTAAATAATCAACTCAAAAATATTCTTTCACTTTTTTATTTACATGAGTGATTTCTTTATAAAAGTACAAACAACTAGCTTAATCATCTAACAATCAGCTCTATCATACATTTCATATAAAAACGAAGACATTTTACAGATATATCTAAGACCTAATTTCACAAAATGGATAAGGATTTAAAAACTTTCAAAATGATTTATGTAATGACATATGCAATAAAACAAAAATCTACCACTGCAGGTTGCTCATTTTATGCATTAAAATCATTTCAATACATTTAAAAAATGGATAAGGATTTAAAAACTTTCAAAATGATTTATGTAATGACATATGCAATAAAACAAAAATCTACCACTGTAGGTTGCTCATTTTATTCATTTCATTGTATTGAAATCATTTCAATACATTTAAAAAAGATTTAACAAAATTTGATAAACATTTAATAAAATTTGGAATTTGAACTGCTGTGGTTTGTATTTTGTTATTTGCTGAATTCTTAAAGTAATTTCTCTGCAGCTGCACATTAGCTGGTCTTCAGTCAGTGATAAAGTGCTGATATTTATTGATAAAACAGCAATATGTTAGTGTTTTTGGAATAGTAAAGAGCGTACGCATATGCTTCAGTAACGCAGTTTTCTGTAATGCCACAGTGTCGATGGTTCATCTGATGTCGGCGGGTCGGAGCTGTCGTTCTCCTTCAGCTAAGAAGATCTGCATCGCCCGATAAAGCAGGTGAACGCCTAACTCCTGTTTTCTCCGCACAGACCAAGTTGACACAACACCATAGTAGTCTCCTCTTTTCTGGTTTGTAAGCATCTTCAGCCCTAATAAAAGATAAACGTGAACAATTAACAATTAAGACATTAAGATGCAAATTTGCTCTGCAAAAAACATTTAAAACTATCCAAACAGCCAAGTTCAGATCTCTTTACCAATGGCATCCACCATACAAGCCTCGCGTGTGTACGCTTCCACAGCAATGACGTTTTGGAAACAGTGCAGAGATATTACTCCATGCCCGGCGTTCCAGACCTGCAGGATGTGCTGCACTTTTGAGCAGAGTTTCTGGAGACACCAAGAGAAAAATACCATCATAGCATTTATTATTAACATTAAGAAGCATGAGCAAGAGCGGTACTAAGATGTGAAGGGAGATGTGCTGTTTTTTTGTTTTGTTTTTTATATTCAATTTCAGAAAAATATGCAGTTCCTTGTTATTTATAAGTGAAGAAAGACCTGTCAGCAATAACGATCAAATCAATCATTTGAGTAGATTATTTTCAGTGGACCAGTTCAAAAACTCCACTGAATGATTCTTTTGCAAATTGACTGATCTATTTTCAGCAGGTATCCAGTAAACACTTGTCCACTCTCTGAATTAATCAAGAAGTCAAGAAATTAGGGCTGCCCCCTAAAAGTTGACTAACCTTTAGTCGACCAAAATTTTTTTAGTCGCAGGTAAAAAAAAAATCCACAGGAAGTGGCCAAGCCATGCAGTCTGTGACGGACAGATCATTAACAGTTGGTCTATGTGGTAATTACAGTATGTCGGGCAGGACATCCAGAACGCTCACCTATCATTCATCGACCTAAAATATGGCTTATTATCTGAAAAATGTAGCCTAAGTAGTAGCAACTTTACATGGCCGCTCGCTTTAATGTTAATCTAGAAAAATGTGGGCTATTCAAGTGTTTGTGAGGAGTATGAAAGCTGAATAGTAGCACGCTTACCGCATGACAGCTAACATGGAGGCGCCGGTACGATCACTTGTACTTAAAATACTCTGTCATTTTTGGCCATACAGATAAGAGTAATACATCTTTTGAATCTGCACACTCAGAACAACAACAAAACGTTGTGCTTTTGTAAAATAATGAAAGCAAACAGGGTTCAGGGTTCTCTCTCTGTGAACTTGAGTGTGCCAAAAAGAACCGAAACTCCATGTAAACTTGCCTCACAGACATGAAAGAGAAATGTCTACTTTACAATTAACCAATTCAAATGGAAAACAACTATTCTCAGGTTATGTAATCCACATGAAACGTGCATAGGCGCGTCCACTACTGCGGAGATTTCTGCCGAAAATACAGAAAACAGTAGTTTATCAATTAATTATTAAAATGTTAAAGCAATCTCCTTGCTGTTTTTCCCCAACACATTCATAATCATTACTTCTGCCGGTGCACTGTGGCAAGCATTATGTGTGCGCTTGAACACTGATTAGGTTATGTAGGCATTAAAGGCTCTTTATTATAATTTATATGGTTGTATTAATAAACGTACGATTAGTCGACTAATCGCTTAAAATGAACGACTAATAGTTGACCAGAAAAATCTTTAGTCGAGAGCAGCCCTAGACTAAATATCTCACACAAAAATATCACATGTAATCAAATAAGGACACATCTGACCTTTGAGGTCTTGTCTCCTTTGAAATATTCCAGAGCTTCATAGAGGTGACTGTAAGGTCTAGAGCGCTTGCCCTTCCCCACATAGAAAACCGCATTGATGAACGTCTGAAAACATTCTTTAGGAATCATGGATTGACTTCGATATGGTAGATTCTTTGTCACTCTATAAAACAGCAGTGGGAGAAAATGTTAGTAAACAATAAAAGAATTCATTGTCCAAATAAAGGCAACAAAATGTGAGGGAAATACATACCGTGGGTCAAGCAGCAGGTAGTTAAAGCTGGACTTAATGAAACCCTCACGCCATCTCTTATTCTGATCCGGCTTATCAAACTGCTCACACAGGGCGAGCTCATCTGCTTGACAATTAGGGAGCAGAAATCTGTGAAGCGCATTTTCGAGTTCTGGGCTGTAACCTGCAGCTGAGAAAGAAATAATTAATAAGGCATGACATGTATATGATTATATTCTTTATTTTTTGACACCCAATTTACTTTACAATTATTTATCATCAATTAAGTAACAAAATATTAAGCCAGATTCATTTTTATGATATGCATCTTTCATGCTGTCAATCAGAATGACAACTAGCCAATTAGCGTATTTTATGAGACACTAAATTAAAGTATGCTGCCTGATTAATGTCAATTAAGGCCAATTATTAAAAAAAACAAAACAAAAAAAACACATAAAATCTCATGAGCCAGATGAACCTGTTGAGTACCTTGGCCTCATGTCATTCATTTATTCATTTATTTTTGTGTACTTACCACTGTAATCAGTGGGGCTCAGAGGCACTGACTTCCGGCAGTGTGACATATTCTGAAGGGATCTTTTCAACTTGCGCACATACAGTGGGCGGGTTTGACTGTTTATGGGTCCTGGATCTTCTCCCATTTCAATTAACTTGTTTCGGGAGTTCCCTGTCAGTTAGGCCACTTACTCTTACATCATCATCCTGTTTGGGACGACAGCTTTCTGCGCTACAGTCTGGACTTGTAGACCCGAGCTGAAGGGAGCGCCAATCATAAAGAAGTGTGTCTTCAGAGATATTGGTGCTTATGCTAGAGCTGAAGGAGGTACTGGCCGTTGGAGGAACATGAGTCTCGATGAGCTTATGGCCCTCTTCAGTGTCAGTATAAAGGTATTCCACAGGTTCATCCGTATCAGTATTTACAGGCTGTCCCCCAGGTGTGCAAGAAAGGTTTGCCAATGTCTGTCGCGACGAATGGCCTGACAGTCGACTCATGCTATACCGAGGTGTACATCCAGAGCGCCCTGGATTCTTCTGTGCTTTTGGGGATTCGTACATCAAACTGGAAGGAGATTCTGAGTTATTTGCCTGAAATGGCAAAGACCCTTGAGAAGTAAGTCCACACGTAACACAGGACTCTTTGTCTCCTACAGCAGTAGGGATGATCTGTGGTGTTCCTGTTGTGGTATTCTTCACTTCTGTCATATCAGTCAAATGTTCCACTGGATCTTTGTAACAAACAGAAGCAATTACCTTATTACCAGCCTCGCTGGCACTCGTTTTCAACTGTGATTCAACACTCCTTTCAGAAATTAAGACCGTGTCAGCCATGCTCTCTGATAACATTTGCGTGTCAGCTTGGCTTTGGCCATCTGAGCTCACAGATAACTTCAAACAGCTCAACTGCGAGTCAACATCCTCTATTTTGCTTTCTCCATGGATTCCGTCTTCGTCAAGACTGTGCTTTGACATTCCATATGGTGACTTAACTGTGTTGCGTCGCAAACGGGTAGCGGTGGGTAGTGTCTGTTCAAAGAGGCAAGAGCTGGTTTGTAAGGAGGGCAGTTTTTGGCTCATTCTCTCTGAATGACGACTCAGTCTGGACCTTGTTCTCCCAGTGACAAATGGACTTGGAATATCAGTTTCAGTATTGGCCACCTCGAACTTACCAGCATCTCTGCCAATTGCGGATAAACTCATTTGTTCAATATGACTCCTGACTCCTTCTGGCAGTTGTCTGTTTCCATCTCCAACAAAGGAAAGGTGTTCATTTCTAACACTGAAAACACTCTGCCCTACAGTCGATTCGGATTTGTGGGCACATGGTTTGGTCAAAGATGGATTTCCATTGTCTTTAGTACTAGGCAACCCATTTTCCACTGAACCTTCATCAGTTGGGCTCTGGTACGGGTCACTGCCACAGCTATTGTACTCACTAGATCCACTACTGATGAGGGGCTGAATGATGCTCTTAAATTCTTCATCATCATCATCATCATCATCATCAAGTTGTACAGGCCCCACAACAGTCTTATCAAATTCATCGTCCAATGTGTTGACTTCTTTGGAAAAAATGAATACATCGTCGGGATATGTGACATCGATTCCCTGATTCTGTAACACAGTAGCCATACGTTTAGTATCTAGGAAATCAGGGTACTGAGAAAGATCTAATGTAAGATCACTAGACTGATCGAGAGAGAACTGCTGATGATCATCTTGTCCAATAACAGGCAAATAATCAATAGTTCCTCTGAAGGTGACACTTTTCCGGTTTTCCTGTTGAGAACGAACAGGGATATTCTGAGACTGCAAAACATCAAAGTCACTATCTGCGGCTTGATGCTGATGTTCAGATATTACCCCTGGATTGTTTTTATTGTCCACAGCAGAAAGACAAGTACTAGACAATATGGGTAACTCTTTACAAATTTCACCATTATTCCAAATATGAGAATCATGTGACTCAAGATCTGACATGTCTGAGAGCCAGAAAGCCTGACTTTCTCTGTTCAAAGGTTTTCCACTGTGCCTGCTGGAAAAAGAGGATAGACGTGTGCTGCTCAGTGGTTCTGCTCCAGGAGGAATCAGCATTGATGCTTCTGGACTAAATGAACTGTCACTCATGGACTGGCCAGAAAGGATAGCTAGAAAGAAAAAAAAAGGACGACAGAATATTATGATAGTATAATTTTTTTCTCCATACACAAACAAAAGATAAAACCGTTCCAATTCCAGTCCTGACACACACCCTTACCATATTTTGTAAGGGTGCTCTGATCAGGATTTTGGGGCTAATCACCGATCATCACTGATAGCAGTATCGACCGATACCCATCACCAAAACTGATCACCTGAATAAATACTAAATACTAAATGAATAGAAGACTTCAAACAGACCCAAGGGGGTTATTTATCTATTCTTAATAATGTAGAACTATGTAAAGAATTAAAATTAAGAGATAAAGATTCATGAACTCTTTATTTATAGGCAACATGTGCAACATATTCCGTTCACTCTCTTAGAGATAATTAGGAACAGCTTAGAGGTTACATATAGCTTTCCTGTGAAATAAACAATAATAATAATTTAAAAAAAAAAGTGAAACAACTCCATAGTCTTCACTGTATAAACTAAAGAGTAATCCTACTAAATCTACTAAAGAGCAGAAACTTTCTTTGTCTTGTTGTTTGATTAACATTAATGACACACTGCAGCAGGATTCTTGGGCTGCTGTCACTTCAAGACCTGATGCACGAATCCAACATATTGATACACATATGATTTATTTCACAATTGTTGTGTTCATATAAGACATGACCAACTGTGTTTAAGGAGATTCATGAACTGACCTGCATTGACGCAGTGTTCACTGCTCTCTCTTCCTTGAGTATGGTATAAATAATACGTAAATAAACGCAATTAGTTATACTAGATGTACACAGTTTAGCACTTTAAATATGACAATTTACAATAATTAATAATAACTTATTTACATAAATGCACTTGGATGTATTCTATGCACATGCCCATAAAAGTGTGGTCATTTTCGTCTGTGATGTTACAGGTGTTCTGAACGAATGCATTTTGTCAAGTGAAGTGAACGTGCTCAGGAAACAGGGAGCAGTGAACACTGTGTAGGGACCTGTCAATCAGAACGCAGCTCAGTTCATGAATCTCTCTCCTGACGATCTGAATCAGGTGTGATACTGAGGCACATACAGAGCGGAGGCCTTAATATAACAGTGTTACAACAAGGCCTGACGAATAACCTAAATGATAACAACAAAAAATCTTACAATACTGAAATTTGGGTACATCGTGTTCCTCTTTGGATGTGTGCGATTCATACTCTTGAAGAAGACTAGCACATTTACTGTTCTCCTCCTGTTCAGCCAGATCAGATGGTTTATTCCCATCCTAGAAATAAAGCAGTAAACACTTTTTTTAATTTTAGCTTCCACTTGATTTAAAATACAGGGTTAAATGTCTAGATCCATACAGCAGGCCTACATCTATGCAGGTCAATACTGGAGATGTTAATGCACTGAATGCTTTACTTGATCTTTGAGGTTTGGGTTTCCACCGTTCCTTAATAGTAATCTGAGATTCTGAAAACATCCCCAGGACGCAGCAATATGTAATGGAGTCAGATCATCACTAGTCCTGAAACAAACCAAAAAAACAACTTCATCTTCAACACAGCTATGTAGGAAACACTGGTGTACCAGATGAATGTTCAGTTGTACTCCTTTGCCATGGGAATAATACTCTATTATTACACTGAATGGCGTGAATGACCAATCATAGCCAAGCATTCCTAGAAACCTGGCGTGTAACTGATATGATTACAGCTGTGGCAGCGAACCACTCGTGTCTAACGGTGTAACTGACCTGAGGTTTGGGTCGGCTCCATGCTGAAGGATGAGTTTAAGGCAACGCAGTCCTTTCTCAGACTCTTTTCCTGCAGCTAAATGAACCGCTGCCACACCGTCCCGGACAATCCCATTCGGGTTTGCACCCCGACACAGCAGAGACTCTACACACCTTTATAACAATTACAAGATTATGCTCATGTCTGCATGTGACAACATGCAACAGTCTAGTTGTGTTAATGATTTTCCATTTTGTTGAAGGTAACTAAATCAACAGATTTAACTAAAGAATATGTAAAAGGTATTTGGGTCTGAAACCACAATAATTCACATGATGATAAACAGCTGGCTGACTTTTACAATTGTTGACATGGTTGGATTCAGATGGTTATTATAATTAAGTTGGGTGTCCACTTTAGAGATAATCACCATGTTTATAATGCTTCATTTTTTTGGCATTAATCACATAATACAATTAGTGTATAAAATAATTATGCTTATGATTATTATTTTAAGGTTACTTCTATGATTAATCCTTTCAAACATATTATTCTTAAATGTTTGCAAAGTTCCTCCTTCATTGTTTTGCGTCCCGCTCGTATCAAGAAGACACTTCTTCTGTCGTGGCAAGATTGTTTTACACAGAGATTTTTGTTACTTTGTTAATTGCTATTAAAGGCTGATTAATAATTACAAATTCAGATTCATTGTTTTTATTATTCATTAACTTTATTTATTAATATTATTTTTATCTATCACTTCTTCGTCTGACTGGATCTCACTGCATCAATAATCATATCATATAATAGCTATCATGTTATTGTTAAATTAGATTATTTCTATTTAAAAATTAAAGTACTTTAATGGGGTGTTTATTGAATAAAAATAAATGAATCTTATTTATGAAAAATAAACAGAAAAGAGTACAAACTTTGATAAAATACTTGTTTTGACCAAGCATTAAGTTAGATATTACACAAAACATATTACTTTAGCTAAAGTATTTATGTCAATAATTTCAACAGGATCTCATTTCCTTCACCGCCTCATAACACTTCTTTTCCCAAAATGTGTTTCTCCAGTTTTCAATAAAAGACATGTTGTGCAATCACACACTATTTTGGTAGTAAAGAAGCTTTCGGACTATATCTAATGTACGAACATCTATATCATACTTGGGTAAAGTTGGTTTTATATTCGCACATTCGGACATCCGTATTCAATAGCCTTGTTAATCGCACTACATTGGACATTCAGTGGACATTCACAAGTAAATATGCCATTAAAACAATACTTGCCTATTTTGATCGACTGTGAAAAATGTTGTAAGTTGACAATCGTTGGTTGTCAATATCATGTCGCTGCTTAAAATTCGCAAACATTAATTTATTGCACATTTATTGGAAAGTCTGAATTTATCAGAAGTCCGAATGTGCGAATATAAAACCAACTTTACCCAAGTCTATATCATGACTTTAGAGTAAAATATTTATTACAGAGCACAAGTTATTCATGAAACCTCTGAAACCGATTTCTGTTGTTTTCGCCATCAGAAATTGCAATTAATAATTTGTGTTCAGGTGGCAGCTTGATCCCAACATGTGATCCTTGTGACAAACAGACTAAATCTATAAATCTATAAATAAATCTATATTTAAAGCTCATGTGAAGTTAGTGTTTACCTGGCGTCTGTTTGACTGACCGCATCGATCAGAAGAGCCTCCAGCCGCGCGCTGCGTCTCTCAGCCATCATCACTGAACGAGAGTCTCACTGCAGGAGAGTGAACCATGATTCCCAGGATAAACTCTCAGCGCCTTAAAAGGGTTCTTAGAAATGTGTTTTGCCTTTGTTTTGATGAAGTTCCATTCTGAGTAAGAATGTTTATCCCGACATCGCTGTCATCCACAACAAAATTCCCTCCATTCACAGTCTTTCCGCTTCTGCCAAACGACACGGCGCCACCTGCCGTCGCGGAGGCGCAGCGACTCACTGCGGCTCGATGTTTGGATGTTTCGGCCAACCTCAAAGATGTCCACGCGGTGGCGCAGTGGTGCAGCACAGCGAGAAGGTCCCGGTTTGAGTCCGGTTAAGGAAAACGGCTGGACGTTCACTGGTGTTTATTGTTACTTGACATGACAGGTTTATTTTTCCATATAAAACTAAAGAGGATCTCATTGGTCGATGCAGAGAAGAGCAGAAATCTGAGTTAAATCTCTTCCAGCATCCAGCGAATGGCACATGACAAACAAATGCTCATAAAATGCTCATTAAAGTTATGATAAAGCTATGAGTCAGCAGAGAGAAGTGAGGACATTGTGTAATTAATTTAATAACAAAGTCAAAATATTTTTATTAAAAAAAAAAGAAAAAAAAAAAGATAAAGGCATGAATGAATCGCAGTGAAACCAGTAACATGCATTACTGAAGTAAATAATGATTTAATGTGCACACACAGTTCGATTAGGAAGTTTTTGTTCAAGTAGTTACTGTTTATCATTTATGTAATCTTTGGGACTTATGAATAGTTCAATATATACAGTTTAATGTTCACAGACAGTGCGTGCGTTGTGTCAGCAGATGGCAGCACTTAATTTCGCGCTCGTCAGATCGACACGGAAATACAAACGAGAAAGAACACAATCGCCCCATAATCCATTGCAACCCGTGAGAATTGCCAGTCATCTTCAGTGTTGGTGAATTCAAGCCAGCTTCTGATTTACACGCGTTACGAGATCAGACTGAGCGTCAAGATGAAAGAAGCGACGGCAAAGAGACGCGAGAAGCCCCGCACGATAAAGATGTGGAGGATGTGGAGATGAAGGAGGACGAGCAGCGCGCGCCCCGAGAGCAGGACCAGCTGACACTGGACGGTCAGAACCATCAGAACCTTATTTACCACTAATGCCATGAGGATAAATGATTTTAGAAGTCAAAACAACACCGGCAGCTTCTGTAACCCTCTGTAATCTGTCGCTGTGGCGAGATTTATTATGATTAAGGCGTGCAGAGCCAAAGATGAACGCTCAGTTAGTTAGTAAACATGATCTCTGGTGTGACATCAGCAATGCACTAGAAAACAAGCAGGGCTGTGTGTGGACGAGAGTATAAAACTGAATGAGAAACAACATTAAAACGATGATCACTCACAGTACAGTGAATCATATAAAACTAAAGGATCATGTCGAGTTCATGATGACTGCTGTGTCATACTAACCCTAACTAACCCATACTAACCCTAACCCTAACTAACCCATACTAACATGCAGCGACTGACTGAAGCTCCACCGACTTCATTACACAATTAACAATAATTACAATGAAAATGTTGTTAAAATAAAATAAAAAACTAAAATAATTTTTAAAATAGCTATGCTTCAGCACGTTTTACACTTATTTTTCAAACTACTATGTGCTTACATCAAAATAATAATAATAATTGTTAGGTTCAGTGTTCATATTGTGTTGATGTTGTATTGTGAAACACTGTCATTGAGGTGGACACTAAAGTTAGGGTAGGTTAAAGGGTGGGTGAAGGTGTAAAGGTCAACATTGTAATCAAGTTTACTTGAAATTAAAGCTGTAATTACATGCCTCTCAGACAGAAATGATTGTAATACATTGCCACAGTGATGAACCCTGATAAAACTTTCTACTAATCCTGAAGACATTGATTATCTGGTTCAGGTGTGTTTGATTAGTTCTCCAGGACTGAAACTGCCCATCACTGTGACACATTATGTGCAAAGAAAACTGAGTTTAGTGTTATATTTGACTAAAAATGTATTGCAGAAACGCACACATTAACTTCTCTGATCAAAGTAACTTGTTTTTGTTACCTGTAAATGCAAGAAACTAATTCAGTTCACATTTATTTGTATAGCGCTTTTCACAATTCATGTAGTTTCAAGAGATTATTGTCCAGTGCCATAATTAAAGGCAGTTGACCACTAATCACTACAGTCTGCATGATGAAGGTACGGATGCTCTGTAGACGTCTCTAATGTGTTTGATCACGGATGCAGATATCAAGGAGCACGTGAAGCAGATCGAGAAGGCTGTTCTGGGGAAGGAGCCGCGCTTCGTCCTCCGTGCGCTGAGAGCTCTGCCCTCCACCAGCCGTCGCCTCAATCCCAATGTCCTGCATAAGGCCGTGACGGGATTCTTCACCTCCAACGCCGCCAGCAAAGAGTTCCTGCTCAGCTTCCTGGAGCAGGTACCAAAACACTCGCATCTTTCTGCTCAGGTGTCAAACTTGGGGAACTGCTTTTTGATTTCAGGGTTTGAACAGGCTTAAAAATGAAAGTTGACATTTTTAGAACAAAGAAAAGTTTTGAATGACTCTGTTCTTATCATCAGGTTTGGCTGTATCTAGTTCTGTGATGCATCCCTTTCCTTATGTTTAAAGGGATAGCTCACCCAAAAATGCTAGTCATGTCATCATTTACTCACCCTCGTGTCATTCCTAACCCACAGGACTTTCTTCTTCTGTGGAACACAAAAGTAGAAATTTTGATTGTTGGCAAAACAAACAGTTTTGATACTCATTGACTTCCATTGTGTTAGATCGTGCAGATATCCAAAATGTTTAGATCGGATGGATCTCCACTTCAGAAAAATCAGATACATTAAATCAGACCTGGACGGCGAATCACAGATATGTCTTCTATCAGCCTGAGAGTTTGATTGAGAAAGCCAGGGAAGAGCAGAAGCGGGGGCCTGTACCATGATGGAAGTTGAACAAACTCAGGGTTATAGGATTAGTTTCAAGTTGACAAAACCGAACCACTCCAATCTGGATTTGTTGGTACCATGACGCTGATCATTAGCTCTGTCAAGTCAGGCTTTGATCCTGAGTTTGTGGAGCGCGTGCACATGAATGCGTGACATCAGTGGTGAACAGCCAAAACAGCCAGCGCGATTCAAAACTCTTTTGCTGAAGGTTAAGAGATTGAAGAAAATGAAGAATTAAAAATCATTTGCACTAAAGAAGATACTTGTCCATGAAAGAGGACAAATAAAAGAGGACAAATAAAAGAGGACAAATAAAAGAAATTATCTTGCTCTATCAAGTGAAGTTAATTTATATAGTTGATAACATATAGCGATAGAGACTCAAACATGTAAGGTCACATGTAGTCGTTTTTAAAGAGTTATCTATTGATTATGCAGCTTATTTATAATGCATATGATCTGTATATATTATTATTCATTTTAACTAAATGCTTAATAATAACTGTTAAACTAAAATTACTTGTGTGTAATGGATTAATAATATAGATCATATAATAAGTATATAAATCATATAAAAATTAAAGAATTCTAATTGATTAAAGCCAGACAATTTCATCGTTACATATTTGTTTTTACTATAAGGTGACCTTTAATTTGGAGGAAGAGAAACCCGGAGGAGTGACTTTATTGCATTGGATGTGTCGGTGTCACTTTGCTCACATCTGATTGGTCCCATTTTGGTTCGAGATCTCTTACCCAGAACAAAACCTGCCGTGGAGCTTAAGTTACTATGGCGATGAACACTGCTAAAAACAAAGTCACTTTCATGGTACCTAAAACCCAGGATTGGTGCAAACTAATCTGAAATTTACCTGGCTAGCCAGCTAATCCGGCTTCGCTGTACAGGCCTCGGGAGACGAAGCGAGTTTATTGAATAATCTTAGTTGTGTATGTGTTATTGCTCATGCTTCGTCTGACCAGTACAAATCTAACCAGTGTTATTATAAAACATCAAAAACAATGAAAAATTACTGCTTCACAACATCGTCTTGTGACGATAAAAATATCCTCTTATCTCTAACTCTAAAACAAACATCCCTTGAAACCAATGGTCCCTCTAAGCTGCAGAAGAAATAATTGCCGCGCAGAGAACAGACATGAAAATGATTGTAGTAGTTTAAATGAGAAATAATTGCAGTGCCCTGGACAACCGCTATAGAGTTATTGTCGCTATAGAGTTAGAACCGGTGAATGCGGTTTACAGGTTTCATAGAAAGAGAACGATTGAGCACGTGTGAGCTGGCTGGCCCTGAGCGGTAAGAATACTGTCATGTTTGCGGACTAAATACATCAATACGAGAGGCAACGCGAAACAAAAAGAAATGTGAAATAAAACCTCATGTTTTAATGAAAAGTGGTGGAATTACACTTCCACCACAGGTGTAGCTTGCAAACTCAAAATACCTCAGTTTAAATAGATTTTTGTGTGTGGTGGTTTCAAGGATGTTTAGATAACTATAAACGAGTTAACGTTCACTTTTCTTAAAAATATTTAGCTATCAGTTTAAATGCTTCAGTTTGTTTTCACTATATAATATATTAAAACAAATGGAAGCATTTAATCTGATATAATACTGTATATCAGTCTAAATACTTACATATTATATTATATTTTATTATATTATAATGTAAACCTAATAAAAAATTGATCTCACAAGGGGATTGTTTAGGGCTCCTTGCCACGAAAAATCTTAACCTCCTGGTATATCAAATCGGGGAAATTCATAAGCAATAAACATGTAATTTTGATGGTTTAACACTATCTGTTGCTAATAATTGACTGTACAAAAACACATTATGGTTGTCCCAAACCATCATTGTAACTGCTCATATTATATTATTATAAAGAATTGAACTGTCCTGCAGGAGGACAGAAATGATTTTTTAATAGAATTTCTTGGTAGAGACTGGTACAGTTAATACAGCAATGTGAAAAAATCTCAAGTAACCTAAAATGTGCTTAATTTAGTGACTGAACTGCTTGTTTTCAAACATATTATTTAATAAATCACTAAGTTACATCAAGGGTCAAATAAAATAGAAACGGCACATTAAAGTTAAATGTTACAGTTGCATGATAAACCCATTTGTGTGTGTGTGTGTGTCTGTGTTTACGTTCATTGTACAGGTCTGATATAAAGGATGTTTTTGATCAGGTGGCCAAAACGTGCGCTCAACAGAGAAAAGTTTTGCTCAGCGAGAAAAAAAATTAGAGGGAACATTGCTTGAAACCACACAATCATAGGATTGGAAACCACAGAAAGGAAATAAGTAATATAAAATATATAAAAACATAAAAGACATATGAATAATAAAATGATGAATTAATGATAAAATGATAAATCAAATGACTGCATTAAAGACTAATATTTTTAAATGATTATAAAATTAAATTATATTAAAAATCTAAGAAAATAACACAATACATGTATGGTTGCTCTCTTAAGGTAACACACATTGAGGATCCTTAAGATCCTTCAATTCTATGGACAATTGCCTAGTAACCACACACTAATAAATCCATACGCTAGTAACAAACACTCATCTTTTTAGTGTTTTTGATACTCTGCAAACACTAAAAGCTGAACATTCAAGTTACTATTAGGGATAAGATGCCAATTTTGTCCATTTTTTCATTACCCATACATGCAAGAGCATGAGTTGAATGTTTTTCTGCAGCATAAGCCTGCAGGCTGTTTTAGACAGCTAAATGGTTCATTGAACAAACACAAATGACACACCCGAAGTAAAATAACTGCAGCTTTACAGGAACAATCCTGGACTCTTTTGAAACCAGACACTTTTCTACTGTAAGGAACTGAATGTGGGCACTTCATCCCATTTTTCAAATAATGTCTCTGATGATCTGGAAATGCTTAACTTTGAACTCTGAAGTTTTTTGCAGCCCTAAAATGAGACACAAGTTGCTGTGTTGATTTGTAACTGAAGTCTTTCTCTCTCAGCCGGTGGAGAATGAAGGGGACGTGCAGTTCAGGCCTCGCACGGGAAAAGCTGCCGCCACGCCGCTCCTCCCGGAGGTGGAGGCGTATCTTCAGCTGCTGATGGTGGTCTACCTCACCAACAATCAGCGCTACACTGAGGTGAACCATACGTCCGGTTATCAGTCATCTGTGGGAAATGTGAATGAAAATTCATAGGGTTTTATTGTGAATTATGTATATAAAACAGGAATGTCAACGTTAAAGCTATAAAAATCTGAAAAATTTATCAAACAAAAATGTGCTGACAAAGCTATTAGATTTCACTGAAGTCCAGCACATTGGGTTTCATGTTGACACTTCAGCTAAACACAGAAAACAACATTGGGAGCTTTTTAAATTAAATCTGATCAATCAAAGATATTGAAAGATTAATCAATTATCAAGATGTCCAAATGATCAGTAGTCGCAGGCCTAAAATCCTCTGATTTCATCTATAAACCCTGTCCTGCACAGGCTCAGAAAGTCTCGGATGACCTGCTACAGAAGATCGGCTCTCAGAACCGTCGTGCTTTGGATTTAGTGGCTGCCAAGTGTTACTACTACCATTCCCGTGTGTACGAGTTCCTGAACCAGCTCGACGTGGTCCGCAGGTGAGCCGTTTTTCCAAGGTTCAGCTTGGGAAGTTTCATGCAGTTGTGTTGAGATGGTCACTTCTGTTCTTTAATGACCCAGTTTCCTGCACACGCGCTTGAGGACAGCTACGTTACGCCGGGACGCTGATGGTCAGGCCACGCTGCTAAACCTGCTTCTGCGCAACTACTTGCAGTACAATTTATATGACCAGGCTGAGAAACTTGTGTCCAAATCGGTGTTCCCTGAGCTGGCCAATAACAATGAGTGGGCTCGCTATCTGTACTACACAGGTGAGTGAAGGAGTTATGAATTTATGGTCTGAATTCAATTTGACTAGAGCTTTTCACACTGCGTTTAACACCTGGGCTGCGTTTCCCAAAAGCATCGTAAGCTTAAGTTGATTGTAGCTCCATTGAAACCAATGGAGCTACGATCATCTTAGGCTTATGATCCTTTTGGGAAACGCAGCCCTGGTCATCGTCATTCTAAACACCGCTTACACACGCTCTTCTGATTGGCTGTGATTTGTGATTGATTTGGAGCCATAAAACATTGAGGCACATCTGGTTAGAACACACATTTTTGGAGTACAATTAGTCATTTTTTTATTATGAAGCTTGGCTGTTTTGTTTTGTTTTTTTTGCATATGTATTCAGACATCATGTTTAGGTTAGTCAATTTAATAAATAACCATCTGAATCCCGAATCAAACTCAGTGCTTTACTGTCAAATTATCATTTTAATGAGACAAAATATGTAATATTATTAGTAAATAGCAAAGTAATATTGTGACATTATTGTTATTATTATTAAATTGTTGGCTGGTTTCAGGGCGGATCAAGGCCATCCAGCTGGAGTATTCAGAAGCGAGGAGGACTCTAACAAACGCCCTGCGTAAAGCGCCTCAGCACACCGCCGTGGGCTTCAAGCAGACGGTGAGTGTTCGCCTGCGTCTGTGCTCTCCGCTCTCCTTCTGCTGTTGAAGTTGTGAATCATGACTGTGTGTCCGTCAGGTTCATAAGCTGCTGATCGTGGTGGAGTTGCTGCTGGGTGAGATTCCAGACCGTCTGCAGTTCCGTCAGCCGTCTCTCAAGAGGTCTCTCATGCCCTACTTCCTGCTCACACAGGGTAACTCACCTCAGCCGCTCTCCTCCCGCTTAACATCGGCAAGCAAAGATTGTGTTATGATCGATATGAATCACCTGAACCGCATATATAATTTAAATCACCATATCACAATCATAGTTTTAATGAAGTCAGTTGTGCCTCCTTCATATCGACGTCTCAGAGGCTGAAGCGCTTTAGATGTAGTTCAAGAAAGGAGCAAATGCTGAATAAAGTGTATTAATTGTTAAATCTAAAATACCATACCTGACTTTTTTCTAAGTGTGTAATCAGTAACACTACTACTAAAATTATGATAAATGTATGTAATCAGTGTAGTTGTGTTTAGCAATCTCCTTCCTAAGATCGTTATCTCAGAATAACAGTGTGCCGTTTCTAAACTTCTGGCCCGTCTAGCGGTGAGAACAGGAAATCTTGCCAAATTTAACCAAGCGTTGGATCAGTTTGGAGAGAAGTTCCAGGCAGACGGCACCTACACGCTGATCATCCGTCTGAGACACAACGTCATCAAAACCGGTGAGTCGTGGAGCTCAGAGTTCTGCTTCTCTCTTTACTTTCCTTCTTTTATAATGAACTAGCGGCTCATTCAGCCTTCCTGCAGTACTGAGCACTGACACCATTCTCTACCGACAGCTTTCAGACACTGACCAATCTTTAATATTTCTTAATGACAAGGATTTTTAGTAGTGCTAGAGAATCATTTTCATAAATGTGAATAAGAACGGATTCTGTGGAATAAATGTAGAATATGAATGGCTTCGTTTTCATTGGTGTCTGTAAGAAGATACCCAAATACTAAATTCAGTCAAATTGACTTGACTGAAAATGCTCCAAGGATAATTCTGTGAAATATTTACTTTTTCAGATTTGTCACTTTTTCATATCAGTTAGAAGGCTTCATTTAAAGGGGTTCAGTACTGTGGTATCAAAATCGACAATCAGGAAACGTGTTATTTATTTCTAAATTAGCGAATGACATCAGCTCTTCTAATCAAGATGCAAGAGAGCGGAGCTTGTCTTTCACTGCAGGACAAAAACAATCCCTCTGGCCGGGTTAGTAGTTCAGATCCAGGTTTTCTCAGCAGTTCAGATCTGAGGTGATTTCCAGCTTCAGTCCAGCTTCCAGTGCGACTCTCAGGATAGATGTCGGTCTCTCGCCGTGCTCGGCAGGGTCATGTTTTCCTCAGACGAGGCCCGTGGGATTCAGTTGTGATCTGAAGGGAATATTTGAAGCCTCTCTCCTTGTGTTTGATGGGTCGTCCCTCTCGCAAAAGTCTTCCAGGCAATTTGTTGTTGCTTGATTCTGGTTTGTTAGTGTGCAGCCCTACAGTCCATCTGAGATATTCAGTACTATACGCCTGTAAAGCTCACGTATGCATGTCTCTCCACAGTGAAAGTGCTTCTGTTTCATTCTATACCGAAGCATGCATTTAAACCTTCGCAGGAAAGCGTGTCTAACCCTGCTCAGTTTGAGGGTGTGTTCGTTGGCACATTTGGCTGAATGCTAGCCTGTATTTAGGCAGCTGGACGCTTGACGCAGGTGTTTGATGTGTTTCCCGTGTAGGAGTGAGAATGATCAGTTTGTCGTACTCTCGGATCTCTCTGGCGGACATCGCTCAGAAGCTGCAGCTGGACAGTCCTGAAGATGCCGAGTTCATTGTGGCCAAGGTCAGTGTCCAGGTCATCTGACAACATCACGTCCACACATACAGTGCCACGATCACACTAACTGACACTCTGTATCTCCAGGCGATCCGTGATGGTGTCATTGAGGCCAGCATAAACCACGAGAAAGGTTACGTTCAGTCTAAGGAGACCATGGACATTTACAGCACTCGAGAGCCTCAGCTCGCTTTCCACCAGCGCATCTCCTTCTGTCTGGATATCCACAACATGTCTGTCAAGGTAGGAGAAATGTTATTGTACGGATTGTTTTAAAATAGTTGCGTATAGGTTTGTGAACCCATTCGATTGAATTGCAGTGGTAGTCAAATGTGCGTGTGATCCGCTACGGTTCACTTGAGTGCTGTTAACGGAATCCACCCGTTTCTGTGCAGGCCATGAGATTCCCACCCAAGGCGTACAACAAGGATCTGGAGTCGGCTGAGGTGAGACGGACACACGGTCACTGTGCACAGAAGCTTCGCTGAAACAGCTTGTTGACAGATTGTCTGCATGTGTTGACAGGAGAGAAGAGAACGGGAGCAGCAGGATCTGGAGTTTGCCAAAGAGATGGCAGAAGATGATGATGATAGTTTCCCATGAGTCTGCAGAGCCTCACGTCCTTTTTTCCTCCAACCTTATTCTTTTTGGTCCCTCATCTTTGCTAATTGCCCGTCTGTTCCTCACAAGAGCTTCAGCTGTGCTCTTATTATAATCCATGAACGTACTGTGTGATGTAACATTATAAACGCATCAGTTCTCCGGTTTTGTAAACTCATGGAAGATTGCTTTTTTTTTTTTTTTTTTTTTCACCATTACATGCATCAGTTTTATACATGTGGTTTGCAGCAATAAATCTCAAATAAACAATCGTGTCTTGTTAGAAAGTGTTGAAATGAAAAGCATCCTCTTGTTTTACCAAATGAACAAAATAGACATTCATTTTGAAATTGGTGGAATTTACTGGCTGAATATGAAGAGGCAGATGGCTGTTAACAGATTATTACAGGAGGAAGCTTGTCTGTTACTGATATACATTTAATCCTGTTTTTTCTTCTGTTTAAATCAAAGGCTTCAGTTAAAAGTGAAATGAGCATTTAACAGATGAATGTTTAGAATGGCAGACTGTGACTTTCTTCCCATTTGGAAATGCATGTTTTCCACTTGCAAAGAATTATGAATTGTCCAAGGATTTGCGCTTATGTTGAGCGCTTTTATTTATATATATATAATTAATTAATTAATGTCCTGCTGACTACCAGCTAATGAGTTTTGTCCTCTGTAGAGGACATTATATTTTTTTATATGGGTCTGTCACGTGATTAAGGAACGACTCAACAACCCGAAAGACTCATGAAAAGAACTAATCAGGGCTGCGTTCAGCCCCGACAAAACGTTTTTTAAACGGAAACGGTGGTGCGTTGAACACCCCGTTCTGATGACTCAAGTGTTGCAACTATGGCAGCTGAGAAGGCCATTCTTTGTGTTCTTTTTTAAGAATTTTCAGAGCCTGATGAAATCGGTATAAATACTTGTTTAATACTGAAAAATACGCTCGATGTTACAGTCACTGCCCTGCCGTCCAGAATAAAAGAGAACATCCCAATCGAGTGAAGGGATTTGTGGAACTAATTATTGTGATACAACACTTGCCCCGCATTTCAGCGTGAAAAGACAAACATTTCAGGTGAAGGATAATCCACTTCTTCCCTCCGAGACTGTGTTGATCTCGGTTGATCTATATTATTTTTATTGTGAGTATTAGGATTATCATTATTGCTGATCACTGTTGTTGTGCTATGATAATGTAATATTTACCATTATATAATCAGAGGAGTATAGAAAAGTTTATTAAAGTGTCACTTCATAATACAATAGCAAAATATAAGTATAGTATTTTTGTAACATTAATACCCATTGTGCGAGCTGTCTCTTTAATACCGCGTGGTTTATATGCATCTGGCCGCTGATTGGGCTGACATTTCTGACACACCCACCAAACAAGAGAAAACGTATCTCAAACCTGTTGCACACCGTTTCCAGGAAACATGACGTTCAACCCGGAAAACGTAGCAAAACGTTGCGCACCGGTTTGAGCTTGAACGTGCCCCAGTTCTCTTTCCGGCTCAGACTGCATTGGGTTAGCATATGGGTCTGTCACGTGATTAAGGAACGACTCAAAAACCCGAAAGACTCACGAAAAGAACTAATCAGTTCTCTTTCCGGTTCAGACTGCATTTAGCGTATGGGTCTGTCACGTGATTAAGGAACGACTCAAAAACCCGAAAGACTCACGAAAAGAACTAATCAGTTCTCTTTCCGGCTCAGACTGCATTGACTGAAACAGGGGCACGTTCAAGCTCAAACCGGTGCGCAATGTTTTGCTATGATTTCCGGCTTGAACGACATGTTTCCTGGAAACGGTGTGCAACAGGTTTGAGATACGTTTTCTCTTGTTTTGTGGGTGTGTCAAAAATCTCAGCCCAATCAGCATCAACATGCATCTAAACCACGTGGTATTAAAGAGTCATCCTGCACAATGGGTATGAATGTAACATAAAAGTACTATACATATGTATATATTTTGCTATTGTATTTTGGAGTTACACTGTAATAAACCTTTCTATACTCCTCTGATTATATAATGGTAAATATTACAATATCATAGCACAACAACAGTGATCAGAAATAATGATAAGCCTAATACTCACAATAAAAATAATGTCATATAGATCATTTAGTCTCGGGCGTAAGAAGTGGATTATCCTTCACCTGAAATGTTCATCTTTTCATCCTGAAATGCGAGGCAAATGTTGGTTCACAATAATTAGAAGTTTCCACAAATCCCTTCACTCCATTGGGATGTTCTCTTTTATTCTGGACGGCAGGGCAGTGACTGTAACATCGAGTGTATTTTGCAGTATTAAACACGCATTTATACCGATTTCATCAGGCTCTGAAAATTCTTCAAAAAGAACACAAAGAATGGCCTTCTCAGCTGCCATAGTTGCAACTCTTGCGTCATCAGAACAGGGTGTTCAACGCGCCACCGTTTCCGTTTAAAAAACGTTTTGCAACGTTTTGTCGGGGCTGAACGCAGCCCAGGTGAACTACTACTAGCAGTACAGAACCTATAGCATATTGCGCATGCGCGACTGAACGAATCACCCCCCCGAGACGACTCGTTCTTCTCGAGTCACAATAAAGATTCGTTCAAAATGAACGAATCGTTCAAGAACGACACATCACTAGTCCAAATACGCACACTTATGGTCTTTGCACTTGACCACTTGTCTACTTACATGACGTATTTCCTGTGTTTGACTCGGGTAGGTGTGAAGACTTGCAAGTGTGTGTAGAACTTTTGATTACCCGATTAGACACACTTATAGTCTTGCAAAAAATGCAAGCATTTACAGAGCTTTTTTTAAAAAATGATTATTTTCAATACTTTGCTATTGTAAAATAAACTTCTGAATGTCTGCTCAGTGGTCGCTATGTAAATAACAGAAGACACAAATTTAAAATTGTGGTGCTTCTTTAAGTCATAAAAGCAGTTGCGAATGATGTACAAAATACACGCACCCTAAACATTTTTGCATCAATAAAATGTGTAACACTTTATATTTTACTACCAAATTATTTGTAATATATAATTAATTTAACTTACAGTCAAATTCGGGCATTCCCGAACATAATGCATGATGGGATACGCTTAGCCTCGAATTGCGCTCAGAAGCGGTATTCAAGATAGTGTGGGTTTAGTGTGGGTTCAGGGTACTTGGGCATTGTTACGACATGGGACAGTCTTGCGCACTTCCTGTCGCGATGATACACACACACACACACACACTATTCATTACTAGTTTATTCACTATAGTTTAAAAAGGGTAATAGAATATGACAAGGTCTCAGAGTTAAACTGTCAGAAAAAAAATAATCTTAATTATGTCAGATAACACTTAACACAAAACTTGATCAGGTCAAAGTGTGAATAATTGTTGGTCCCTAATTTATTATCAATTTTACTGGTAGTCCACTGTATGAAGAATTTTGTGGTATAATATGTCACAGTTTACTTTATTTTGGTATCCTCACTTACATAAATGAACTATAGTGTCCTGAACCCACTAGTAAAAATATAAAAAATTATATCTAGTGTCTGAATAATTTTTGGTTTGAATGTATATACTTTACACAGTGCTAGGTAGATTTTAGGTAATATAATATGACTTTTTTTGTTTACTTTTGACCAAAATTGTCACATAGATTTTAATAAGATTTTTGTATAATATTTATCTAAAAATACAAAAAGAAATAAAATAGCCTATATTTAATTCTCTACACACAACATGAAGTGCATTAAACATTATTACATCAAGTTTAAACTGGGGTTAGTGAGTAAATGAAAAGCTAACAGTGAACTGGATCATAATTTTATATTGAAAAACTTTTAAAATAAAAACAATCAAAATAAAACACTTGAACAAATGTATTATTTGTTCACCTGAATGATGTGTTGTTAAAGTATTGAAATATTAACTTAAATCTCAGGGAACTTAAATGTTTTAAGTTTAAAGGTGCCGTAGAACGTCTTTTAAAAAGATGTAATATAAGTCTAAGGTGTCCTCTGAATGTGTCTGTGAAGTTTCAGCTCAAAATACCCCATAGATTTTTTTTATTCATTTTTTTAACTGCCTATTTTGGAGCATCATTAAATATGCGCCGATTCAGACAGTGCGCGGCCCCTTTAAATCGCGCGCTCCCCGCCCCCGGAGCTTGCGCTTGCCTTAAACAGCATAAACAAAGTTCACACAGCTAATATAACCCTCAAAATGGATCTTTACAAAGTGTTCGTCATGCAGCATGTCTAATCGCATAAGTATGGTATTTATTTGGATGTTTACATTTGATTCTGAATGAGTTTGATAGTGCTCCGTGGCTAAAGCTAACATTACACACTGTTGGAGAGATTTATAAAGAATGAAGTTGTGTTTATGAATTATACAGACTGCAAGTGTTTAAAAATGAAAATAGCGACAGCTCTTGTCTCTGTGAATACAGTAAGAAACGATGGTAACTTTAACAGTACATTAGCAACATGCTAACGAAACATTTAGAAAGATAATTTACAAATATCACTAAAAATATCATGATATCATGGATCATGTCAGTTATTATTGCTCCATCTGCCATTTTTCGCTGTTGTTCTTGCTTGCTTGTCACGATCACCTGTGAGAGTGCCCCTTCAGCCATTAGAGGGCACTCCGTCCCGGACTGTCATTTCCACCTGTCTCATGGACTACATTCCCCATACACACTTCCCGGACTAATCACCACTCATCATTGCACCCAGCTGTTGTGTATTTGGTCATTAGTGTCTGTCTATTTAGTTTGAGTGTTTGCTGTCTGTAGGTGTGGTTCATTGTTGAATGTCGCCCTCCTGTTTGGTTCTCCGGTTTTCATGCTTCCTGTTTCTTGTTTTATGTTTGGACTGTTGTCTATGGATTCTGACCCCTGCCTGTATCTTGGACTACGTTTTTGGAATTGCCCCTTATTAAATTATTGCTGCTATTGGATCTACCTTCTGTCTTTCTTCGTGCCGTGACAGAATGAACCACCAACCTAGATCCAGCGGCATGGATAGTCGGCTCCGCTCCCCAGCATCCATCAGAGAGCGGATGGTTCGTGTTCGGGCAGTGATGGCGCTGCGCCAGGAGGAAAGAGAGGTTGGGCAGTTTGCGCATTTATTCTGGACCATGGCAGAGGGACTGCGATACAACGACGAGGCGCTTAAAGACATTTTTAATGCTGGCCTTGATGACCCTTTGCATCAGTGTGAGATGGAGGGGCTCCAGACCCTGGACTTTTGGGGCTTTGTCCACCATCTCTCTCACAGAGGCCGTTCGGCTACTCACCCTCACCCAGAGCCCGCTCCAGCCAGTGAGTCCACTCCAGAGCCCGCTCCGGCCAGGGAGTCCACTCCAGAGCCCGCTCCAGTCAGTGAGTCCATTTTGGTTGAGCCACCGCCTCACCCTCGTAAGCGGAGGAGAAGGAGGAAGAGGGCCTCCTCCGTCCTTCAAGGTCCTTCGACTATAGAGACTGTTCATGCTTCACCGAAGCGCTTTGCCCTGCCGGCGCCACCTAAGCGCCCTGCCCTGCTGGCACCACCGAAGCGCCCTGCCCTGCCGGCGCCACCGAAGCGCCCTGCCCTGCCGGCGCCACCGAAGCGCCCCCTGCCCTGCCTGCCTTGCCCTGCTGCCCTGCCGCGCGAAGCGCCTTGCCCTGCCGGCGCCCCCAGAGCCTGCCGTCGTCCCAGAGCAGCCTGCCGTCGTCCCTGAGCAGCCTGAGCTCACTGCAGTCTCAGAGCAGCCCCAGCTTGAGCCCGCTGCCATCTCAGAGCTGCCCACTCTCCTTGATACGGCCACGGAGCACCCTTGGTCTGCCCTGCTGCCATCCCCCAGGTCGTCTGCCCTGCCGCCACCGTCCAAGCCTTCTGCCCTGCCGCCGCCGCCCAGACCATCTGCCCTGCCGCCGCCGCCCAGACCTTCAGCCCTGCCGCCGTCATCCAAGCCTTCTGCTCTGCCGCCACTGCCCGGGCCGTCTGAACCGCTGGAACCAGCTTGGTCAGTTCCTCCCGCGCCACCCTGGCAACCAGCCAGGACTCCAAGCCTGCCAGTGCCCGCCTGGTCAGTTCCTCCAGCACCGCCCTGGTGTTCAGTGAGGTACCCGGGATCTGGCCCACCATCCCTCCCCCTGATCCTCCTCCGGTCCACCTCCCTCCTGAGTTTGTGTTTTTGTTTGTTGTCTGGTGGAGCGTCTGGTAGCCGCTCCTTTGAGGGGGGGTAATGTCACGATCACCTGTGAGAGTGCCCTTCAGCCATTAGAGGGCACTCCGTCCCGGACTGTCATTTCCACCTGTCTCATGGACTACATTCCCCATACACACTTCCCGGACTAATCACCACTCATCATTGCACCCAGCTGTTGTGTATTTGGTCATTAGTGTCTGTCTATTTAGTTTGAGTGTTTGCTGTCTGTAGGTGTGGTTCATTGTTGAATGTCGCCCTCCTGTTTGGTTCTCCGGTTTTCATGCTTCCTGTTTCTTGTTTTATGTTTGGACTGTTGTCTATGGATTCTGACCCCTGCCTGTATCTTGGACTACGTTTTTGGAATTGCCCTTATTAAATTATTGCTGCTATTGGATCTACCTTCTGTCTTTCTTCATGCCGTGACATTGCTTACCTAGTCTGATGATTCAGCTGTGCAGATCCAGACGTTCTGCCCTTGTCTAATGCCTTTCATAATGTTGGGAACATGGGCTGGCATATGCAAATATTGGGGGCGTACATATTAATGATCCCGACTGTTATGTAACAGTCGGTGTTATGTTGAGATTCGCCTGTTTTCTGGAGGTCTTTTAAACAAATGAGATTTATATAAGAAGGAGGAAACAAAGGAGTTTGAGACTCACTGTATGTCATTTCCATGTACTGAACTCTTGTTATTCAACTATGCCGAGGAAAATTCAATTTTTAATTCTAGGGCACCTTTAAAGTTCTGTTTCGCAGCAGAAATTCTATCAGTGTGGATCAGAACTAATTCATAAACCCTTGATATAACTACATGATTTAATTAGATGTATTAAATCAATATAATTAGTGTTCTTTAAAAAAAATATTCAGTCTTGTCTAAAATGGGTTTTAACACATAACAAGGAAAAGAGTTTTTTTAAATTCTCTTTTTTTCTGTTGTTGCAGCATATTCAAATTATTACATACAAACGGCAAAACCACAGGCTGTTCTTTTATTTATTATTTGTTCATTTAAATCAATGTAAAATAAGAGTTTAAATATTGTGTCCATTATAAAAGGCTGTCCAATCAAGCCTTTACATTAAGTATAAGACAGAAAATAAGATCTAGTTCAAGATGATTTGAAGTGTTTGTTCACCGTAAACCTGATTTCTTTATTAACTATTAATTATTCAGTTCTTATTAACTATAAGACTTTCAGAAAGGTGAATCAATGACAAAAGCAACTGAATCAGAACACAGATTTCTCTCATTATGAATAGAACTGAGGATTTATTATCATTATTGTTATTATTATTAAAAGTCAAGTACAAACATTTAAGGCATATTTCAACAATCATAGATCTGTTTTTTTGTGTTGATACAGCATTTAAAGAAAGACAAAACATCAGGAGAACAAAAAAGGGGGGGGGGGCAGTCTTTTAATATTAACATAAACAAGTCCAAAAGCAGAAACATATTTTCATGTTGATTAGGGTAATACTGTTTAGATAACACATTTCTTATAAACTTATTCTTAAACTGTTTGCTATTTAAACTAATACGTTCAATCCAGAGAGATCTCATTTCTGATGGAGAGTTGGAGTTCATTACGAACTGTTGAATCATTGTTTTCAGGGGTGTTGGGATGGACTTTATCACTCTGTTGAATTCTCTAATTGGACACTGGAAACTAAATGTATCACAGAAGTCTCTGTAGAACAACAAATTACCAAAATTATACCCTAAAAACAATGATTTCATATTCCTCAGAATATATGTCTGTTGCTCCACAGAAGTCAAGTCAAGTCACCTTTATTTATATAGTGCTTTTTACAATGCAGATTGTGTCAAAGCAGCTTTACATTGATAACTGGTACATAATTTTGGCTGCACAGCAGCTCTTAAAGAATAGTGTCAATGCAGGCAGATCAAAGCACTGTTGAATAAATGTCAAGAATACTGTTGAATATCGAATGTCAAGTCAAATGTCAAGTGTCCCCAACTAAGCAAGCCAAAGGCGACAGCGGCAAGGAACCCAAACTCCAACAGGTGACATCAGGTGGCAAACAAGTGGCAAATAGGTGTTATAATGGAGAAAAACACCTTGGGAGAAACCAGGCTTAGTCGGGGGGCCAGTTCTCCTCTGGTGAACAGTGCTTTGTTACGAATCAGGTTGCTATCATAAGTCTGATAGGATCGCAACAATCAAAGTATTTATTTCAGTTCCATCCAGTTGAGGATCGTATTCATCACGGCGGTATGGACGGTTTGTTGAGGAACTGTGGCACTGGCTGTCGTGTCGATGAAGTGTGGAATTATGTTTAAACATCAGGTTCCAGTACAGAAGAACTTGCTGGTGGAAATCAGATCATTTTACAGTTTGTGTAAATCAATAGAACTGAGGATGAGTTTCATTAAACCGAGGGAGTATTGTAGAAAATGTTGATATATATATATATATATATATTTATATAAAGTTATCCATTTTTGTTTGTTTGTTATTGTTTTGACACATTTATGAGAAATATTTCTGATCATTTGAGAAAAATGTATTCTACATGGGAATAAACAGGCACAATTAACCTCATCATAATAATTCAATTATGTTTTATAATTAAACGTGTGCTAACAGTATTCCTCTGTTGTGTAACTGTTGAATTCCTCTCAGATGCATTCATTCATTCATTCATTCATTCATTTCAAATTCAGTAGGGTAGAACGGGGCTAAAGGCGCCTTTGATTTTATTTTCCTCTAAACCACTAGATGGCACAAAAACTTGCCGCAGCACTTTCCAAAATGCACGTGAAAATTTGTCTGATCCTTGACGCGATCTCGGGCAGCAACACAAAGTTGATTCTGATGTAGTTTGATGTAATATTTGATGTTTTTTTTTTGTTTTTTTGTTTTTTTAATGTTGTTGATTTAAGTAGCAAATGAGAAACTATTAAATTAATGTTTGTATTTTCAGACAAAGGTCTTCTTAATGATTTTCAGTTTTGTTCAAGGTAATTCAAGCAACAGTTTTTCAATAACAAAAGAATATGTAGAGGTATGGTATTTGGGGTAAAGAGCGCCCCTGCTGTTGGGGCAAAAGGCACAATAATTAACATGATAATGAATAGCTGTCTGACTGTTCCACATGGTTAGATTCAGATGGCAAATATCATATCAAATTGGGTATCCATCTTAGAGATAATACCCATATTTAATGAAACAATCATATTAAAAAAAAAAATATATAATTTATTGTTACTACTGTAAATCTATATGAAATATTATGGGATCTCCTTCAATACTTTCAGAATCTTTACCTTTTTTTTTAAAGTATTTCTGTATTTTTAAAATATATTTTTATATTAAAATAGGCCTATTTTAATGACAGTATAATTATTGAACACAAATGAATTATTTTATTTATCAAAATAAACAGAAAAATAGTACAAACTTTGCTAAAGTGATTCTTTTGAACAAGTATTGACCTAGACATTATTAAAAAAAAAAACATTATTTTAGCTAAAGTATTTGTATCAACACAGTGTGCCTTTTACCCCCTCACCACCTCATACATTTATAAGATTTTATACAAAATTAACCACTTTTATGATTTATTTTCACACAAAATCTATTGCTCCATCAATGTTCAATACAAACTTTTTTTTTTCCTGCAATCATACACTTTGAGAGTAGTGAAAAGCACATTTTTTCTTAAGGTGTGCCTTTAGCCCCATTGTACCCTAACTTCCTGAGCAATTATTCTGATTATCTCATGCGACTTCCTGTTGAGCTGACAGAGATCAGAGTCATATTAAAAAATGGCGTTTCCAAACCGAATGGGAAATAATGGATTGAGCAACTATTACTCTCGTCAGTCAAACAGTGACGCTCGATAAGGAGTGGTTTAGCTATGCTTGTGGTTTCTTTCTTCCTGCAGTGACAAAACTGAAAAATTCCCAGGAGCTGCTCGAGTAAATATCCGCGTAATTAATCCGTATTAGTGCGCTATTAAATGAGTGTGTCATATTCTACAGTACAACTGTACTCTTATAATTAAATGTGCCTCAAACATAAAGGACATTTTTGCTGACGAACACTTACTTTGATTCACACGAGCAGAAATAAGTGCAAGAAAAAGAAATAAATCACTATCATCTTGTTCCCCCTTTCACTTTTCCTGCGTGACTGATGTAAATCCAAAGAACCGGAAACCTTTTCCCTTCTTTTCTGGTTTTCGCAACGCATCTCATACCAGGATAACATGAAAGTTTCCCTAGTTGGACAATCTCAATGGGTTTAAATAGCCTAGAAATCTGCAGTAAAATTATATACACCTTGAACCACAATGAAGTTCTACCTCAGTAAGTAGATCTTAACCATTTTTAAAAAATATACTTAAGTATGAATAATGATTAAGAAATTAAGATAAAAACCAAACAAAAATCAAATATTACAACTTCATCTGCCCTGTTTGCTGTGCACTGAATGTCTATAGCTTGTGTTTGCTTCAGTCATTGTTTGTGATAAAGACTGTTTTCCTCACTGATGCATTAAACACTGTTTTCACCACGCAGTTCTTGCAGTGCACTGCTGTTTAGCGCTGGTTTATTCCGCGCCGCTCCGCGATCCAAAGATGACGCACGCGGTGGAGAGCGCTATGAGTTTAGCCCAGAAGATTCTGCGCGACATTCCCGGAGCGCACGAGGCGTGCGTCACAACGACGGTGAGCATTTTTACCTCTTTACTTTCGACATATAAACAATTAAATTAAATCAGATGTTATATTTTATGAACAAACGTCATACTAGCGCAAGTATTAATATATTGTACTTAATGTATTATACTAATAACTAATACATTCTTGTCAAATTGATCTTATTTGGTCTTCCACCTGATTACACGATCCATTTCAGTGGACAACAGTGACACAGAAGGGCATTATATTCTGCTAGAACTTCATAATAATGGAGACGGTGTTTGTTTGCAGGGTTTGACCCTCTCCAGTGAAGCAAAAGACTTGGAGTATTTATTTGAATGACATCGGCATCCCTGCGCCTCCAGTGCTCAAGTCAGAGGAGCTCACCATGGTAAATACTCTCTAACGTGGCAAATTGTGTGTAAGCATGGTAAATAAATAATTGTAAAAAGCAGACAATAGTGTTCAGGAAAATGATTGAGATGCATGTTGCTATCTGTCTGTCCTGCAGGATAGAAGCTCTTCTAATTTATGGATCTATTTATGAATCAAACCTGCACATGTTAGAAGTCGAGTTTTGATCACTGGCATCTAATGTTTTGAATGAATGATTTAGTTTTTTATGATACTGAAGCTTGCATGTAAAAACATTTTCAAAGAGGTGTTTAACGACTCGACTGTTTGTTTTGTCCAGGAAATGAGTTTAAGCCGTATTGTAGAGGGTTTGGAGCTACACCACAAACTTCTGCAGGAAATCGGAGCCGTCTTGAGCTCCACAGAAGAACTGAACCTCCTTCTTGCAGATGTCACAGATCTGTCTGCTCAGCTGCATGAGGTATTTGGCACGTTTCAACCTCTTTAACATTGCTTAAAGTCACCCTCAATTCAAAATGGACAATTCCTGTTCTTTAATGGAATATTGCAGTGTTTATTCTAAATGATTTATCGGTGCACATCAACATCATTTTAAATTCATGTTCCTTGTAATCTTGATTCAGAATAACTTCCCGACATCTTCTCTTCTCTGATGACATTTACTGACCCTACTTCTGTTTCATGCTGACTTTAAAAACAAATAATGTTAGATTATTATATGTGGCTGAATACATACCATTTTAGAGTAATTAAATTACATTTAAATTATGCTGCTTTATTATTATGTTTTGAATGAAAAAAGGTAGAAAACTTAGTTTAGGTAGGAAGATTATAGTCAAGCATCTGAAATTCACCGGTCTTTCACATTTTCTACAGTATGCAGTATTGCACACACACTTCCAGGTCAACACAGATGTGTCCCAATTCACTGAGCAACACTCAGCATTTTCTTTCTAAAATGACCTGATACAGATATTAGTTTAGATTATTAACGCTGCTCTCTCTTCTTGCTCAGATGCAGCGGCTGGCCAAGATTCCCAGTACAGAATCCAAGAAAGCGTTTACCCTGCAGCTCAACGGCGATTATCAGGTGCGAGTGGCGGCTCATCTTTCCCTCAAGCAGCTGCGCAGCTTCACGCAGGATGTGTTTCGCAGTCTACGACACATCGCTTTGTCTAACTAGGTTGACCCACAGTGACCTAACCAGGCCTACGACACAGTGTCCACTTGAACAAACTCTGTATTTTCTGTGTGAAACTATTTTTGTAATGCAAAAATTATAATGGGTCTCCTTGCTACAGTTGAATTCAACTTTGGAATAACCCTATTGTTTTAAATGGAAATATTATTATATGACTTTTATATATTTATTTATTATAGTTAGTATTATTTTTATGATGTTATTTATATTGACAGAAGTTGTACCCTATGGGTGCGGTGTAGGTTTCTATTTAACCAGATTTTTATTTATTACTGATTAAATATTAGGTTTCACCAACATGTGAATAACTATTAAAATTTTTCTGAAAAAAAAGCTTTTTTTTAGATTTTGTCTCAGTCAAATATCCAAATTTTGACATATTTATGCTATATGCCATCTTAGTGTGAATACCATACGTCAGAATGTTATGTCTATATTAATCTTAACTCTAGAGTCAGTAAATTCTGTGAACTGTTCCCTCATTTTAACCCTGTCTAAGCTGTAAAGTTAATTTCTCAAAAAAGAAACAGAGAATGACCACAATTTGAAATTTAAATGTTTGAAGTATGTTGGATCAGCATTGAAAGTTTTATGAAAGCCAACAGCACACATGGATGTGATGGTGACATTGATCTAACAGTGATTTATAATTGAAGGTCAGGCAATTTTATATCTCTGAAAAAAAAAAAGTTAGTGGCTGCTCCACAATCAGTGCGACGTTTTCAATATGACTTGCTCAAATCCAATGCTCTAATCTTGACCATTTGCTCGGAGCCCCAGCACTGGTCAATTATAGCCTCCATGTGAATTCTTCTCAAAAATGTGGCAAGTTGAAATTATTAGCTTTCAAGCCACGTCTGAACCCTATCTGACTTGAATGAATCAACCAGCATTGAATTCTACATAGACTCAAATGGACATGGTTAGTGGCACTTGAAGACTAGATTGAGAGGCATAACTCCAACATTTGACAAGTAATTACATAATGCAACAAAGAAAAAAGAAAAAAAAAGAAGTCTGGACCCCAGAATGAAGGTAGTGGATGCCCATCTGAAGGGGGTATTTCACAGAGTCTAGAACAGCTGTAAATCAATCATCACGAAGTGCAAGGAGAGAGATTTTCTGGGCGAGGTCAAGCTGAACATGAGTCTCTGGCCCCGTTTATCTGGAAGACGCATTTTGGTCGATTGAATCACAAGTGGACGACACTGAATACAGGTGCAAACAGGGTCTAAAACGTTTTGAGCTTGTCCACTTTCGACCACTTACAGAGGTAGTTGAAAACACATTGGACCGGACTGCAAATGAGCTCTAACTGAGACCACCAACTGACCTCATGCGTAAACATTATAAGAAGTTCTCTAGCCAGACAGAGTTTAAACTTTGTCAGTGTAACCCCTCTACCCAGGTCCTACTCTCCCCGCTCTGCGCAGGCCTCGAACCTGAGTCTCCAGCGTGGGAGTTGGACGCTCTAACGAGGAGGCTAAAGGCTGCTAATATGGCGGCATTTTAATGCCATTAATGATCGAGCGCACAACTGATGCTTGCGCGCGCAGTAAATCACTTCCGCGAGAGGATAACAGATCTACACGCGAGGAAACGGGAGCCCGCGAGCTCATTTTAAACCCGCGCGCGCGTATGAGGTGTCGTTTCTCTATTTACGATGCTAACTAAGCAATCAGTCGTGTCGATCGTCGCGTACCTTGCCGTGAGCAGAAGCCGTGACCAATGACGTGTGATAAGAAGCGTGACACTTTCGTCGCCCCCCTTCTCGCCTGAGAAACCGTGTGAGAAGCTACGTGAGAAGCTACGTGACGTCTGCGCCGTGACGTCTGAAGTAAGTTTTGCCAGTTGTTATTTTGTAAATTGTCTGAAGTTCTGTAAATTAGTGTTTTTGCTTTGTTTTGAGCAAAAAGAAAACACATTTAACGCACCTCAAAATCGCTGAATATTTCTCCATTCCTAATTTTGTTTAAATATGTTGACGAAAACATGACCTAACGTACACTATTAGCCAATCAACTGACATTAAAAGATGTGCTATTGCTTAACTTGAAAATGCCTGGGCTTAATGTCCTAAAATGACAACCAGAGACAACTAATCAACACATTTCTCCTGTCATAAACACTACTGCTAAGATAATGACAGCATTATCCAAGTAAAACATATTGTTACAGAGTTTTGTCCCCCATAGAAATCCTTTATAAAACAAAACAAAACAAACAAACAAAAAATGCATGATGCATTAAAGACAGTTAAATTAAAACCAAATTCGAAATTAAAAGATTAATTCAGAGTGCAAGCTATGGCCTATTATCAAACACTTTAATCATGTATTTTAATAGAAATTATAATATTGTAACTATATACCGGAAAAAAATGCACATGCAGAACAAACTGTCATAGGCTATTAGTTAAGACAGCATATAAAAATAATTATTCTTGGATAAGCATTTCTCATATGTCAATGTACAGTAAAACTATATTGTCAGAACATGGTTAAAGAAATTTAATGGTTATAGTTCAAAAGTATAAGTATGGAAACAGATAAGCTTAAAATAAGGAAAAAAGCTTAAAATATTCCTTATCCTGTGGCTCCCTCTATTGGACAACATTTTCAGGCGAACCTCTTTCAGAAATGCTGATCGTTAAGAAATTGCTGTTAGCTTCCCGAGCATCAATAACTGTATTTGGCTTCGATGAGTCTGAGACTCCCGGCCTGAGATTGTGTCCCAGACGGCAATAAATAGTTCGTGAATTTGTAAATATTCATGGCTTAAACAGCTGGAAAATTGACTGTACTGCAGTTGTGGATGTTTTTCCCAGGCAGGGTTATTATAGTTAACTAAGAAAAAATAAAACTAGCTATTAAACATTTATGCTAATCGAAATAAACCTGAATATAAGAAAAAAAATATTAGTTAAAAAAAACTTAAACTAAACGAAAACTAAATGTTGCCTTTGTCATTTCGTTTCCTCCCCTGACTTTCAACCGACGAGATCATTATCTTTTCATTAACCGACAAGGTAAAATAAAATTAGAATTAAACGAAATTACAATGAATACGTGTCTGTGACCCATTAATAAAATCCCAGGGGTTTAATTAGTTTTAGCCTACATGAACAAATAGCAGAATAAACAACAGAACATGAGGATTCATCATCATCATCATCGGGCAGCAGCACTTCTGAATGGAGAAATCCTATAAAAGGAATAAATAACCTCTGCGCGAAATTTATTTCACCTAAATAATACATATATTAACAAAATGAAAGGAACAAACTGCGACAAGTAAGTTATTTGAGTTTCGGTTCATTTTTGAGAAGTCCACAGAAAGGAAATTCTTTTTGCTTTCTTTATTTTACAGGCATTTTTTTTCTTGTGAAATAATAGGCCTATTTAACCCTTCACAGATTCGAAATGTTACATAAATGTGACCATAAATGTCTGAGTATTTTATTTATTTCCCGCTTTTATAAGAAAATGTAAGTGATCGCGTCGGCGCCTCACGCACACACAACATTATTTATTTTTTTATGACTGAGCACTGTTCTTAATTCACTTACCCAGCAACATCACCTAAAATATAACTAAAGCTTAAATATAATAATTCAATTTATTGCATTAGACAAATCGAATGCAAGCACATGAGAACAAATAAATAAGTCTAGGCCTACTAATAATAATTAATGCAACACATCTCAAACGAGCGTGTA
This sequence comes from Culter alburnus, assembly GCA_028476615.1. Taxonomy (NCBI): domain Eukaryota; kingdom Metazoa; phylum Chordata; class Actinopteri; order Cypriniformes; family Xenocyprididae; genus Culter; species Culter alburnus. The sequence continues at coordinate 57,367 of JAOTNS010000045.1, forward strand.
TAACCATGCAATATATTTGTTTATTTCGTTGTGCTAACCTTAATGTTTTTTATGCCATTGCAGCACTTTTACATTATTTTTCTAAGTAAACATGCGCTTAAAAAACAAAAAAAAAAAACCTGTTTGACCGTTGAGTTCGTCTCTGCTGTTTTATTTGTTTAGCTGCTTCAAGCCAAGCGCGCACTTGCACATATGCATTTTTTTTATTATTATATATTATATATTATTATTTATTATTATTATTTATTATTTTAAGCCTATAGTTCAGCTGGATGGCCGGTGTCCTTTAAACGGAGAAAATCAGCAAATGCGGTGCTGCGCAACAGAGGTGGCCGGAGGAATGGCCAAGCTTCATTCAGAGAGACAGATTTGTAATGCATTTGAACATTTACACCTTAATTAAGCTTGACAAATAAGAATAAAGCTAAAATATTATTATCAATGTTATCCACACATACATTATCCAGAGGCTAGTCCACACGTTATCCAGTTTATCACACGTACGTTATCCAGACAACCACCCAGTTATCCAGACGTCTTTTATCCAACAATATCCACACGTATTCTTGTTATCTACATCGGACGTTTATCGCCGACCTAGCCGCCCAACTTTCTCAACTACGTCGCCGCCATCGCCGCCGCGCACTTTGAGCGCAGCTCCAACACGTGACCGTGACGTTTAACGTCTCATATCTGACGTCTGACGCCTGAATACTATGGGATTTTGGCCAGACGGCTGGCGTGCGTATACACGTTAGTTCTCCTCTCAGTTTGCTTAGCAATCATCACATTTTGTTGAAGTCACCCCTCATAAGGGCTTGATCTGCGCGCAGAGGAGATGTCATGCGCGCGCTGGGGTTTAAAATGAGCTCGCGGGCTCCCGTTTCCTCGCGTGCAGATCTGTTATCCTCTCGCGGAAGTGATTTACTGCGCGCGCAAGCATCAATTGTGCGCTCGGTCATTAATGGCATTAAAATGCCGCCATAATGCAACCTCTAGCATCAATCGCTAGAGCATCTCTTGAGATCAGAGGAGTGAGGTTTACTCGCACAGCGACTATAGCTGGTCTCTGTTACATCAGCTGGAGTCCCAAGTTTGGTTTGAAAATCTGTCAATTAATTTTCCTATTATCACTGTGAAGCTGCTTTGAAACAATCTGTATTGTGAAAAGCGCTGTATAAATGAAGATGACTTGACAACTTGAAGACGAAAAACGTACCAAGAACAATGTTCTCTCACAGTTCACCAAACACACACACACACACACACACACACACACAGCTGCTCTCTGCAAAGCGTCACAAGAGACGGCGTTAAACTATCTCATGTCTCAAAGTACATAACATTACAACAATAATAAACGTGAACAGCTTAGAGAGCTTGTACCTGACCGTTGCAGATTAATTTCAGTGTTGATACTGTTCACACTGGATACCCATAATTCCGAGTCCGGCTGAATCGATACGAACAGCTCCGGTTAGAGAGCGTCGGGGGTTGCCATCTCGTAGTTTCGGTAGTTATGGCGTGAACGCAGCATAAGCTCGTTGTTTTGATTCGGTAGGAAACGGTTTGCTCGCGGTGCTCGTGACTGAGGTCTCGTATAAACTCTGCGTAGCGTAAAACGCGCTGATGACGTATGATGTCTGCGCGAACGAGGGTTTGTAAAAACACGCTGACAGGCAGGTAGGACATCGTATTATTTCATTCGGACCGAATATAAAGATTGGATGAACATTTTATGGTCCTACGCCTTCCACAGACGATATATACTTATAAAAATACAACTTCATGTAGTTGAGAATTAACTTGACTATTAGAAACTTTATTGTAGCATCACAGATCCAGAATTATCAGCAAGACTGTAAATACACCTGTAAATTCTTCTGATAATGTTTAGTCACGAGGGTCAAGATTATGCGTGCCAGATTTCATGCAAATCATACCGACAGCCTATAGGTGACCAGAAAAACGTGTTGAGAAAACTGTGTATGTCCAATTTCACTTCTGTCTGCAATTTTTCCACAAGCAGTGACCTCACATTTAAAGCCATTCTAAAGCTCATGTTTACAGACCATTAACTGGCCTTAAGTTTTGCAAAGCCAATTCCATAATGTCAAGGTAATGGTGCTCACCATGACCACGGTTCCACTTATTTCATATGGACACATCCAGCAGTCAATAAAGAAAGAAAACTACGCAGGAAAGCATCAGCATGAAACACCAAACTTTTAAGTGGCTCATTTATTTGCTTCAAAATGACTGATAAAAGCACCAGGTGGATTGAGGGTTCACGTGTATTTTGTGAACATTGCAAATGTGACATCCATCAACAAGTACACACCGTTTCAAATCAGGATCTTTATGAATCACAATGTTTCCAGTAAAGGCAGATCCTCCAGTTGAGTTGGCTAACAGCTCTTCAGCATCTACTAGTTTTTGGAAAGCTTCTCATTACACCCTCATTAGTTAAGTCTATAAAACTTAATGAAGCACATTTCAGAACAATGCTGAACATCAACATGACCCACATACGTGTGGAAAAAGGGGAAGAGACATCCAGCAGGTTAACCCACAATACTGTCAGGTCATCTGATCCAGTGAAGATGGGAAATTAAGGCATTCTGTATAACGGTGCCGCCTTGATGGAAATGACTCTGCATTACAAGGAAATTTATCAGAAGTACAAACAGAAAGGTTTAATTTAACTTTATTTTCATATCAATGGAAAAATATAACCTCATACAAATGTCTGATTCTGTCCATTGTCTCTTTTTAAAAGCTTGGTGAATGACTCCAATTAAGTGCCGCAAGAAACTTAAAAAAAAAAAAAAAAAAAAAAAAAAAATTACAACCAAAGCACATCAATGCAAATAAATTTGTGACATCGTTGACATGTTTATTTTGCATCTTCTACATGTTAACATATTAAGCTCAAGTCCATTGGTATCCGCATGGATTTGGCACTCATTTTCCTGCAAAACAAATGGAGAATAAAGTAGGATGTGGAAGTGTCTAATTCCCGTACCCCTCGAACACGGAGCGCTCCGCTAGATCTCTCACCTCGAGTGGCAAAAGTCTTCCCTTTCTAGGGCAGGCGAAAGCTCTGCATATCTGCACAATCCATACTAATAAGAGAACCATTTATTTTTATTTTATTTTTTTTTTTAAAAAAAAGGGAAGGGGGAAAAAAAAAAAAAATATATACTGCAGCAATTGACTTCCAGAAAAGCAGGACGAACGCTCAGCGCCAGTTCACCCGAGTGCTGCCCGTCCCTGACTACCTGCCGCTCGCCTATGTTTACATAAGTGCTTCTCACTGAATTTGCAAACAAGATTTATCATGTTTATTTATTATTGGTTGAAATAGTAAGAGGGGATGTGGAAACAGCGCCCCCTCCGTTCATTCACACACTCACACTCCAGTCACGCCATTATAAACCCCAGCAGCAGCATTTCCTTCTTGTTTGCATCTTCTGACAAATGAATTGTGTAATAGGGAACAATCTGCAGTCGCAACACCTTAAACGTGCTTAAAGATGAATTCTGCAGATGCACAATGAACAAATCGGTCCTTTCTTTAGCCGGCAAGTTTGCACTAATATGATGCACTAGCTTTTCAAACACAAGTGTGTACAGAATGTAGATCATTTTTAATATTTTTTTTGTGGGGTCAGAGACACATGTTCTGCACATGGAGAAGAGGTGAAGGTTGTGGGCCACTGAGTTTTTCCTGCTGGCAACTGCTGGAATTGAACTCTGAAGGTGGTGTGATGTCTCTCGCACTCTTTCTCACTCGCTCACATTCTCAGACACTCATCTCAGCGCACACGTCACTTCTGCTTCGACTTCTATGTGTAAAAGACAGAAGAAACCTCAGTGGGTTTGATTTCCATTATTCTTGGTAGAATTTCCACAGCCAGTAATCTGAAAAACAACAAGAAAACAATGAAGTAAAACTTTGTGGCAAACGTTAGATGAACTTCACACGAACATGGCACATTTCACCCCAAAATGAATAGTCTTCAGTTTTCTCTTTGCTGTTTTAAGCATCTAATTTTTAGGACCAACACAGGCCTGTTCAGACAGACAAATATTTGCATACTGTAATAGAATAGCTCTGTTTGGTGAGGGGGAAAAAAAACACTGAAGAAAACTGGCCAACCAATACATGCCCAGAGAAAGAATAAAAGGAAATGAGAAATATCAGAATTGAAGAGAATGAAACTTTTTCATCCAGGACATCTGATGTTTTTTCTGCATTGGTCTGAACAGAAATCATGTGGGGGGGGGGGGGGAGCAAAAAAAAAAAACTGAATGTTGCTGAACATTCATGTTTGTGTGAACAGGCCTGAGGACTTCTGCATTGTGACATTCTCAGCTGTCATTAAATCAGATGAAATTCATCCAGAGCCACCTTCATTTGTGTACAGGTGAATTAAATCTGATTAATGAGGGTCAGTCACGTACCAAGCTTGGCTCTTCAGCTTGCGTAGCTCCTTCGTGGCCCATGTGGCTAAAGTCTTGGTCTTCGTGATCTTGGACCTCCGGCCTTCAGTCAGCAGATCGTTGATCTGAGGTCGAACTTCCACCAGCTTCATCACATCTTTCCCAAAAGTTGTACACAGGTCACTTTGGGGGGGGGAGAAAAAAAAAAGAAAAAAAGTGTCAACTTAATTTACTAGTGCAACAGAAGAAACATGCAAGACCAATAAACAAGCTGCAGGTTTAAAAACAATTACCCAAAAAGAAAACTGCAGTGTAATCGCCCATGTCCTTCTAAACCCAATGACTCACGAGAGGAGCGGAAAAAGGAGGAATTCAGTGTCTAACTTACACTAGATCCACATCAAGAACCTCCTGCTGGAGCTCAACACTGAACCATAATGAGCCCAAAAAGGCTGAAGACTGTAATAACGAACAAAAGACTGGCCAATACACAGATTACACCTAGTATTGTTTTAGTAGCTGAAATGAGTGGAACCAGTCCAGGGCTCAACAACACGGCTGACGGGACGGTCACTGACCCAGTCACTTTTTCAATTTCTCACCTCAATACTACGGTTAGACCGACCTGAAACACTTAAACACACACAGTCTATAGTTAATGAATGGGAAACACTGGCTTGTCATGCTTTGTGTTCTTATTTTATTACAGTTTGAGTCACACGTTTGAACTTCATATTAGGCTAGTACTTTTTGCTCTGGTATTAAAATTGGAATCGAGAACTGTGAAACTTCACGAGAACACAAGGTTATATTGGTCAACCTTGTATTTTTTGCGGGGCCAGTGAAAATCTGAAGCACTGGCCCGTCTGAGCCAGTAGAAAAAACCCTTAGCACGACTCTGGTTAAGCAACACTAAAACAGGACGTTCTTACCCTATGAGGCCAACGGCGTTGGCAACAACTCCGTCGGAACGGTCTTCATCCTCAGCAATGTGTTGAATGAAAGACAAGATAAACTCGACACGAGGTTGTACCAGCATTACATCGGCTGCACAGATTGAGAGGGAAACATGGTTTAAACATCAATCTATTTGACTCATCTTCAGTTACGAGATGTCAAGGTAAACTTACGGTGTACATTCTCCTGGTCTCCTTTCAAGCCCTGGATGATCCCAGTGTAAGCTTCCAGACAGCCTTCTCTCAGCTCATTCAAATAGTCCACCATATCATAGTCTGTCTGTAACGACAGAAGCAGCTACTAGTTAATCTCCCAGTTAGCTTGGTTTAGCTTCCAGTTTAAACTCGGTATAAAAAAAAAAAAAAAGTCAATTTGCAAATTTGCATTTCAGACACTGATAACACCTGTGCGATTTGATTTATAATTCTAACATGACCCCAGTGGATGAATCAATGTCCTCTGAAGCAAAATGAAAAACACTTTACAAATTTAACTAGAAAGCACATATGGCCAGCTGTTGTACATGAGAAGGACACTGAACACATTGAAGCTGACGTGACGTGGAAGCCCAGAATCTTCACTTCTAACACGAGCGTCACAACAGTTAGCAAGAATAAAGTATCTTTTTCCACACACACACCAAATGTTTCTCTTCAATGCATACTGATTCATCTACAGGGGTTTTCCTGGGTCAGAAACATATTTTGATCTAATTTGTTGTGACAGTTCCTGTGTGAGAAAGGGCCGTTTGCAGGTGTTTTGGGCTGTGGCGTTACCTTGTCCACCTGTGCCTGCGAGGCCTGCTGCAGCGTGTCCAGCACAATGTCCAGGTACTTCTTGAATTCCCCTCCAATGGCAAGAGCAATATCGCCAAAGACAGACAGGATCTGGGGTTTCACAGACCTGTGCACATTCTCGTTCTGCAAGCACACGTTACAGCATTATTACACTGTAAGTAGAGCAGTGGAAATTCCACTCAATATTCTGCTTGAGAGGCAAATGAAACTCTACCGGGCTTTAGAAACAAAATAAAATTAAATTCAACTTCACAATGAACCCTTTTTGTTTTTCTTATTGCATGACACTGGCTTCAATTAAGTTTTAGTTTGTTCAAGTTAACTATAATAACCCTGTCACACCACAGCTGTTATTTTTAAGGACATCTTTAATCTGGCCAATGGAATAAAAAAAAAAAAAAAAAAAAAGCAGGCCTACACAGTTGTCTGGGTTTCAGAAAACATAAATATTATAGTGATTAGGACAGTTTAATTACATTTCTTAATTACCATGTTTTCTGGAATATAAAATAAATTCTCATCTGAAACAGGTTGCAATTTATATACTGCAATTAACATCAAGCAGGCGAAACACATTCAGCACGAGTACTAATCTGTGCACAAGTTTATTTGTACATCATTTCCCACACACAAGTAGTTCTGTTTAGTTATAAATTTAGGCTTGGTGTTGTTTATAAATGTTTATAATGAATGCTGCTATAATTTGGTTTTATACTGATATTTTTTATTTCTGTTCTGAATTCCATTAAAGTATATTTTGTAAGTGAGGGCAGCTAAAATGTGAGACAATCTTTTCTCCCCCTCAATACAGTTGACTTCCACAGAAAATATGGTATGTCACATAGTATTATAGCAAGTAGTAGCGCTAACATTGTAGAGACGTTTGATGTCATGGGATGTTCTGTTGCAAAGACACACACGCTCGCACAAAGGTGTTTAAGGAAATGGCTATTACTTACACCCAGGTTTTCCAGCAGCAGCTGCATGATTTCGTCACAGTAAGGCAGGATATTGGCCATCAGCGCTCGACACAGATCACACACCAGCCCCACCGCAGCCAGACACACCTGCACGGACAAAGGACAAGCAATGCATCACACACTTGAGCCCTGCATCTGTTGGATCCCTTTCAAAGAACTTAATGATTTTAACACCCTACCGTACCATAATCACCAGCAGCTAATTATGTAAATAGCTCCATTTTGTATATGAAGCTCAAGGTTATATTTTAAAATAGATTGTTTGGGTTGTGTTTAATCCACAAAAGAGCCTCTCAGTGGAAGCAACTATATTGCCTTTAGATGAGCGTATGAGCTGTAGAGTCCTGCAATGTCCAGCGTGGCCACGGGAGACCGCTGGGTCGGCACACGCTGGGTGAAGTGGACTCGCTTTCTCTGTGATGATGCAAAATCCTGAGCTGCCTGAGCTCAGAGCAGCAGGAGGAACAATCATCAACAAACTGTGGTGCTTCGACACAAGCAGTACCTGATATTCAGCGTAATTCTTCAGCCCGATGACCAGGAACGGCTTGAAGGCTTCCATGTATTTCAAGAAATCACTGCCCAAAACTGGAGTGGGAAGGAAAAGGGGAAAAAGTTCAGTATCATTCACTGCTATAACGAGATACTGAATAAAGCCTGTCAACTGAACTACTTCATGTCAAGGTTATTTTAGTCCTGAAGGATTCTCAAATGAGTTTCCCCATGACCACTTGTAGTCAGATTTTGGCTTATTTTATTACATCCTACATCACCTTATTGACACAAATATGAACAAACAGAAGAAGCCATGTTATGCAGCTCAAGCGAACGGGAAAGAGCCAAAACAAAAAGGATAAGGAAAAGAATGGCAACTGCAATTATGGAGATGTTTGAATCCACCGTTCAGACGCACTTCCTTATAACAGATCAGATCAAAACCACCAGGTGGAAACAACGGCAGAGTTTATGCCGGTATTTAGCAGTGTGTTCACTTGTGATGGTTTCACCCATAATGCACCTTAATTCCAGCTGTAAACAGAGGCAATAGCTCCATGCAGGCATTGGGAATGTGAAGGCCCTCACCTTCCACCAAAGTGCTGACGGCCATGAGTGCGTCCTCCTGAACGCCTCCAGAGCCGGCGGTGCTCTGAAACATGCGCGCAGCAGAGATGCCATCACCACGTCCGAGATCTGCAGCGCATCCTGATGCTGCACCTTCCGCAAGACGTTCTGTTGAAGGACAAGAGAGCTGAGAACAAAAACATAACACAAAAAAACTCAAGGTCAGAAGTTCTGTGAGGGTCTGACCTGCAGGGTGGCGCACAGGAGCGACTGCAGGTCATTGAACTGGATCCTGTCTGACGTGCTCTGGATGTGAGACTGGACAAAACACAGATGCACTCGATTACATCAACTCAAAACAAGCACCATCCTCATACACAGCTTGATTTGTTCTTAAAATAAAGCAGCAGCATCTAGAAATCTCACACACTAAACAATTGGACTGGCTTGACGATACTGATTTCTTGATTTTAATTATTCTCATTTTGATGAACCAATATGGATTCTTAAATCCCAATAATCAACTTTTTAGCCTGTGCTGTTTTCAAACATCACATTTACCTCAGTAAAGCCATTCAATGACCATAAACTCGACAGCTGGCTAGAAAAATAACTCTAGTGAGGAGCATTTTGATATATGCACCATATTACATTCATTATATTATATTAACCTGTTATTAGTCACCTTTAAATGTTCATATTTCAGAGACAAACTGGGGGTAGAAACAATTGTAACAAATTATTTATTAAATGTAATATATTTTTATCATATATCTTTTGTGCAATTTAAGTGTTTGTATACAAATCAGTTGTTAATTAACATTTAATATTGTAGTAATGTAGCCACACTAACAGGAAAATCTGGAACTGAATCAGCCCTACTCAACATCCATGTGAAGCATTGTGTCATTTCTTCACCTCCATTTGCAGGACCTGCTGCAGTCGCTCCATAATGACCAGTGTGGTCTTCTGCACCGCTGGGTAACAATCCTTTGCACTGTTCTTCACGATCTCCATCAGAGCCTCATACGCTGCACTGCGCAGGTTATTCTGATGCCCATCTGGCCTACCAACAAAGAAACACAACACACTGAATCACTGAACTCTGTGTGGAGCGTCAGAACTGAACCTTAGCGAGCAGATAACAGAAGCAGAGCTCAGCTCATATTCACCTGCCCTGGGTTTATGACTGTGGGTTATCTGGGACTAAAACTTAAAAGCCAAAAATAAGGAAACACTTTGGTGGAACATTACTTATGTAGAGAATATTAGTATAAATAGTATTAGTATGTAGAGTATATTATCTTAATTATGACACCAAGTAATAACATTACTGGCCTTTTTTACACCAGGTATTACGATGCGTTTTTGGTGATCAGATCACAAGAGGTCAGCGGGAAGCGAGGTCTGAAGTGTTTTATGAACAGATCTCTCAAACCACAAACAGAGGTATTTAAAGATACAGGTGAGCACATGCCATTGGAATGCGTCCTGGACAGCAGTGACATGCAACCTACAGCAGCAAGTATTATTTAGACATTTATTTAGAAAACAAGGTATAAGATTGTGTCTGAAGCTTGTGCACTTCCTTTCACTAATCATTTACTGAAAGAAAACGGACTTGAGTTTATTTTGCACACTACATGCAGCAAGTTAATGAAAATGAAACATTTGGCAGCTGTTTGATACAATCATGGTTTACCTGTCTGTGGTCTCCAGCAGTTTCTGGACAATGAGCTCAAAGGAAGAGGACAGGCAGTATGTGCTGGGCTCTTCCTGATCGTCGGCAGCGTCTGTGGCCTCGTATGCAGCTTCAGCCAAACTAGAGAAAGCCTGAAAAAAGCATCCATTAGCCTTAATTTACAGCACGACCAACACACTGATTAATCCCATGAGCACCTGCTATGGGTCGGAGGGCTTCGAACACACTATCGGGTGTCTTTAAAGGGTTAGTTCACCCAAAAATGAAAATTATGTCATTAATGACTCTCCCTCATGTCGTTCCACACCCGTAAGACCTCCGTTCATCTTCGGAACACAGTTTAAGATATTTTAGATTTAGTCTGAGAGCTTTCTGTCCCTCCATTGAAAGTGTATGAGCGGTGCACTGTCCATGTCCAGAAAGGTAATAAAAACATCAAAGTAGTCCATGTGACATCAGTGGGTTAGTTAGAAGTTTTTGAAGTATCTAAAATACATTTTGTTCCAAAAATACCAAAAATATCAAAAAATACAACTTTATTCAGCATTGTCTTCTCTTCCGGGTCTGTGTATATCCACAGTGATGCTGCTTCTTCTTCTATGGCGGTTGGCATCCAGCTTATTGGTGCATTACCGCCCCCTTCTGCTCCGGACAGTGACGCTCATGACGTGTTATGTAGTGCGCCTGAGCTTCGTTTACAGTCTGAGGGAGACGCACGCTGTATTCAAGCTATTCTACATTGTTTGTATTTTGGTATTGCTATATTTTTTAAAATGGTGCGTAGATGTGCATGTCGCGGATGTCCTAATCGCGTCACTGTCCGGAGCAGAAGGGGGCGGTAATGCACCAATAAGCTGGATGTCAACCGCCGTAGAAGAAGCAGCAGAGTCACTGTGGATATACACAGACCCGGAAGAGAAGACAATGCTGAATAAAGTTGTATTTTTTGATATTTTTGGTATTTTTGGAACAAAATGTATTTTAGATACTTCAAAAACTTCTAACTAACCCACTGATGTCACATGGACTACTTTGATGTTTTTATTACCTTTCTGGACATGGACAGTGCACCGCTCATACACTTTCAATGGAGGGACAGAAAGCTCTCAGACTAAATCTAAAATATCTTAAACTGTGTTCCGAAGATGAACGGAGGTCTTACGGGTGTGGAACGACATGAGGGAGAGTCATTAATGACATAATTTTAATTTTTGGGTGAACTAACCCTTTAATGACTACACACTCGAGTTAGAAAATAAAGCATTTGATTCTAAGGTACAGACTGTGTACAAGTTTTGCAAATCTGAGTGACTTTTGCTGCTATTGAGGATGTATACAGACAGGGTTCAGGCTCAGTTTAAGGTTAGGTTTAGCACAGACGGTCAACAGCATAATTATTACATATGCAACTACATGCAGATACTTTTCAAATGCAAGTACACTGCAACATTTATATTGTACCAATATTTATGCAAATACATAAAAAGGTTTTGTCTAAATATTTGTTGCGTTATATTCAGTGCCAAGCCATTTCAACTATTCCAACACCCCAAAACAATGAACACATTTACATGCACACCGATACACTGATAACTCAAAAACCAGCTTATTGAATTAACATGTCCCAGTTCACATGCCAACCAATAACTCGGCAAATAAATCCGGTTATTCCTGGCTGTGACGTCAAACCTAATCATTGGTGTATCTGACTGAGAGCAATTCATTTTTCACACGAGATGTGATGTTGAACAGGTATTTTGAGTGAACTGCTTCTATTTCAGCTGCATGAGATCAGAACACATTTTATTATTTATTGGGTAAAGAAAGAGTCATAGTTTCCAATATATTTCCTACTGCCAAATGCTTGCTCTGTCTGCATGCACATCAATCTGCAGTAAGGATGCTTTCCTGGCGCACACACGCACTCCAATAAGCCACAGAACGCTGGTTAATGCGTTTACATGCCAGGAGAAATCTAGCTGTGTTGATTGGTTTATCGAATGTCAAACAGTTTTACCATGAAGAAAAACCTATTAATGCATTTACATGCTCACATACATTGTCAGCATATTATGCATAATCAGGTTAAAGAATGTGCATGTAAATGTGCTCACTTATCAATTTTGTCATCATGAAAGCAGCCATGTGACAGGACTTGCTCAGAAAGTGGAAGGCATTGTGAACCGTCCTGTCTTACCCAGCAGACGTTGGAGGCCACGCGAGGTTCGGCCCCCAGACCCTCGATCAGGCACTGGAGCAGAGGGGCCAGATACACCTCATTGATGGCGGCCTCAGGGAGCAGATCACAGATGCGTCCCAACGTCCAGGCCGTCGTGTCTCTCACCACCACACTGGGGTCCTTCATCAGCTCAATGAGGGTGGGCATGGCCTGACAACACACCCGTGAGCGTCACATACATTTCCCGTCACACGTCAATAGCTGCATCAGTCTGGCATCTGAGTGTAAACCGTTACCTGAATGACGAGTGGTTTGAGCTGGTTGAGTTCAGGACCCTCCAGAATGGAGCCGAAGGCCATGACGGAGGCGTCACGGTAGCGCCAGTCGGGGTGTTTGATGTGCTCTTTGATGAAGGGCAGCACGTGTGGCACCACATCGTCCTCACAACACGTTGCCAAAAGCATCAGACACACGCCAGCAGCCTTACACGGGTTCCAGTCATCATCGTCGTCATTCTCATCCTTCAAAAGGCACATAGACTCCTCAGTAACATTCCCAAAGTGTTCAGTAGCTTATTTCAGTTCAAATAGTTCATTTTGAAAGTAATCTGAGATCAGTAGACAGAATTCAAAGAAAAGCTGCTGCTGTTTAAAAAAGCAGAAACACCCATCTGAGCTCAGTTCATACAATCAACTCAGACACTATAGCAGCCAAAACTTTCATTTCAAAGCAGCTCTTTGAGAAAAACGCTTCAGTGCATATGGCTGAAAGCTCCCAATTAGACGTACAAGGACAGAGCTGGTCTTCTGGTCTTTCTGAGCTGCTGCGCCAACAGGAAGCCATTACATGAGTGATATAAGTGATAATTTAGCACAATTAATTTTATAAAGCCGATAGTGCATAAGCACTTACAGGCTGCATTTTGACATGCCATTTTTATTTGATTTCTTACTCAGAAATAACTGATAGGCTGCCGTCATAGTCATACTGTTAGAAATGGAATAACAAAAAAAAAAAAAAAAAAAAAAAAAAAACTTACATCAAGTACGTGCGGTTAGTGAATGAGACTCGGCTGCTCAGTGTGAGAAGCGTATTGCCATGAGAGTCTGTGCCACTGACTGCCAGTGATAATGGCATTTGGTTCAGTGTGCTCAATAACTCAAAAGGAAGTTACTGCACACACAGCTTGCATCTGGGAAAAAACCCAGCAATGACACCAGCTTTACCTGTTTGGTGAGCGTCTGTGTTAGGATCGGCACCAGGTACTGCAGAGCTCCTTTTGCGTAAAACTTGCTCGTGTGCTCTGGAGGACGACCCTGTTCAGAGGCCTGAGGACAAATATTAACATGAGCACATCAAAAACTGTCAAGCGTTTATTTTGACAAGCAGATTGCGGATGTAACGCCAGCATCATGCATCACCTCAGTGGCTTCAATGGCCAGATCCATTTCCTCGTCGCAGACGTTGGACCAGAACTCAATCCCCTGTAAGGCCACTTCATCAATGTCGCTCTTCATGGCCTCTATTGTGATCTGAACACAGAGCAGCTGGTGAGACACTGACAACATCGCTGGCATTCAACCATCACTGCAGCGCTGATGCACATCCTGTACTTTGAGTTCTGCCATCATTCGAGTTCAATTAATGATTTCAACACTGTATGTTTCAATATTTTAATCAACATTTAACCTATATTTTCGTCATGTTTCAAACTACAATGGCTTCCTACAAAGGTTACATGTTTTTGTGCTGTTTTTCTAGTCTGATTTGGTTATATAGATGTGCCTCTCTTTTCCATCTGTGGTGCAAGAAAAAGCCATTTGCACAAGACAAGTCTGTCTCTCTATAGTCCTGCAGTGCACCTCCCAGAATGCTTTAGAAGTTTCCCTATTCAACACCCTAAGAAGCTGATGAGTTGAACCAGATGCTTTAATTAGAGGGACATCTAAATCATTCTGGGAAGTGAGTTTTGATATACATTACAGCGTTGCCAGATACTTTTTTCTTTAAAAGAAATGGGTCTGATGAAACAAGGCCAAAATGAACCTAGAAATTTATGATATTCAAGAAATATCAAAATATCACAACATGTTATAATTTTATAATCCACTTTGCCAACTGAGGAGGAAAAAAAAAAAAAAGTTTATAAGACGTGGAAACGGCAGCAGCTTTACACACATTACCAAAGATATGACGCCACTGTCAACTTTGGTTTTGTTAAAATGGCTGCCGTAATAAACTGACCAAACATTAACTATAGTTATCAATGCAAACATCACAATTTTGGGACCGATTCATCTTTCTCTCACATTGAGGTTGTCGAGATGGTCCTCACAGCAGAACATGAGATCCAGGGGGCAAGGTTTTATCCAGATCCAACTCCTCCCACTTTACATACGAGAAGCATCTCGCTGCAGCCTGCGGTAGACATCCAACCCGGCCCACTTCCAACAGTGACGTCAGAAGCCAGGCCAATACCGCCCTGCAGCCGATTCTTTATTGGTCATGTCAATCACAGTACTGATCCCTTAACCTACCCATCTGGATCTGGATCCAATCTCGCCCCCTGGATCTCGTGTACTGCAGTGAGGAGCCAAGTGAATCTTTGAAGTGTGTACATGACCTTTGTGTCATAATGAACCTTGTCTGTTGTTCTACATGGTATCAGGGCATGGATATCAGTTTTATTCAACATCCTCATCTGCAAACTTACAGCAAACAACGCAGGGCCCATGTACGTCTCCATGTACTGATAATACAAGGACATGATCTTCACCAGGTTCTGTAACGCAGCCACTCTCACCTACAGCAACACAAAATTAGACACTTATAATGCTTCTAAAACATCTTATATCATTAAACATACTCTTTATGTACACTTAAGTGTCAATCTCAATGTCTGTAGAGGAGATTTTTTGCTTGATGGACATGTTCTGCATGTTAAAACGAGAGGAACGCACCCTGGTGTCCGGACACTGTGTGGCTTCACAGACAACCTGCATGATGAAGTGTCTCTCAGTCTAGAGAAAGAGAAAGCATGAGATTTAATGCCCATCCACTGCTGAAGCCCTTCTGAAAGCATCATAATTGAAGTGGCAGTACCTCCTTATCAAAGTTGGCTTTTGTGAACTCCAGCGAGTTGAGGAGCGCATTAGTGGCAGCCAGTTTGACGTTGTTGCTGGGCTCCTCCTTCCTCATGCCCTGGATGATGGCCGTCAGGATCTGGTTGGCGTTGTCCTGAAGGTGCTCTGGGTCCTGACAAAGGGTTTGCAAGGTAAAATTAAACCGGCACCATGAAACACATCGCAGTAACTAAGCGTTTGGACTGAGGACTCACGATGTCCTGGCAAATGTATCCGATGGCCTCCAGCGTGGATTCCTTCATGTGCTCTGTGCTGCTGGGGTCTGTCACATTGGCCACCAGCTGAGGGATGAGCTCAGGCCACTGATTGACAGGGATCTCTGCGCACGCGATACCAGCCACACACTGAGACGCTGAGCTCGGCCGATAGGTCTCTGTGCCCAGAGTCTGCAACACCTACAGCAGACGGAGAACGAAAAACTGAGCAGCACTCGCAAAAACAGATTTAGACCGTACCGGTCATTTATGTCAAGTCACCTTCATTCATATAGCGCTTTTTACAATGCAGATCGTGTCAAAGCAGCTTTACAGTGATAACTGGTAAATAATTTTGGCTGCACAGAAAATGTTGTCATTGTCCAGCTTAAGTAAATATTAAGTATTGATTCATTCCGTTGTAAAAAAAACAAACAAAAAACAATAGTTATTAATGTTGTTCGCATACAATGGTGTTAATGCAGGCAGATCAAAAACCATGTTGAATATCAAGTGTCAAGTAATGTGGAGACTAGTGCTGGGCGGTATACCGGTTCATACCGAATACCGGTATTTATTTTTGTTATGCTATGAATTTTGATGATACCGCAATACCGGTATGTGTCGCTTGACCAACGTTAGGAACGCGCCGCAGCGTCACTGTTTGAGAGCGTCCCGTTTCACTGTAGTGAGAGCACAGCTGAGATCGCATCACAGCCTATGGTAAGTCCGAAATCACCCCCTAAAGCCTCATTCACTATTCCCTACGTTATCCACTTATATTGTTCACTTGAAAGAGTGAATGAAAACGAGTGAGTGAATTCGGACAGCTGTTGTGTGTGCATCGGCTGTACACTCGTTATTGCGGTGCAATGTGAGATTGAATGAGTGCACTCAATAACGTCCTCTATGGTGTCGGGCACCACTACAAATGGATGTCGCCTCAAATAATGCCCTATTTGAGGTTATAGGGGGCGATTTCAGATTCAGCCCTTGATTACAGCTGAGAATTCAAACTACACGCGGCGCGCGAGAGAGAGCGGTTTCTGCGCTGATCTCCGTGATGAGATTAACAACTTTCTCCACATGGATCATATTACATAGACCGGAGCGAGTGTGTTTAAGTTTTTTATGGACCTATTTCATATACTCTAGTGCTCTAAACATGAACTAGTAGTGTGCATGTGCACATATTTCATCACGTCTTCTTCAAATGAAATGTAACGTTATGCAAAGGACACTGAACTGTACGTCTGATCACGACCGCGATGACACGATGGGTTATTCTGCTACACAGAAGACGATGTGAGTTAATAAATAGACTGACAATTCAAAGAAGAATGGGCAAAAATTTAACTGCTTGATTCTTTGTGTTAAACTTACGTGTGTTGTTTGTTCAGAGACTGTAGTGCTCTTCAATGTACTGAAAATATCCTTAGTTTAAATGTTCTTCCGAGTTTCTCCCTCGTTTTGGCAATTTATTGTTATACAGGGTTAGATTTTTAAAATGCTTAAGGTGCCCTCAACTTTTTTTTCTATCTCCATGGTCATATTTTAATATTCATGTGTCTGTAATGAGTGTGTTGCAGGTCTGTGTTTTATTGGTTGTTGTCTCCCCACACCATCATTTTGTGGGGCTTTGTAAACCTGTATTAACTTTAGTGTGGAATTTTTCTACAATATTCACTCATCATGACGGTAAAACAGGGCATTCTATCAATCTACGGCAGTATTTCCTCTCTCAATCAGTAGAAAATGTGGTTAACGCCCAGTCATGTATAGGGGAAAAAAAATACTGTCATATACCGTGAAACCGATATAATTTTGAAAAATACCGTGATATAAATTTTTGGTCATACCGCCCAGCACTAGTGGAGACATGCTCAAAAGTTCAGCTCCAACAAGTGTCTGATCAGGGCTGGAGCTCAACATTTCAACAAGACCAGCACTTTGACCAAGAAGCGCATCTGACACGGTTCTGCTCAGCAGCATGGACAGAGACACAAATGCTTTGATGGCACAACAGTTTTCAGTAGGGACATTTGTTAGCCTGTGGCTAATGTTATTTGGACAGCACTCTGTCCCGGCTCCGTGAAGCAAGAGAAAGGATGACAGCCCACGATCAGAAGCACGT
The DNA here is from genome assembly GCA_028476615.1 of Culter alburnus. Lineage (NCBI taxonomy): Eukaryota > Metazoa > Chordata > Actinopteri > Cypriniformes > Xenocyprididae > Culter > Culter alburnus. Next base: position 74,961 of record JAOTNS010000045.1, read on the forward strand.
CTGATGCTAACGCTTGATCCTGCCAGCAACGCACCTCATCAAATTAAACCACGTAGGTGTAAATACGCATATAAAAGTAGGGACGCTTGAAATACTGATGTTGTATAAAGAGGCCTGAACGTCAAATAAAAATACTGATTTAATTTTGCCATATATTTAGCATGACAATTAATGTGCAAAATAATCTTTGAAGTCAAAGAGTAACGTCAGCTGTCATTCAAACATGCAGAGAGAAGAGTATTTCACACCAAATAAAGCCACAGTGACATTTCTGATCATGAATTGACTGAATTACATTAATTACATTACGTAACGGTTAATAAGTGGCAAGTAAAAACAGTAAATATTTAAAACGTTCTTAAATATTTTGCACAATTCAATGAATCCCTTCAGTCGGTAAGTACTTGCTCAATGACAAGTTTACAGTAAAAGCAGCTAAATTGTATTGATATAATGGTACATTTACCAATTTTAATATATTTATGGTTAAAACTCTTTGCTCAGATCTTGAGAATGATTACTTTTGATTTCTGAACTGCAGAAACCTTGATATATTGTATGCGTCACTGTACACCGAATTATTTTACACTATGAATTTACCCACCAGATGAACTTCAACATCAACGCGACACAGAGCGAGCAGACGTGTACCAACCACACTGATGGAGGGGTGTCCTTACGTAGTTCTTGATCTCTCTGCGGGCGCTGGCGTCGATGGCCAGCCATCTCTGCTGGTACTGCGTCTTCACATCCGGATCCTTCGACGTCAGAGAGTTCTTCACCTGCAGACCGGCAGCGACTCGTGCCACCTGTGTGTTCCCGGGATTGGCCAACACCTTGGACAGCTCCACCAGGAAGGTCGGCTGAAACAAACCGAGACGGCGGATTTAGATGAGCCAAGAGCAACGGCAGAGACCTGCCCCCATAACTGGAGATAAGAGCTCGAAACGTCAGATGATCAAGAACAAACACTTAATTGAAGATTGAGGCGATCTCAACCTCCGCCTCTGACAAACAAATAGGTGCAGCATGCAAAAAGGGCAGAAGATGCTTGACTTGCATTCAAATATGGCACTACTTGAGCTGATCAAACTGCACAAACTCAGTACAGCGTCAAGCTCAAGCTCATTACGGTCACTGTAAAGGACACTGAGGTTATTATTCTTTACCAGTTTCTGGCTGCGTTAAAGCAGAGGCACATTTATACAGAAACTGACTACACTCTTAAAACAAAGGGGACCCAAAATGGTTCTATGGCCCCAAAATTTCTGTATTTCTGTAGTGTAGTGAGCTGCCTTCGGTTTTGGACACAGCCAGGAAATAAAAGTGAAAGGTCGGGTTACACAGCATTAGGGCAGATGTAATGTAGTGTAGTGCTGATCATCACCAGGTTCTCGATGGCCGCCTGCTCCAGAAACTTCTGCGCCGCTTCCAGCTCATTCCGATCTGAAAATCAACCACAATCACGAAGAAACTCATGATCAATCACGAATGACATGCGTGAAGCATCACAGCTTTCCTCTCCCGCCAAACCCTCCGCAAACTCACGCATCTCCCGCTGTAGCGGCTAAACATGAAACTAAACATGCTGCGATCGGCTTCATTCCGCCCCACGCTGAACAGAACAGCCATTCGCTCGCTCGCCTCGCGTCGCTGCTATTAAAGAGCGAGAGAAATGGCGGACACTAAAACGAGCTTAAACTTAGAAACTTTTTGAAGCAGATGACTGAGTGCTAGCCATGCTAACACCTAGCCACTTCCTGACTAGCATGCTAACCTGCTAATAACTTTACCAAGACTAGCCTGCGCGCGCGACAAACCTCACGACATCAGCACATGTGCGGGAATATGAGCAGGAGCTTTTCCTTATTACATTTACTCAAATAGTCAAATTATCTGCCCGCGTGCGCGTGAGAGACTCGAGTCGCCGCACAGGCCGGCAAACGCTCGTTTTCAAACGCAACGCGCGCGAGCTTTGACGGCTGACGCGCGCGTTTGCTGTTCGCGTCGACAGTCTTTAGATTAATGTGCAGCTTTGTGTGTTTCAACAGCTGTTCACACAACATGGACAAGCGTCGTGAGGCCTCCGCTGAATTAGCCGCCCGCTAACACACACACATACACACACACACAAACCCTTCAATCTGTGATCGCACGCGTGAAAACTACACACATGTGTGAATCAAATGCGTGCGGGCGAGGCTCGTGTACCTGGAGACACGGTTTTCTCGAGGATTGTGATCAGCTCCATCCTGACGCGCGCAAACGCGACGAGATCTGCAGTGACGGGAACGAGTGGAATCGGTCGTGTAAAGTCAGAATCGCGTCCACGCCTAAAAACGAGGACGAGCAGTTCTCGCGGCTAACCGCTTCTTCTCGTCAGCCGCTGTCGCGAGGAAAAGGCCGCGCGGAACTCCCGCCTGCGGAACGATATCACGCGCTGACGTCACAGTCTCCGCCCATGCGCAGCATCAGAACAGTTTCTCACAGTCTTCCTCTAAAACACCATCTTCTGAGCCATTTGTGGAATAAATCACTCTTTCTTCAGAACCTTAAACAGGTTCAGGCACTTAGAGACCGTCTGCAACTCTAACACATCCTCACTCACTGAAACACATTTGTCACTCTTGCAAAACAGTAAACACAAGCAACAGAAGTTAAACACAGTAGTCATGGTTTACACACAACTGTTCACACTTGTTTCTAATGATGTGATCAAACCAACTGTATGAAATATAAGCCAGTTCAGAGAGCACAGACGAACAATCTGAGAGGATGAGGATGAGGAAGAGCAGGGTGTTGTCAGGGTGGATCGGCACAGCAAAGGGTTTTTCCCATCATTCCCTGTGATGTGGACCCAACATGAATCCCATTGACTGTAACATGCTTTTCATTTGAGTTTTCTTTGACCTTTTGCACTTGGACTACTGTATTTTTACAGTATGCTGAATATACATTCAATACTTTACAATATTCTATACTTGCGGTACGTACAATATTCAATATTTTCACCTAAACGAATAGAGCTTAAAGTCTGGCTCTACTATGGCTCTGTCCTAAAGGGCCGTTCACACTGAATGTGCTTTTGCATTTAAAAATACAAGATGCTGGGAAGAGGGATAGAAGAAAATAGTTCAAGGTCTTGAGCTGAGCTTCTTTTAACTTGACACGGCGTTCTGAAACGCGGCGCTCGTGTGCGAGACACAAAGAGCAGGGTTAAAGACATCCATCCAATGCCACATAGAAAAATAATGGAAGAAGTGCACAGTGGAACACAAAAACATAATCTGTGTGAAACCTCCAGGACCACGAGAGTATGTAGTGTGTGATTTAGCACAGGGCCCATGAATTATTAGGAGCACACTTGAGCTCCCAAGATCACGTTACTCCCAATTTCTGACTCGGACAAGAACTTCAGGGGTTCGACCCGATCCATCTGGAATCGGATTAGTCAAAATCACAAATAAATAAATACGATTTGTGAACCGGTTTATTGTAAAGAAGCAGCACAAAATAATAATTCTTCATGAATCGACATCTGTCAGGTCTTGTGGTGGGTCATGATTTTTGCACGTAAAAAGAGTAAAAGGTTAGGTATTAAAAAGTAATTATTTGTCAAAGTGAAAAAACAAAACAAAAGAAAACAACAGGCCAAGACACAGTTATTGCAGCTGAAACATGGAACCCAGAAAAGTGTGTCTTTCGATGTGATTTCTTCAAAACAACACTGATCAACCTTCCCTTAAGTACAATATGATGACCTTAAGAAATAAACATTTCATGAATCATTCAAATCAAAACCAATGCATCAACAAACATGTTCTTTTTTAAATGTTAGGCTGTTTATACATTAGCTTAAACAGATATCTACATAATTTATCTGTTTATCAGCCCATGGAAGGAAACTAAGTGGAAAAGGCGTCAGTTTGTGTACAAATGTAGGTCTTTGAATAAATTCAACTTTTTACTTTTTTCAACTTTTGGCTATATATTTTGTAGATTATTAGACTGAAATCAGTCCCAAACCCTGCCTGAGAGTGACCTGGTCCTTCTCATCAACAGAGTTTGGTTTGATTTGTGTTCAGCATCTCAACCATTCGATCATGTAGTATCAGGCCTGATCTTTCTGCCATCATATCGATGACAGCAGGAAGATTTCTAAAATGACGTGACAGGAGAGTCAGAAATCTTCTAGAAGTTTCCAGAAAATGACCCGGATATTGAAGAATTTGTTCAGTGTAGAGGAAATAGTTTTCTCAAATCTGATTTTGTTCCAAATGTAATCAAGGTAATTATTATTAATGTGTAAAACTGTTTGAGTTTAATAGGCCAAAGAAATCTTTCAACTGATGCTGACACAGCAAAACGAAGCTTTCATTTATCACATGTACATGTGTCCGAATTCATCCCATGTGAAAGTTAATAATCAACACACCTGATGAGAATCCATAAAATTCATCTTGTTCTGACGATGCAACTGTCCTGATGCAGAGGCACTTTGGTCAGATAAAACATTTTATTGTCGCCGTTCTTGTCGTTTTCTTTTAAAGACAATCTGCTGTTGTAGTTTACACTAATCTTAAAATGTAGGCATTCAAGTCAATATTTTATTTAACATAATTCATATTGCAGTCATCGTGAACAACTGGGATTTCAATATACACAACAGAATTGTAACATTTTACGCAACCATTCCTAACCCTACGTCATATCCCTCCTCAAGAAAATCCAATCCCACCCATTCCCAACCAGGAAAACTATAGCAAAACATCTTAAGGTCTCCCAAGCTCACAACAGCCCAATTTGCAGACGGATCCTGTCAATCTCGAGTTAACCAGTCTCTAGGTTCAACGGGTTATCAATTTGTCAATGCTATCAGAATTGGTCAGATGCGATGCTATACACGTCTTTTTTTTTTTTTTTTTTGCAAACATAAAAATTAGTGACTACTAAACACAGTTGAAATATGTGCGACACAAGGCAGGTTCCCCGTTGCTGAAGCCCAAACGAAATCAGTCCTCAAGCCTTCATAATGGAATACGAGAGAGGTGAAATGATCTGAATATGTCTCTGTGGCGTCTGCCTGTCTCGCTCTCGGTTCATGTCTGTGAGTGGGAGGATAAGTTAGCATGTGAATCTCAGCAAAAATAAACAGTGGGTACCAGCATAGTGGCAAAATACGACTGAATTCTCTGAGCAACAATCACTGACCAGCCTTTCCCAGCCTATTCCTTAATAACCCACCCGCGCTGACCCGTCCCCCCCCGCTGCTCTCCGGTCAGTGTGTCGGTCAGTACATCTCAGCGCATGTAAACGATAAATGCATTCTCGGATGTGAGGGCCGGCGGGCGCGGGACTATTTCAGACAGCGCTCGAAGTAGGTGGCGCCCACGTATCCGCCCCGCAGCGACCGCTGGACGTTCTGCTCGAAGAGCCGCCGGTTCGTCTGCAGGACCTCTGCTGCTTCTTTGTTCAGCGGATCTTCGGGATTTGGCTCCTGGAAGTGGGAAACACACGGGAACAATGAACACTTCTTCACAAACGGCCCAACGGCTCATTTAATGACATCCACAAATGGGCGGCACACAAGTTGTGGATTTTCATGTCTGTAAATGCACTGTTCACCAATTAAAGGTGGCATGAAACTGTTAGAAAATATAAGAATAAAAAATAATTTTATCTATGGTAAACTGACAGCTAGAATTAAACTATGGCAGATATCATAACTGTAAAAAAAAAAAAACACTGTCAAAACCACAATAATTTACAGCTAAAGAGTAATTAATCACCGTGAACCTCACACGTCACGATGTTTGATCGCATCAAATGCGTGTCACTAATGTTCGTGTCACTATATTTGATGTAGTCACTACCATCTAATCAAAACACTAACGCTGATCAACACAACACAGCAGCTGAACTTACGAGGAACAGATACTGTAGTCCGTATATGATGGAGTTAATCGTCAATACTGGCTTCCAGTCTTCTCTGAAATAGAAAGAGTCAAAGTGCCATTTGAATTTCAGGATTACTCTCTCATAATTCATGACTGAAGGCATATTTCAACAAATTTCCAACCAACTTTCTACCATTTATACCCGTAATATCTGTACAGGATCAGCAACAAAAAGCACTGCTCAATCCGAGGCCAATTTAAAAACATTTTTGAAATCGAAAAGAAAATGTTTGAGAAAATTATTAAAAGGAATCATCTCATGTCATTCCTAACCCATAAGACGTTATTCTTCAGTAAAACACAAAAGCAGATCAAACAGCAGGAACATTCGTCAAAATCTCTCCGTTTGGGTTATGTAGAAGAAAATACGATTTTACAATATTTAGTTATTACATTTTAACAACCTAATGCTAAGATCTAATCTAAAGATGGTAGCGGTGCACACAATACCTCAAAATATTTAGACAGACGTTGCCTTCGAGGTCAATGTTGGGGTGATAAACCATCGTTTCACATTTGACCTTTGGCGGGTCATGAGGGTAACCCTGTCCTACCTGAAAGAGAAAAAACACCTGACCTTCAGTTACTGTTAAATCATCATTTAACAAGCTTTTAGAATTGACTTTAAAAGATCATTTGCAAGGACTAGTACTAGTCAGTTTCCAAATAAAGAATCACAAATAAAGCCATAAAAACACTGACGTGACTAAACATGTCATCTCATTTTAAATACACTTGTAAATGGCAAATTAAGAAATAAAGAAACTTACAAAACAAACTGTAAAGGATTAATAAGCTAGTTAAAGAAAAGACAGGAAAAGAAAATTTATACCGCTTGGATAACTCATGGGTGAAAAATGATTACATTGATGACGGATCATTTAAGCTATGATAGCGTAACAGATTTATCTTTTAATGTGTCGCATCACGAGGATCAAACTGTCCTTGACCTTTCGAAAGAGTTTCTGGAAACACTAACGATCAGAAAAGTTGCAAAAACATTTATTGAGACTAAGCTGCAGAAATGGCTTGTTCCAAACTTTACATGTGTTTGCTCATGTTTTACTGCGTTTTCCAGAATGATCTGCTGTTCTAGTGCTGATCTCTGACATCCGTTCAGTTCAGATTTACCGTATTAAAACACAGTAGGCCTCACTGCAGCACCTCTCAGTACGGACACATTTTCCATGATCTTCCTCAGCATGTTGGACAAACATATGTTAAATATGAAAGTAAATCGCTTTTTGCTGTGCTCTGTGGATCCTGCTTTTATTTCAAGCTCTTTAATGAATTAGAATAGAACTACTGATCTGTAAAGTTATTAAAAAGTTAACAAACAATTAGTTGGCACTAAGTGTCTAGTGTCACCAGTAGCGTGTTTTAATTACTCAAGTTGCTGTTTACCTTAAAACTGAAGACAAATTTCCCACCTTTATAGAAACCCTAAAAAAAAGCAGAGAAAGTGAGAAATGTTCATGAAATTGATCAGGACAGTCAATAGAACACAGACATGTGAAAAATGCTGTTATAATGAGTGTTTTTTGTTGGAAAGGGTTATAAACGCATTGCCATGGAGCAGTGCTTTGACAGCAGCGTTTGGTGCTCAGTTAATTAAATCACAGTTCATCGTTTGTGCTGCTCATGTTTTTACGAGCTTTGCAAGGCATTAGAACTTCACAAGCTGACAAACATCTGACCATCATTTGAATCTCTTGAATATAATATGCATAAATCATTCTTGATATCACATCAGAGAGAGTGAATAAACGCAAACCTCGTCCGGCGAGATGATGAGTTTGAAGTTGAGCAGATCGTCTTGATCAGGGAAAACGATCTCGCACGTCTTTGGGAGGTTCAGCTCATTGATGTCTGACACAGAAAGAGAACAGCGTGACCTTCACATTCACACACACGTACTTACACAGTTAATGAGGGGTTCGAGTGTGAAGCGCCACAATCCCTGATGGCTCTGCTTTTTATTCTTCTTGTTCTTTAAATGTGATCATAGAGACCGAACCTTCAGACTCGAGACACGAATCTGCTGAAACTCCTGAGGCGTGTGTCTGAAAGCGTATCTCCCAATAAACCTCATTAATGTTCATCAAACAAGAAAATACAGAGAAAATCACTCTTGACTGAATCCCTTCAGTAGCTTTAATAAGAACCAATGTATAGTTAATTAGTAATTTAATTATCAGATATATATACAAAATCATAATATTACAACTTTCATCTGTCAATGATGCGAAAGCACAAGTGAACTTGTAGGAGACGCCGCTTGTCTTCACGGGACACGAGTGAACGAAGCTCTGGCAGTGACAGTAAACTCAAATCACGCATCAGAACAACTGAATTATGAAGCGACACTGTCGATCAGCCATGAAAACCATTAAAGACTGGAGCTGACGTTCAGCCAATCACAGCCGGTCACTGGTGTCCAGATCAGCTGCAGTTTCCTTTACATTTTATTCACATATAAACTTTGATCAGCACACAAACATGAGCTCATCAAGAACAGAAGCTCAAACACCAGTGTGTGTGTGTGTGTGTGTGTGTGTGCTGATCAGGGTTTGTATGTGAATTAAAGTCTAAATTATTCTGTTCAATCATATAAAGCGATTGAGTCTTGGATTAAAACGCTTCATTATTTTCACAACGTCTTTATGAACTTTTTGAAGTTTTGGAGGCATGAACCTTCACTGGAGCGACGGAAATCTCTTAGGATTCATTAAGAATATCTTCATTTGTGTTTTGAAGATGAAGGAAAGGGTAAATGATGGCAACTTTCATTTTGGGTGTTTTATCCTTATAACCTTTAGTAATGTGATTGTTTGAGTGGTTTATGACCCTGTTCCAGAGCATCTCTTCGTTTGTGGGTCAGAGCTGAAGGTTCTGGTGTCCAGCAGCTGATCTGACCATCACACACCTCAGAGGTCAGAGCAGACCTGCTCTTCTTCATCACTCTGAGGGTAAATTCACATGTTCATGCATTCATTATCAGCCTTCAAGCAAAGGTTGGTACGAGAGAGACGAGAACTGTGTTTGTAGGCCTCAATATTATGAGTGAGATGGAAACTTATTAGTTTCCTCTCGCAGAAAACGAGTGTTTCTGTCATGAATCGTGACTTCAGACACGAGCTTCATTCCTGTGGCAGTCTGAACTTTAAAAACATCGAGTCTGTCGTAATAAACACAGTAAATAATGCGCGAGCTGTTAGCGCGGCGGCTAATGCTAGTTTCGCTCTTGACTTCATTATCAGAACAAAAACACTGGATTCAGAGCTCGACCGAGCGACACTGTGTGTGTGACAGAGTGTGTGATGATTCGTGCAGGGTTATTGTGGTAGTGCTGGTGTTGTTATGGTCCTCGTACCCTTCTGTATCCGCAGCTGGGCCGCGCTCGCCTTCTTTCCGCCGGCTCCGGCTCTCGTTCCTCCGGCGGACTCCTCGTCCTTCTTCTGCTGCTTCAGCGAGAAAAGCTTGATCATCTTCGCTCTGTTCTGCGCTAAAAACACGCCGGGGCGGATCTGACCCGATATCGCGGCGCTGGTGTGTGTTTGACGGGACTGTGCGCGAGTGCGACGCGTTTCACAGCAGCTGTAGAGGAGCCGGTGTGTGTGTGTGTGTGTGAGTGAGAGTGTGTGTGTGTGTGTGAGTGTGTGTTAGCTGCTAATGTTAGCCGCACATTGACTCAGACTTCTGACTCTATTCACACTTATTCAAACTCGACTTCTGCTTCGAGACCAGCCTAAACCAGTCAAGACCAGCAAACCACCTTAGTCTGGCTTAGGGTGTTTTTATTCTTAATATTATTAGTGTCAACATGGATTTTAAAACAGATATTCAGTGTTCATCTCAAGCATTGCGATATAAACCTGCTGCAGTAAATAACGCGGCTGTTTTTGGGCAGGGCGCTAATGGACTTCATTTCCCATGATGCCGCTCGGTTGTGACGAATAGACCTGGGAGGGGCTTTTGCATTTTTTTTACTCTCCATATTTTTTATTTACCATATTTATTTATTTATTTGATTTTCGGGAGCAGGAACAGAATGTGATGGCGTCAGGATCATGTAAGAGCTGATCTGCTGCACATTAGATGCATCGCAATATTGATAAACACACACATATATAACTGCAGCAGAGGAACACAATAGGAAAGAGCGAACAAAAGACACGTTTATCCGTTTATGCTGTTTTCTCTTTCAGTTCCGCAGATCGTTCGGGAATTATAAGCGCCTGGAATATCGGCCATCGGGATCACAGAGGAGGATATTCATGGACACATCAGTGATCTGAAGAGCTCGTGTGATTTTAGTGTTTGGAGAGAGAAGAGCAGAAATCTGTCGCTCATAATAACTGATCATGATGGTGTCGGTGATTGGTGTTTAAAGCAGTCACTCATGTGAACCTGTGAAAGAGACTGAGAACAAACAGCAGAGAGTCGAGCGGAGGAACAAGGAAGCGATCTCTCTCTCTCTCTCTCTCTCTCTCTCTCTCATTGTGTCTGTCCATCTATCGCAAGAAAACATCAATCTGATGCTCGATCTGGGAGAATGCGACTCCACGCGAGCAGGTGAGTTCCGCTGCTGAGAGCTCGTGCTCGAGTATTGTGTGTGTCTGTGATCTGAGCGCGTGCGAGAGTCTGTGCGATTCAAACAAGATCATCGTGGCGAAATTCCTCCCAGATCGACATGTTCGTGAAGCCCATCTCAGTTCCTGGAGTCGAGCTTTAGCTGCTCGGGTCTGAGGACTGCTAACCCATGCTAGCCTCGACACCGTCGATCTGGAGTGGTTCTGCTCACTCATCTCGGCGTGTTTCTCTCTCTGTGGGTCAGCGAGCAGAAGCTGAGCTGCTTTTCTGTCAAGGCACGAGTGAATGTGTGTCTGAGGCCAGTATCGAGCTGTTAGCCGCTCATGTTAGCTGTCGTGTGTCTCCAACGCGCCCAATGAATCAGTAAAGTGTTTCTGTACACTGTCCTTCACCACAGAAATCATGGTAAATCCTGCAGCTTCTGCTCGTGTGTCATTTCTGAACGTCATTATTTCCTTCAGTGTGATTTTAGGCCCACATTTCACCTGACAGCATGTAGAATAGTGTAACTGAGGAAATACCATGATATACCATGGACTTTCCATCTGGTGATTGTCACTAACCCACTGTAATGAAAATCGACTAAATTACAAAATACTGTGAAATACCACACTGCTGGGAATACCATGATTTTGCTCTGGAAACTGTGATTTCAGTGGTGTGTTACCACAGTAAATGCTGTTGTTGTACTACAGTAATTCTGCTGTCACTCAAGATGAACTAGTGTTGTTGTTTTCACTCTAATCATGGGTTGTGTGACGTTTAATGTGATTATTATTATCACACATCTGTGAGATATTTGATTCTGTCGTGGCATTCAGTGGTTAAATATTTATCAAATATATCAAAACTCAAATATACCATATCTAAACTTCTGTATCTCTGACGTATCTCTGTTTCTCTCGTCATACAGCACAGTAACTTATTCAGAAGACTTTCACTATCATACAAAAAAAGTAAATTACTAATTACTTTTACTTTACCTTCTAAAACTTCCTTTCTTTCTTTTGTTCTCAATGCCGCACACGCCTACCTAATAATAATTCTGTCTAGAAATAGGTTTGTCACCACACCAAAATGTTATAAAGTGAAACCAGAACCATACAGGTTTTATAATCCACAATATCACTTTTACCATCTTACGTTCTCTCACAATCTGAAACTGTACATCAGTGGTTCCTGGTCCATAACCGCCGGACGCTGCTGTCCTTTTACATCTAGAATGATTTTTTTAGAACGATATAGTTATCGTCTGTGGTGTGAACGGGCCTTTAGTCAGGATATTAGTTATTAGTTTCTGACAGGGATGGAAACGATCAGTGCGATCGATAGAAGCAGTTTTTTCCTGAACATCAGTTGAATCATAAACTCTCATATGATGCTATTTTTAAACGTTCATTATTTCGTTTATTGGGTGCAATAGAACATGCTTTAATGTTCAAAAACACATTATTTTTCACATACTGTACATTATTGCAGTGCCTCGTTTCCCAGTCTGTCTGATTTCTGCAAAGCACAGTGCTCTGATTGGCCAGCTGAAGCAGTGCGTTGTGATTGGCCAAAAACCTTATGCGTGTGTCGTGAATGTAACGCCGTGGAAATGACCTTTGTCCAGTGTGTGTCAGTCTGTCACTCACAGCCTCTTTTCTATCAGAAACATCTACAGTATGAACAGAGTTACTTTAAAAATGTTTTACAAATGACTTCTTAAAGAACGTATTCAGTAACGTAATCCATCACCACAATATGAAAGTAATGTAATCTGATTACTAGGGCTGTAACGGGACGCTAACATGACGGTTCGGCGCGTGCCGCGGTACTGAAGTCACGGTTCGGTACAGCAGGGGGAGAAAACTAAACAAAATTGCTTCTTTTTTTCTTTTTCTTTTTTATTAAACAGCGGTTTATTGAACAAATCGTGTCTATCTTTCAATAAATTCAATTATAACATTTTCTTAAGGATAAAAGAAATAATCTCTGCTAATGCTGTAAACTATATACAGGGAGATCTTTCTTGTACAATACTATAATACTAAAGGTTACAATTAACAACAGAGCCCAAACTATTACATTCAGTTGCTATTTTTAGATATAATAATCAATAATAAAAAAAACATCTAAATTGCACATAAGGCAGTTTTTGCTTAAGTTGTTTTCATGACAAATTTATTTAAACATTAAATAATTAAGACATTACTAACAGGTTAAGTAAATATAATGAATTCCTCCCCAGCGCTGCATTACCGCGTGCGCCCCCTTCTGGATTGGAGTGTAGATCTCCTGTGACTGACTGTATTCGCCGTCTAACTGCATGAACCGTACCGTGACGTCCGTACCGTACGGTTCGGGAGGAGTACGTGTACCGTTACACCCCTACTGATGACTTTTGGACAGCAAATAGTGTCAAGTAAAAAGCATTATTGAGAAGGATGTGCATGTGATCCACGCATCACTACTGTCAATCATGTCAAAAGAATAATTTTAGTTTTACGTGAAACCATTATATTCCTGATAGTATTACTGTTACGTGTATTCCGTTGCTCCCCAAACCAAACAAAAGTATGAATTTCTGTAAAGCTGCTTTAAAACAGTGTGTGAAAAGTGCTGTACACGTTGAGCTGACTTGACTTAAAGGGATAGTTCACCCCAAAATGAAAATTGTCATCATTTACTCTCCCTCATGTTTTTCCAAACCTGTGAATCTCTTTGTTCTGCTGAACAGAAAAGAAGATATTTTGAATGATGGTAACCAAACAGTTGATGGACCCCGCTGACATCCACAGTATTTTTATATAGAAGTGAATGGGGTCCATCAGCTGTCTTCAAAATATCTTCTTTTCTGTTCCTTTTAAAGGGTTAGTTCACCCTTCTTTACTCGCCCTCGTGTTCGTCTGAAGGAAGAAAGTCATGTCCATCTGGGAGTAAATGAGGAGAGGATTGTCATTTTGGGTGGACTGTCCCTTTAACTGAAGCGCACGTTATCAAGTCACATTACAGGAAGAGCAAGTTATGACATTTTTGTTAAGGATTACACGGTCCAAAAATGCATGAATGAATCGTTCATAATAAGATTGGTAACATGCATTATGAAAATAAATGCAGACAATTTTAATTTCATTCCGACTTTAATGTTAAGACTTTCATTGAAGTTTTGAATTGATTTCTAACAGCTAGGTCCTTACACTTTTGTTTATATTCATTATATCTGAACTTTGAATTAGCATTTTAAACCTCCAAAGTCATGCTGACAGAGTAATCTGATGATATTTCATGAGTCACTGTAATGCAGTAGTTTAATGGTATTAAGGCACACACCTGCGAACCTTCAGCTGAGTCACTGTTCACTTTCACTGAACGAAAGTCATGGAAAGTGGATGATGACTGAGATTGAAATTTGTAGCATCTCATTTTGTTCCACAGAAGAGGGAAAGTCACACTAGTTCAAATTAAAATGATGATGCACCCTTACATATTTAACGCACATGAATCTGGCTGAGAAGTGTCTCGATTCATCTGCACTGGCCCGTATGAAAGGGCTTTACTGGCTCGTGGTTTTTGGTTTCTGTCTTTAAATAGAGGCTCCTGAATCCTGATGCTCTGGTCATCTATCAGAAGGGTTATTTCAGTAATGTGAGTCTCAAGATGGCGCCAAAAACCTCTTCAAAAAAGCATTCGTGATAAAGAGCGGAGTGGATGAGCAGAGTGACCCGCAGGGCGCCGGTCATTTTTATCATTCTAGAATAAAGATGATCGACTCTAGCGTAACTTCCTTCCGTTCCGCACCCGTCTGTATGGAATAAAGCAGTATCACTCCAGCAAGAGTGTGTTTTATACAATAGTCCATTTATTACCTGCTGACCTTTGATTCAGTTTTTCTGTGCAAAGTTTATTTTAGTGTTGCACTATTTTATTCATGCTGTTTTATTAAGCTGTTGAACGGAGCAGATCAGGATGTGACCAGCAGAATGAACCATTCCTTTCATGATTTGTTGTGCTTTTCCACATCGTGTTTGGTGTAAAATGACCTTAACGCATGAACAGACACACATCTGTACAGAATTACTGTTTGATTGATTAGGGTTAGGTTAGGGTGACACACTCATTGTTTTTGCCTGTTTATTAATTTGTTCAAAAACATAAAATGCCATTCATACATACAGTGATTTAAATGCACCTCTTTTATGATGAGCATGTTTCTGATTTCTGAATCAAAATATAATTGTATTTTTTGCTGAGCATTGATTGTCTTTACAGCAGAATTGAATTCTGTTGTTGTTTATTGCTGTGAAGCTGCTTCGAGACCGTCAGTGTTGTATGAACACGGTAAAGTCAGAATCTCAGGCTGAAACTGTCCTAATATTGTATTGGACCAAAACAAGTTTTTAAAGTAGATTCTGGAAGAAAACCTCATGAGGCAGATTCTTTTATCATTGTTTCTTAAGTATTTTTAAATAAAAACAGAATAATTAACACTACATGATATTTTCCTTAAATTGACAACTTATTAAATGCCTAATTTTCCTCTGATTAATCACATCACACACATTTAACTAAATTGAAATTCAGTTGTGGAAATTAATGTTATTTTTCCAGCCCTAGTAATTCAAGTAAACCATCAGTGTTAAGAACATGGAAAGGGTTAATGTCGAGACACGCCTGGCATTCTGGGCAGTTGATTGGCAGCAGTTTGACTGCGGTGTCTGTGTTTCAGTTGAATGCAGAGGGGATGTCTGGCAGTAAGGCGCTGGGAGGCGCGCGGCGGCGGCGGACACGGTGCCGGCGCTGTCAGGCGTGTATGCGGACCGAGTGCGGCGAGTGCCACTTCTGCAAGGACATGAAGAAGTTTGGTGGACCAGGACGCATGAAGCAGTCGTGTCTGCTCAGGCAATGCACTGCAGTAAGTCAAGCCTGACCCACGTTTGGCTTCACAAGAAGCAGTTTCTTCCTGAGGGTCATATGATGCCATTTTAAAGTTCATTGTTTTGTTTATTGGGTGTAATAGATTATGTTAACATGCTTTAATGGTCACTCTTACCATAATCACGAGGTTCAGCTTCTAAGCAGTTGTAAACACACAGTTAATCATTGTGTTTACCTGCATTCAGCATTGACCACTTTCAATCAGATCGAGCAAAATGCATCTCAACACCAGGAGCAAACCGTCACACATCTTCTCCCGGGTTTGCGTGTATTTGTGTCTGTCTGCATGCGTTTGTTTTTACCCATCTGTGTCTTCTCCAGCCGGTGTTGCCCCACACAGCCGTGTGTTTCGCGTGTGGTGAAGCGGGAAAGGAAGACACGGTGGAGTCGGAGGAGGAGAAGTTCAGCCTCTCTCTCATGGAGTGCACCATCTGCAACGAGATCATCCACCCCAGCTGCCTCAAGGTTTGAGCTGATGCTGCGCCAAACTGACCCAAACTCATTTTTTTCTCTTTTAATGGCTGCCGATAACATGATAAACTGTCTCTCGCAGATGGGAAAATCTGAAGGCATCATTAATGATGAGATCCCAAATTGTTGGGAATGTCCAAAGTGCCACAAGGAAGGAAAAACCAGTAAGGTAAGATTTCACATGAAATAATACCATTACTGAGATGAATAAGTATGAAGCGTCGCTCCGGCGAGTTTCGGGCCAGTCGACGCTACAGGACTGTGCTTTTGTTGCCACTTGATTCTTTATATTGTCTCAAGATGTAAGTATATTATCATCCAGATCAAATCTGATAAATGCAGTTATAAGGCATGAAGATATTAAGATAAACATTGACATCATGATTTTCTGTAAAGCTGCTTTGAAATAGTGTATTGTGAAAAAGCGCTATAAAAATAAATATGACTTACTTTGGCTACGTATTCTACAATTTTGTTGTAAATTCTGCTTTTATGTTTCAATTTTTTGTTTAATAATGTTTTTGATGTTCCAGCAAAAGTGCATTTATGAATTTATGGAAATACATTATAGCTGTACAGTTTCCACCTTGTTGCATATTTAATAATAATAATAAATTGTGAAGGCAACAACTGAACAGAAAAATAACATTTGGCTGACTGTGAAAGCAACGCCGACGTGTTCAGTCAGGCCTGGTTTTGTGTGATACTTCAGTAATCATACATGATCCTTTTTCCTAACTTACAGTCGCAAATTATGAGCGTTTAGATTTCATGCCTCTAACAAACACTCGATAACATTTGATTTATAACTTGTGCATAGAGAATTGGTGGCAGAATTATAACACGTTATAATTTCAGAAGATTGATTTTGTTCTGGAGCCAGTCCTGTGTTCGGCCTCCTCTGTAATGATGATGATGATGATACGAGTCTGTCTGCTCTGTAGGATCAAGGAGATGGGTTAGGAAAGAGACGCATGGACAACGGGGAAGTGAGTCGCTGGAAGCTAACAGATGATCCGCCGCCGAGTAAGAAGAAGACCCTGTCTCTAGAAGACACGGCACGTCAAGACGGACCAAAGCGCAAGAAGGAGAAGGACGTGCCGCAGGAGGGCGGTTCAAAAAAGAAGGCAAGTACAACAGAGCAGTTTACCTTCAAAAGAGTTCCATGGATTATGCAATCTAAAGCTTTAGATTCAACTCGCACTCATTCCCATGATTCTACAAGAAACAACGACTGACGTAATATCAAACATGGAGAGAGAAACCATTTTTTCACCAATTTAAAAATTATTAGTGATTATTATATATAGTGATTATAATATAATTGTTATATAGTGATTATGTATATTTAGTTACCGAAAAGGTCTCCAGTATTTCATAAAAGCCTACATTTAAAATGGGCAAAGAAATGTGTGGTGAAGGAGTCTGAGACGATCACACATAAGAGAGCCGAGGCGTGTCCGATGCACTCGTCAAAGTTTTGGCCCTTGGGGTTTCAGATCAAAGTGGACCCGGGAAGACCAGTATTTGGTAGCCAAACCTGTCTTTCTGAACACTGTGTGTCTTTCTCTTTTTACCTGACAGATCAAAGGTGCCCGTGAGAAACATCTGAAAAAGGTACGACCGTTGAAATCTTTAGTCTCATTGTTGAAATGAAATGAAGTCAGTGTCCCTCATAAAAGGGCTGCTCTTTCTTTAACATCTTCTGCAGAAAGCAAAACCCAACTCCTCAGACTCTTCTGAAGCGAACGGGCCGAACTCGTCCACGGCTGGCGGACACGGCTCCGGCGGCGGCTCCGCTGCGGCACCGCCCTCGTCTCTGACGGCCAGCCAGGATCAGCGCTCTCATCACCGCGAGAAACTGGAGCGCTTCAAGCGCATGTGTCTTCTGGAGCGAGTGCGGGACTCCAGTTCCTCGTCTTCATCCAGCTCCGAAACGGACTCCGAGTCAGATTCTGATTCCCCGTCTCCGATCGGCGCCTCAGAACCGTCCTCTCCAGCCGCCGTGTACGGCAACAGCAGCATGCGCGAGCGAGACCGGAACCGGCGTCTGGCCGAACTCGGCTTCAGCGCCAGTGAGGATTCTGAGGGGAGAAAGCGTGGTGGCGGATCACGAGCAGGACGGCGTGGACGAGCCGCAGCCGCAGCGGCGCAGAGGAGACGCCAATTCCAGGGTACGAAAGGCAGTTATGGACACTGAAGCGGATGACGATGAAGACGGGTCAGCGGATCGGGGTCACAAAGCCACTGCGGTGGCCCCGCCTTCACCACTGTCAGCTACGCAACCGCCAACCTTCGGACACGGACATTTACCGGAAGGCCTCTCCTCGTCCAAGCGCACGAACGGACAGGACGCGCGCAACGGCCGCACGCGGGTGGGCGGCAGAGAGGCGCAGGAGAAGGAGAACTCCAACAGCAGTACTGTAGCCAATCACCGGCACGGAAAGGCAGTTCGTGGTAGCAAAATTCGTGGCGGAAGCCGGCAAGGCCAGAACGTTGCCTCAAATAAGAGCGCAGGTACAGCAGCGGTCAGTTCTGCTACTGCGAATGGCAACACTGCCACATCTAACCTGTCTAACCCCGCCGGCGTCTCGCTGGCGTCGCATCGCTCCCAGCAGTCCCGCCCGGTGCCGGCGCGCTCGCAGCTGGTGAAGAGGAGCGCTGTGGGCCGTGCCCTCGCCGCCCCGGCCTCTGCAGATGGAGCGGCACCTGGTGCGTCCGCCGCCGGCCTGCCCCGAGCCTCACTGCCTGCCGCTGGACAGCGGCGCGTCACACGTGCTGCCCAGGGAGGTCTGGCTCCGCGTCTTCCATCATCTCAACCAGCGGCAGCTCTGTGTCTGCATGCGTGTGTGTCGCACCTGGAGCCGGTGGTGAGATCACGCAATCACAGCTAGGCCACGTCACAACCCACATCACTATCACACTAACGCCAACGGCAGAAGCACACGAATAAAACGTATCGATCAAATTTGATGTACTATGAAAACATTCTGTAACTCCAGCCTTCCTGTTCAGTCCAAAAACTGCATTTATTGACGCTAAATTAAAAACTAGCGATTAAAACCAGTGCAGCAGAAACACTAATCGTCACAGATGGACGATATTTATTAGATGCCCAGCACTGACGGAGCGTGAGCTCCTGTTTTATCCATCAGTGTTGTTCTTATCGTTATCCTCCTCATTTCTTCTGCTCCTGTATGTAGAACCGTTATGAAGTTATAGATAGAAGTCAGTCTGAACATTTACCATAGAATCTCGAACCCTCTAGCGCCACCAACAGCTCAAATTTGCATTTGTTTATACTAATATCTTTTGATCTGAAAGGCCTAGAAGCAAAATGGTTTTGGTCTTAGGCGGTTCATCAGATCTTCACCAAATTTTTCTCAGATCACCATAAAATCATGCTGCTAAAAAGTTAATAAGAGCCCGAAACATTCTCGTATAACATTTCAACTAATGAGCCTGACAAACACCTGGCATATGGAGACGCAGCAGGGAATATGGCCGTCATTCCCTCAGGGTTCCTGTTCAGGACAGCGCCTCCTACTGATCAAGAGAAAGGAAAATTGTCAAGATTATAATTATAACAACAACAGTTTGGTCAGAAAGCATTAGGCTGGTCCTTTTTTCTTTTATCTTTAACTTTTTTTATCTTTTATCTTTTTTATGGAGTCAGATGATAAAACCAGTTTTCCCATGGTGTCATTGTAATGATCTCTGATAATGAACATATTCTGCTGATGAAATTAATGTGACGAACAACAGTTTTTCCGTCAGCATGCTTGGCCCGTAATTGCCTGTAATTTTTATTTAATTATATAAAGCATGAATTATTATTATTCTTTTTTTAATTCTATAGCACAAACGTGAAGTGGACTGAATGTTTTTGAAGGCACCAGGATTTTTTTATACTTTGAATGATGAAATATCATTAGCTTTAACAAAACATTGAGCTGTGAAATACGTCTTGTGTGTTTCACCTCAGCGATGATCTTTGTTCTCCAAACGAACGGCTGAATGGTGTCATTTGAGTGCTTTTGAAATGTTCATGCTGCAAATAATCAGGGTTGATATGGAATATCAGGACCATTACCAGTAATTCATTCGTTGTGTCCAAAACCGATATTGATGACCAATAACTTTATTTGTATTTGTGGTTATCCAGATAAATATAATGCTAAACCGTAGAATAACAAACTTCAAACATATACATTTTCCAAAGCGCTTTTCCTCTGCTGGAGCCGATCACCGCTTCTCCACGTCCTTCAGAGTCACGATGGGAAATTTTTCAGACTGAATATGATGTACAAATCAACCGTATTGTTTGTCTGTCATATTCAGTTGCTTGTCGGTCTGTTTACTGCTCACTCCTGTACCAGTACAAACACATGTACAGGTGCTGGTCATATAATTAGAATATCATCAAAAAGTTGATTTATTTCACTAATTCCATTCAAAAAGTGAAACTTGTATATTATATTCATTCATTACACACAGACTGATATATTTCAAATGTTTATTTCTTTTAATTTTGATGATTATAACTGACAACTAAGGAAAATCCCAAATTCAGTATCTCAGAAAATTAGAATATTGTGAAAAGGTTCAATATTGAAGACACCTGGTGCCACACTCTAATCAGCTAATTAACTCAAAACACCTGCAAAGCCTTTAAATGGTCTCTCAGTCTAGTTCTGTAGGCTACACAATCATGGGGAAGACTGCTGACTTGACAGTTGTCCAAAAGACGACCACTGACACCTTGCACAAGGAGGGCAAGACACAAAAGGTCATTGCAAAAGAGGCTGGCTGTTCACAGAGCTGTGTCCAAGCACATTAACAGAGAGGCGAAGGGAAGGAATGTGGTAGAAAAAAGTGTACAAGCAATAGGGATAACCGCACCCTGGAGAGGATTGTGAAACAAAACCCGTTCAAAAATGTGGGGGAGATTCACAAAGAGTGGACTGCAGCTGGAGTCAGTGCTTCAAGAACCACTACGCACAGACGTATGCAAGACATGGGTTTCAGCTGTCGCATTCCTTGTGTCAAGCCACTCTTGAACAACAGACAGTGTCAGAAGCGTCTAAAGACAAAAAGGACTGGACTGCTGCTGAGTGGTCCAAAGTTATGTTCTCTGATGAAAGTAAATTTTGCATTTCCTTTGGAAATCAGGGTCCCAGAGTCTGGAGGAAGAGAGGAGAGGCACACAATCCACGTTGCTTGAGGTCCAGTGTAAAGTTTCCACAGTCAGTGATGGTTTGGGGTGCCATGTCATCTGCTGGTGTTGGTCCACTGTGTTTTCTGAGGTCCAAGGTCAACGCAGCCGTATACCAGGAAGTTTTAGAGCACTTCATGCTTCCTGCTGCTGACCAACTTTATGGAGATGCAGATTTCATTTTCCAACAGGACTTGGCACCTGCACACAGTGCCAAAGCTACCAGTACCTGGTTTAAGGACCATAGTATCCCTGTTCTTAATTGGCCAGCAAACTCGCCTGACCTTCACCCCATAGAAAATGTATGGGGTATTGTGAAGAGAGGAAGATGCGATATGCCAGACCCAAACAATGCAGAAGAGCTGAAGGCCACTATCAGAGCAGCCTGGGCTCTCATAACACCTGAGCAGTGCCACAGACTGATCGACTCCATGCCACGCCGCATTGCTGCAGTAATTCAGGCAAAAGGAGCCCCAACTAAGTATTGAGTGCTGTACATGCTCATACTTTTCATGTTCATACTTTTCATTTGGCCAAGATTTCTAAAAATCCTTTCTTTGTATTGGTCTTAAGTAATATTGTAATTTTCTGAGATACTGAATTTGGGATTTTCCTTAGTTGTCAGTTATAATCATCAAAATTAAAAGAAATAAACATTTGAAATATATCAGTCTGTGTGTAATGAATGAATATAATATACAAGTTTCACTTTTTGAATGGAATTAGTGAAATAAATCAACTTTTTGATGATATTCTAATTATATGACCAGCACCCGTATGTTGATGGCATGACAGTCGTCACGTGTGGAGCCCGGCCCGTTCTTTAGGCTGATTTACTTCAGCAGAGAGTAAACAAGGTTGAAGACGAATGATTTATCTGTGAAAATATCAGCAGAAATCGTAATTGCTAGTGTAAAAATAATACTTGAATTTCCATCTGTCGACTGACATACAGTGCATGTGAAACGGCTTCTCTGTCAGTCATGTGACGCGTGTGCTGGTTTGCAGGTGCTGTGATAAGAGGTTATGGACTCAGATCGATTTGAGCCGGCAGCGCTCCATCACTCCTCCGATGCTGAGCAGTATAATCCGCCGACAGCCCGTGTCTCTCAACCTGGGCTACACCAACATCTCCAAGAAACAGCTCATGTGGCTGATCAACCGCTTGCAAGGTACGTCATCGTCTGGCCGGCGCTACAGTGTCATGATGAGCTCGTCTGAGTCTAGAAACAGTGCAGTATCTCAACGGTGGCGAGAGACACGTGTACAGGGACAGTAAGAACTGCAAGTGTGTTCATATAGGAAGTGTAGAAGTGTGTAAAACAGCAGGGAAGCGCCAGAGATCAGTGTGGTTTCACACCGGTCACAGTTGGAAAGATCACGAGTCTACAGCGAGGAAGAATCGGTCCACGATATGGATATGGGCCGTTCAAACGACGACTACATCAAGTATAGTTTAACTGAGTTACACCAGACAGTGTCTGCAGAGAACATGAGGTCATGTCAAACAAACTCAAGCTTTCAAAATCAGAACCAAAATATGCAGGCAAATCCACAAAAGAAAAGATGAGAAGGGAAAAAGGGAGGATTTTGAAAAGTCCTGATGTATAAACTTTTTTTTGTCCCACACACATATCAGGATTTATGAAAAATAAATTTGTCTTAAATATATGCATTCTTACTGGTCTGACTGAAATAATGAAGGAGACAGAATGATTTTAAACTCTTTCGATGGATGCACATATTTAGATGTAGAAGCTAGCAACTCCAAGGTCATTTTCCATGCTTGTTTTTATCACATTGGATGAAAGCCATGGAGTCAAACTCAGTTCCCGAGGGTCACTGTCCTGACCCTAACCCTTTCCAGTAAAAATACACCAAATGATGAATTGTGTTATGAATCCGAAACTATGCAAAAATCAGTGTTTTGTGCATACACACACTTAAATCTGGCTCCAGATCTCAGTCTAGTTGAAATGAGTGGATCTTCCAATGTCCCACCGTTACTGAGCGTCTGGAGCGGGAGTTTGCCGTCAGTGCAGAACTGTCTTCTGGACAGTTTGTCATGTCTCCGTCTCTCCCTCAGGTCTGCTGGAGCTGAACGTCGCCGGCTGCCCGTGGTCCTCCGTCTCGGCGCTCTGTCAGTCCGTGTGTCCCTGTCTGCGGCTCCTGGATCTCAGTCGCGTCGAGGATCTGAAAGACTCTCATCTGAAAGAGCTGCTGGCTCCGCCGTCCAACGACACGCGCTCAGGTCTCCAGCCGTCCCCTCGTATCCATCATCTGTTGATTTCACTGGGACTCTATTCTGAGAATATTTTAAAGGTTAAAAGGTTAAGGTGACAGATGACACAGTTTGATGATAGTTAAATTCACACTTGCATGGGTTAACAAAGTTGTCTGAAATAGTTTTCACGAGGGTCACACATAAAGTCCGGTCTGATGTCCGTTTATCTGTTAAAGGCCCGTTTATGAACCCAGCTTCAGTGTTTCGGCCCGTCCATCGCTGGGTTTACTCGGGACGTTCGACTGAGGCCACGTTCACACTGCAGATGAATTCATTTTCAGCTTTTAGTGCCTAATCCTGTTCTGTTCACACAGAGTTCAGTCATTCACTGCATTTACAAAAACATTTACGCAGTGTGAACGAAACCAAACTGAACTAGTCGTTGTTTTTGGAAATGCTGCTTGGAGTCTCTACATGTGAAATCAAATCAGAGCAATATTGAGAATACTGAATGTTCATTAAATCAGGTTCTGACACTCGAGCTCTAGTAGTTCAGCGCTAACCGAGTGTTTTCCGCTACAGCTCACGGAGAGAACCGAGGCGGACGTTTCCCGAACGTGACAGAGCTCCGATTGGCTGGCCTGGAAGTGACTGACGCCGTGTCACGCCTGTTAGTGCGCTACCTTCCTCACCTGACCAAGCTGGACCTCAGTCAGTGCTGCCATATCACAGACCAGACCATCCACACGCTGACCTCGCCCATATCGCCGCTCCGCGAGAGCCTCACGCACGTCAACCTGGCAGGTAAAACCGCCACGCTTAAACTGAATAATGCCGTGATTCTGTTTTCAAAGAGCAATAGTGTCTGTAAACCTGACGACTGTCACATGATGCACAAGAGAGGCCACATTTACCTGCATAAAAGAAACACCCACAAGAATTCTGTTTGTAATGTATAACTAGAAAGGTATGGAAGAATCCCTGTTAGCAGAAGTCAACACTAGTCATGTTCTGATGGGGTTGTGTGTTCCAGGCTGCGTGAAGGTGACGGATCAGTGTCTGCCGCTGCTGCGCCGCTGTGCCTCGCTGCAGACGGTGGATCTGCGCTCCTGCGGCCTGATCAACCCCGACGCCTGCCAGCTGCACTGCTTCCCCTGCGCAGACGACAGACTGCTGCTCAAGAACAGCTGAACTCACACTACAGCTACAGACTCGCAACGTCACACACTTGCTCGCTCTTTCTTTTGTGTTTTATTTCTGGATCCGCCGTTTGTGAATGGAGAAATCGCGTAGATATTCCGTACTTTGGTGAGCGTGTGTGCGGTTCGGCGTAAACGAGCCCGGCGTCTCCATCTCCTGCTGGCTTCATCCATGAATGTATGGCTTCAGACACGTGTGGGTGAACCTCAGGAGAAACCAGCAGGTTTACCCCAAAATCCAAAGAATGTTTATTTGCTTTTTGCATAAACAAAATAAAGCCCATTTTGGGACCATGAAGATTTTTTTTTTTTGCGCTGACAGTATTTCATTACAAGTTGTCTTATATAATCACACAAATGACTTTACTGCATCCAGTATTTGACTTTTACATGAACGGTTCCTGTCATTAGTTTCAGACGCTGTGATCTGAGAATCTGGAGGAAAAGTGAAATCTTCATGGTCCTGAAACTGGGCTTGATTTTGGGGTGACGTGATATTTGACGTGTTTCTTGAGGTTCACTAATTGTGATGATCAGTTTCAGGAGGTGTGTGTGTGTGTGTGTGAGATCAGTGAACAGTGTTAATGTCTTCAGCGGTGGATCAGTGACGTTCTCTTCTCTTCATTGTATTCGTGCCACGCGTACAGAGCCCTTCCACTCTTTATTTCTCTCTTCCTTTCGTTATGACTGATCAGTGTTCTTACCGAAGCACGGCGCTGAAGGACACGGATCCCACGACCAACGGCAGGCTTCTGTAAGCCTTAAAGACTTCCCCATAGGCTTCAGTCGCTGCTCTGAGCTGCTGTACGCACCCGTGTTTCACGCTGTATCTTATATAATGTCGCACACTTCCACACAGGCCGAATGTTGCTGTAGATTCCTGCTAATCGGGAAAGGTTTTCACAGAACGAGGTTCAGCAAACACTGACGGACTGCCTTTAGTTCGTCCACGTCACATATGGATCGGTTCGGTTCGCTGTCATTCGGTCGGGTTCTGCTCCAGAATGATCCGAACTAAATTTTGCCTCCCATTAGCATTGGAGAAAAGTCTCTCTGTTAGTGCAAAAAAGCTTTGTGGCCAATTAACGACGTGGAATAACCTGCAAAATGCATTAGAGAATGAAACGTTTGGTGTTTTCCAGCCTCATTGAGTGTTATCGAAGCCACTCGCTCGCAGAAGACTAACCCAGAAAACCACGAGAAGGTCATTTAGCTGCACACATCCATCCTGCCCGGTCCGAGCGGCTCTCTGAACGCGTGGTGAGCTGGTTTCAGCAGTCGGGGTCTCGCTGAGCTCCTCGTGTGGACTAAACGACTCTGGTGATGTTTCCATCTGAACTGTTGGACATGCGGGGCTCTTCCCGGCGCTCCTCGGAAACGACGTTCCTACTATCTATCGTGAGCTCTGCAACTACTTCCTTCCAGAATACGATGCATGTCGACACCTTTCACGGACTGTATTCCTTGCACACTTCTATTCAGTATTGGGTCCAATACATGGCAGTTTAATGTGTTTGATGGCAGTAGACAAACAGCATCCCTTAAAAGTGACCTCGACAATGTAGTTGCAATGTTTTTTGTTGTTGTTGTTTTTAGATTTCATGTTCAGTGCAGTTCGCGTTTAAAAGGCGTTCTTGCACATTCGGAGATACCCTGTGTGCGGTTTATAGTGACATATCAAACACTGAGTTCTTTAGCATCAGGTTGTAGTTTTTCTGAAATCGGAATGAAGAATTCAAGTCGAATGACTCGGATAGGTTTGGAATACGGTTCCTCTTTCATCCGAACGTGTTTTTTGCCCTCTAAACTCAATTGCCATGTATGAACCAAACATTCGCCCTGTTAAAGGAACGGGGCCTGAATCATATTCTTGTAATATCTTGCCAAAATTTCCTGTTTTAGGCGTTCATATATATATATATATATAAATATATATATGTATATTCTTCCTTTGCATTGATCCAAGTGATAGAATATGTGAAACAATGAGGAAAAAGAAAAACAAGGCAGCTACTATAAAAGTGACTACTGTAAAATGTCTAACTAAATAAAGACAATGGGGTTGTTTTTATTTGCTTTGCTTTTCTTTCCTCGATGTGCAGCATACACTACTGAAACACTGAGTCCTGAACTCAAACAATCATGTGCTTTTCAGGGTTCGTCACTGAACTCAATATATCCGTCTGAATAAAAACTCCCTAATGCCAATCATGATTGTAGTTTGAATATGTATAAACACAAACAAGAGTCGATCAGTGATCATCTGACCCGCACTGACGCTCAGAGCTACTGTAACAATCGTACATGCGCTGATGAAGCTTTTATCATTTATTGATGTAATGTATTTTAAGTTAAAATTTGGGGAGAAATGTGCATTTTCATTAAATGTCATGACAATTTCCCTTGTGCCACTTCCACAAATATTCATATGTAATATTCATTTTTCACCAAGAATGCATTAAATTGAATCAAGACAAGTACAGCACAGGACATTGATAATATTACAGATGTGTGTATTGGGAATGAATGTGTGTTCAAGAGGACTGCAGGACCGGATTATGATCCGTCTCTCCTGCTTTAGTGCACTTCTCATGGAAACTTACAATCAGACAGTTCCCATGAGACCTCAGACTCATCCGTCCGTCATAATAATAGTTTACCATGAAATCTTTTCATTTTTGGCCCGTTCTGTCCTCCTCGTGTCTGTGAATGATCTTCACTGTAAAGCTGCTGTTCAGTGACTGTGAAGAACATCTTTCTCTAGAGGAATCTAGTGCATCATGATCTCTCTCTCTCTCTCTCTCTCTCTCTCTCTCTCTCTCTTCTCTCTCTCTGTCTCTCTCTCTCTCTATTTCTCTCTCTCTCTCTCTCTCTCTCTCTCTCTCTCTCTCTGTCTCTCTCTCTCTCTCTCTCTCTCTCTCTCTCTCTCTCTCTGTCTCTCTCTCTCTCTCTCTGTAGACACACAGAATTACAGTTTTCTTTGTCCAGAAAAACTTTTGCTAATAATATAAAGATTGGTTGTATATTATCAGTTCAAACCTACATTATTGAAAGGGGCATCAGTTTCTTTCAAACATAAAAATGTTTTATTGATTCCAAACTTGTGAACAGTGTTTATGATTTCAGCATCTGTACCATCTGTGAGAGAGAGAGAGAGTAATTTATCTTGACTTAATTTAAACTTCCCTAAACTTTGAGCTACAAATAAACCATAAAGTCTTTGTTTCCTATATTATTAAATTCTCGTAAAACACAAAGACGATCTGTCCAGGATCCGCTCGTTCTCACTCCGGGACGCTGAGGAACGGAGACATCAACACCAGCGGGATTTCCTTGTCGCCGGTGCCGAAGAGTGGGAACATCTTCTCTGAGAACTCTGCCGCGAATGAATACAGCTCCGATCCGGTCTTGGCGTTGTAGAAGATCACCTGACCCTCCTCACAGTCCAGATAGACGCCTATGCGCCGTAAGTGACCGGTGACTTTGACCTTGGCCAGCGGCGGCGCGGTCAGAGCGCGCAAGTGGTTCCCGCTCCACCAGAGCGCGTAGTATCCGGCAGCGGGCGTCATGTCGAACAGACCCTTCCTCTGCGCAGATTCACGCACCACTCCCAACTTCCAGTCCTTTATTTTCTCCAACCTTCACCTGGAAGTGAGTGTGGCATTTAAAGCTTCAGTGCTAAAAATGTGAGTCAAATGTAGTGTTTTTCTGTGTGCTCTACATCATCTAACCTCCCAGTAGTGGCGTCCAGACTCGTAGCCCTCTTTGGCGAGCGCGCAGGACCACACGTCGAAGCGCTGCGGGCTGTTCCGGTAGAACTGCAGCTTCTCGCCGCGCTTCAGCTGCTTGCGGTCGTCAGAGAGGATGAGGAACGGGTAAGCTGAGGTTGGGTTCAGTGTGACGTCCTCTGAAACCACACGGGGGTATTTCATCAGGCCTTGCATTTCACAACTCATACAAATTTTTAAAAGAATTAAAAAAAATAAATAAATCATTGACAATAGAATGAATGTTTGTTTTGCACGGACAGAAAAAGAAGCCATGAAGGATATATAAAGAAAAGCAACTGGAGTCACTCACCAAGATAACCTTTAACCTTCTTGTGTCCTAAAAGACAAAATATTAAACCTCTGATCAAAACAGTATTTTATGCAAAACCTGCATATTTTAAACTCAACATATGTGAGCTTATCAAGACTGGAACTTGATGAGGGAAGTGAAAATATTCATATATAAATCTTTTCCTGAAGAAAAACATAAAGTGTCTTCTGTAGGGATATTTTTATGATTGTTTGATGTAAAGCAAGCTAGCATGAGAATGTGCATTGTTGAGAGGATACAATCATATCTTGCATAAAAACACAAACTAGGTACATTTCATGAAGACAGAATGTGCAGATTTGTATGTTATATACCCAGAGGTTTGCTGTTCGTCGCAGGATTATACTTTTGGACAGGCTGTTTAATCACTGCAAATATAAATAAATATAAAGGGGGTTTCTATTGAGGACATCAGGGCTTCAGCTCATACATTCATCGAGTTAGTGTTGGTCATCTATCTGTAATCCAGTCCTCCGCTGCCCGGCACGGTTAATCTGTTAACCTGTTTGTGTTACGCTCCACCGGAGGGAAGAGAATAGAGATGACCGCTGACATAATCATCTCTACAGAAACTGTTCTGATGACTCTATCAGCATGCGGGTGAAATACAGAGGCACACAGACATTTCTTTAACCTGTGAATGTACTGCAGAGTGTAAAAAGACTGAAAGTTTTACATTCTTTAAGTCAAATAATATAATGAATGTTACTTAATATCCAGCAACTTAATATCTGCTGCTCTGACCTCTTTTGGGACACAAACAAATGAATGGATGTCTTAAACGCATGTATACATACCCAATTTTAATTTCCGTAGATCTGTAGAAATGAAAGAATTTGCAAAAAGATCATTAGTATTTCTAAAGAAGTGGTGCAGATGTGTTTTCTGAGAGCGAGAGTTGTTCTTCACGTACCCTTCAGTGACCACTCCTTCCTCCTCAGAGACCGGACGCTCATCATACTCTCACTCTCTGCTAACGAAGACACTGAAACACAGAAATCACTCTCTTCATGAGTCTCGTTCTGTTCCTAACACTGGGTTTGATGAGATGGCAGTTTCTCACCAGGGTGTCGGTAGTGCACTTCTCCGGCGCGGATGTCGTCCAGTCGCTCTCGGATCTCTCCTAAAGCTGCTTTCACGTCCCCGAGCGAGAAGCGTAGCGTCATTTCCTCCACCTCACGCAGATCCATGTCCGAGTCCTGCAAGGGGCTGTTGGCTTCCTCAAAACTCTGTCGTCATAAAAACATCATCATTATTCAGAAGAGTCGAAATGAGGTTGACACGAGATCTCGGGCGTTAATGAGACTCTGTACCTGAAGGAAGCCGATGTGATCATCTGAAACCGCCTGCGCCTCCAGTCGACCCCTGCGCTCCTGCAGCTGCGCTAACTTTGACTCCAGCTGGGAGACGATGCCTTGTCCTCGGCCAATCACAGACTCTCTCCTCTCCTCGATCCCGCCCACCAGCTCGGTGCGGATGCGATGGACGGAGTGTGTGACGTCAGACAGCAGCTGCTCCACCTCGGACAGCTCGGCCTGAGAGTAGCTCTGTCAAACACCACAAATTCGATGAGCGCAGAATATACACACTACAGATGAGATTTTTACAGGCGACTTCCTGTTCAACAGACATGAAGGCATCAAATGAAAAAAATAAGGCTGTGAAGCTTGACTGGAGTTTTAAACTGACCTGCAGGGCGTGTAGTTTGCTCTTTATCTCAGTCAGCTGAGCGTTTCTGTTGTCAATACATGTCTGAAGGTCCAGTTCTGTTCTTCCCAGGAGTCTCTGAGAGGTGAGAAAAACATTGCATCTCTTAGATATAATATTCGTCACTCCATCATGATGCTGTGAAGCAGGATCTGTACCTGTTTGCTGGCGCGTTCGGTCTGCACCGAGACTGTGGTGTGTGTGCGATGCTCCTCCAGCACACAGATGGCACAGATGCACTTCTGATCCGTGCGACAGTAAACCTCCAGCAGTCGGCCGTGTTCCTGGCAGGTTCGGCCTCGCAGGGCCTCGTGCGGATCCAGCAGCCGATGGGACGCGTAGAACGACGTCTGCCGGTGCGGCAGAACGTGAATCTCGCAGTACGACGCGGTGCAGGTGAGGCAGGAGCTGACGGCCTTCCTCTTCATGCCACTGCAGACGTCACATAAGATCTGCTCGCCCTCAGAGAGCGGCGCTCCGGTCATAGCGGCTGTCTGTCGCGGCTTGGCTTGAGGAGGCCCGCCGTACTGCATCTCTTTATACTTCTGGGCAATGTGTGCGAACACACGGTTTATGCTCAGCTCGGGACGCTCTTCAAACACTCGTTTACACAAAGGGCAGCTGCAGACAGAGCTGGACGCCCAGTAGCCGCCGATGCAGCCCTGGCAGAAGTTGTGGCCGCATGGCGTGGAAACCGGCTGGCTGAAGAGATCCAGACAGATGGAGCAGGTGAGCTCCTGCTCGGAGAAAAGATCGCTGTCCATCTGATGCTCCTGCAGCCTACAAGACATCAAACACAGATAGTTTGAGTGGAACCGGGCCTCACAGCAAAGCTTTACCTTGCCAGCAATTGTATATAATTCCTTACGTTTCCTTACATTTACATAGAGCTTTTCTGGGTACTCAAAGCGCTTTACACATGGAAAGGGGAATCTCCTCAACCACCACCAATGTGCAGCATCCACCTGCATGATGCGACGGCAGCCATATTGCACCAGAACGCCCACCACACAGAGTGATGAAGCCAGTCAGTGTATGGGGATGATTAGGAGGCCATAATGGTCAGAGGATGTCAGGGTTACACCCCTACTCTTTTTGAAGGACATCCTGAGTTTTTTAATGACCACAGAGAGTCAGGACCTCGGTTTAACGTCTCATCCGAAGGACTGTGCTTTTTGACAGTATAGTGTCCCCATCATTATACCGGGGTGTTAAGACCCACACAGACCACAGAGTGAGCGCCCCCTGCTGGCCTCACTAACACCTCTTCCAGCAGCAACCTAGTTTTCCCAGGAGGTCTCCCATCCAGGTACTGACCAGGGTAGCGTTTCCCGAAAGCACCTTAAGTTGCCACCAATGGAGCTACGATCAACTTAAGCTTACGATGCTTTTGGGAAACGCTGCCCAGGCTCAGCCCTGCTTATCTTCGGTGGGCAACCGGTCTTGGGCTACAGGGTGATATGGCTGCTGGCTTTAGGGAAGGGAGGACACTTTTATTTATCCACCATCATCAGTTCAGTTTCTAACCCAATCAGCAAGAAACTTCCCATTGTGAACTAACCATTTGAATGAACTCATTTGGACTGAGTATATAGAATCTATATGTACACCAATGGCATGAATTATAACAAGAAGAAATATCTGTCAATCTGTCTTGTTTTCTCTTTAAATGACGTTTATTTTTCTGACTCCACTGACAGATATTTCTTCTTGCTTTAAAGGGTTAGTTCACACAAAAATGAAAATTCTGTCATTAATTACTCTCCCTCATGTCGTTCCACACCCGTAAGACCTTCGTTCATCTTCAGAACACAAATTAAGATATTTTTGATGAAATCTGAGAGATTTCTGTCCCTCCATTGAAGCTATGCAACTACCAATTTGACGCTTCAAAGCGTTCATGAAGTGATCGTAAAACTAATCCATATGAATCGAGCGGTTTATATGAATAACAGATTGAATTTAGGCTTTTATTCACACATTTATCAGCATATAAAAACAGAAGCTCAACTGAACCTGCTTGACGCACAAGATCAAACCTCTTGCTGAAGCTCAAACGTGACGCGTAACACGAGAATGAACCTCATTGCTTCAAGCGAACATGCTTTCTGTTTACCACGACTGAAGTGTGAGTGGATGAATGTTTATATGTGAATAAAAGCCTAAATCTGTTCATCATATAAAGCGATCGAGTCTCTTCAGAAAATTTGGATTAAACCACGCGATTCATATGGATTAGTTTTACGATCTCTTTATGAACTTTTTTAAGCGTCAGAGTGGTAGTTGCATAGCTGAGGAACAGAAATCTCTCAGATTTCATCAAAAATATCTTAATTTGTGTTCTGAAGGTCTTACGGGTGTGGAACGACATGAGGGAGAGTAATTAATGACAGAAATGTTATTTTTGGGTGAACTCGAAAGATACTACTGTCACTAACTCATATGAGACGTAATTTGCATCTTGTTTTTAGTGTTTGCTATGATCATAATATCAAGATGATGCTGAGTTCAGTCAGAAAAATGAAGGGCAGTGGTTTATGGGCTGCAGGATAACTTATAAGTACTTAAATTAACAAATTATTTATAATATAGTAATATAATCTAACTCTAATCTAAATTAAAATGCTAAAAAGCACTAAAACAAATCTGATGTAAGCCTAAACTGAAATCATATTTCTTTTCCCCTTCAGTAAGTATTGTTTTTATTTTATTGAAGAACTTTATTGCTGTCGCTCTGAGCAAGATGATGCATGGTTTTTGACTCAATTTCTCCTAATTATCCCACATATATATATATATATATATATATATATATATATGCTCCTGCTATAGTAGTTTATAACTCCATGAGCACTGCAGACATGTGTAGATATCACAGTTTAAATACTCATAATTCACTCTGCGGCCCTGAACCACTGCCACGATTTTCTGACTAAACTCAGCATCGTGAACCAACATGAACCTGCCAGAACTGGCATGAACCAGCAGGGAAACGTGTAAGCTGGTCTTTTCAGCGGGAGGCGTCTGCTTGTGAATGCACAGTCACAATGCATTAGATCTGCATATCTCAGAACAAAGGTCATGTGCACAAACATTTTGTAAAATGCTGAAAGTCAGGTTTAACAACGTCTGGTCGAGTTCCTTTAATGAGGTTGCATAATTATTGTTTCAACATACAGCACAAAAACTGCATTTAATGTTATTTTATATACAATAGTTTGCAACCTCAAAGGTCCAGTTTGTTAAAGCATAAAGTTATTATATTTAGTATGCAGTGTCAGTTAGCAGGTGTTTTTTGTTTTAAAGACTCTTATGGTTACAGTCAGTGTCTCACGTATAAGTACAAAATGCTGGTAGTTCATGGATCTGATGAAATGAGATTAATCTTCAGTTTCAGCACCTCATACTCCAAACCAAACTGTGACCGCATGTTAGACTGACAGCAGACGGTCATTACAGTACAGCTGTATATCAGATGCTTTATGAACTGATGCTTTAACAATAAAATGGATTTTGTTGAGAACTGTGATGATTTGATTTAAACTCTTGTAAGTAAAACACAACATTAATTTCTTCCTTCCTATACTGAAGAAGGCAATGCAATCTTCATTAATATGAGAATATTCACAGTCAAACATCTCTCACCTTTGCTGTATCTGATGTTCTGTTGAATATGAAATGCCTCTTCTGCTGCTGCTGTCCAGTCAGTGTTGTTGTCAGGTGTCTCTGTTCATGGTGCGCTGTGAGTCTGTCCCGTTGAGCGTGTTTCACACAGAGGGATTGGCCGAAAGCAGTCGAGTAAGTCTGACAGGCTGGACTAGTGTGTGTCAGAGACAGAGAAAACACACGAGAGAAAGAAGAGTGTGGAAAGATGTTTGAGCGCAGGGTGTTTTGAATGCCTTCCAGCAGAGGCGGAGATTAACTCTTTCTACAAAAACAAGTGACAAGAAGACACCAACTGGATGAAATATTCTGAATGATGTCAATCCACAATCTGAACTGTGATTCAGCCTGGAATTAAACCACGCCATGTTTGTTCGTTTGTTGGCCGGAGGAGAACTGAGCGACTGATCCTGTTTTTTCTCCATTCTGTCACCTGATGGAGTCTTAGATGGGGTCACTGAATATTCAACAATATCATTGATCCGCCTGCATTGACACTTTTGTATAAGAACTGAACTGAGCTGGACGATGACATCACTGTTTAACGGATAGAGAGTCAGAATGGGTTTGATTCTCAATACCGGCAGGAAATGACTGAGGCACCGAACCCCCAATCGCTCCCGGGCGCCGCAGTGAATGGCTGTGTGTGTGTGTGTGTGTGTGTTCACTACTTACTACTTCTAATGTGTGTATATGGATGAGTTAAATGTAGACAAAGAATATACACTAACAAGAAGTGACACTCAACAGAAGGATCCATTGCCGCACCGGCTCCAGCAGCAGCTCTGCGTTTCCATCATTCTGGGGTGAAAGCGAGTCGCAGTCCACTAGTTTCTATGGCAATATCAGCTGCTTTGTTAAAAATTAAAAAAAAGTACATTAAAGCTGAAAATCCAACCTAAATGATGACAACACAGAATAATAGTGATCATCAAAACCTTTTAACAGTTTATTTTACACACTTTGTGTTTAAGTCTTCCACTTTTTTTCACAAAACCTTTGCTCTCTAGAAACCCAGTCAGTTTGGGTTAAAATTAAAAACACTGAATTAATACCAACATATGAAATTAAATTAAGGACACGCATTAGAAAAATTGGGAATGTTGGACAATAATGAATATAACAGCTTGATTTTGCAGTGTTGTCTAATGTCCGTTAAAGCTAAAGTGTCCAAAAGTGTGAATTATGGGATAACGGACACAGCAGTGCATCATGTGTTATAAGATCATTATGTTTGTAGCGTGATCCATTAAAATGTACAATATATATATTTCAATTCAGATGGAGTGATACTATTATTCCATTAGTGATCTATATGGTTCGCTGCAAATATGATGATCTTAAATGTATTAATTATTAATTTACTATTAATAAATGTGTAAAGTTGCATAAAATGGAAATACTCAAAGTAGGCTAACATTGCCTCAGATGGATGAATGGTTGGATTCCACAACTGGCAAAATAAAACATAAGACAATACAACATTTACTGTAGGATCATACAATTTACTGCTGACTTAATGTAAAAACTGTTCTATTGCGCTTCTGATTTGGCAGTGAAATTCGCAGATTTTGGGTGTGTAAGATGTGAAGGATTCAATGGTCCAGTTAGTATTTTCACCCCATAATGGCGGCCGCGCTACCGGAGCGCCATCTAGTGGCTGTTACCCAAAAAGCGTCAGAGTTTCGCCTCTTGGGTTCTGAGCTCTAGAGGACAAATTCCGAGTACAGGTTACCACGTGTCACTTTCACTTTCTCTATAGATGAACTGAACTCACCTTAAACCAAACTGAATCTACACTGATTTCAACTGAATAATGTCAAAGTTTACGACTGTATTTTCAGAGCTGCTTTACAGCTGAAGTGAATTCTGTTTGCATCATTGATTATTTTCATGTTTATCACTGTGAAGCTGCTCTGAAACAATCTGTAATGAATAAAGCGATTCATAAATAAAACTGAAAGTAAAAGTCTAAAAGCATCTGATTTTAACAGTACTTTAACAGGATTTAGCTCATACTGAGCGTCGGCTAAGAGAAATGTTTATTTTCTAAAATAATATTGAACACCTCAATACTGCAACAAACCGTGTCTCAGTAAAACTCAAACAGGCATTGGAAACCCAATATCTTTCAAAAATAAAATATTAAATCAGAGCTTCTTGTGATTGATGCAGCATGGTTTCAGAAAAATGAGAAATTTTATTGAGTTCCAACAAAAGCAAGTTCTTGGCATTTACTGATCATCTTTGAAAATGAGGCAGCAGATAGAGATTATCTTCATATCTAACACTCGTAAAGACAGATCCAGAAGGGGTTTCACAGCGACGCCGTACAGAAACACTTCTGCTCAGAAAATGTATTGTGGCAGAGAGACGTAAATCTTCTAAATGTAAGTGTTGTCATGGTTTGAGTGCAGAGGCTTACAGATAATAAAGCCAGAGTTTAATTTTGAATTCATGGGGACTTTAAAGTTCACATGAGGGATTCATTCATGTAACTAAAGCTGAGATCAGCTGAACATTAGTCCAAATGTAGCAAACGAACACTAGTTTGGAGATTCACTGCTCTTCAGAATATTAAAGTGACTCTTACAGCAAAAGAGATTCCATGTTTTATTCAAACAAGTGCTTCAGAAATGACAAACAAACTCCAGTCCACGACAGATAACTGGTCCAGCGAGAGGGGCAGAGATGGCGTGATGTTTATTCGTAGATCCAGTCCAGCGCGCAGCTCTTGAAGCACACCAGCTCCTCCGGCTTGAACCACAGGCTGATCTCTTTATTGGCGCTGTCCACGGAGTCGCTGCCGTGGATGATGTTCCTGAAAACACAAAAACTCGTCTCTTATCTTCAGACGACAAGATTTAACAGATTTAACACTCGTGATCAGAAGCTCGCACGCACCTGCCCACTTCGATGCAGAAATCGCCCCGGATGGTTCCGGGTTTGGAGTCGGCGGGATTGGTCTCTCCGAGCATCACCCTTCCGGTCTTCACCACATTCAGACCCTCCCATACCTGAGAGGACAACATCTCTACGGTTAAACATCAGTCCACATCAGAGCAGAGCGTGAACCAGCGGACGGACCAGAACTCACCATGGCCAGAACCGGCCCGGAGCTCATGTACTTGACCAGTCCGGGGTAGAAGGGCCGGTCCTTCAGGTCGATGTAATGCTGCTTCAGCAGATCCTCAGACGCCTGTGGACCAGAACCACCAGAACCATCAGAACCACGTTAACATCTGCACAGATTCTCCTGTAGAGTCCAGATCAACCAACCTGAAGGAACTTCATGGCCACCAGTCTGAAGCCCTTCTGCTCGAAGCGCTTGATGATTTCTCCCATCAGGCCGCGCTGCACGCCGTCGGGTTTGACGGCGATGAAGGTGCGCTCGGTTTTGGCAGCCATGACTCTGAGGAACGAGAGAACAGACGCTCGTGAGATCGATTAAACCAGCAGATGAGCAGCGGAGAGACGTTTGAAGAAGAAGTGATGAAAACATCATTTGAATTGTCAAGAGTGATTAATGTCTATTAATATCTATTGCATTTAAAGTATGATGTAATCGTTCTATAAGTATTAAATATAATCAGTGATATTTAGCAGCAGTTCATTACAGTCTTCAAGATGTCTGAAGATGCTGTCGTGAGCAGCTGGTCTCACAGTGAAAGCTGTAATATTTAATGTATGCGGTCACGTGTGCTGAGAGAAGAGTTTTCTGCTGTCAAAGCAAGTCACGTGACACCCGGTCTTAACTTCAGACACTTTGCATAGATGGCGAGCTCCAGATGTCGCGCATGCGCACAGCAGATGCCACTGAACGGAGGAATGTAAATGTTCAAACTTAGTTTCTATTCAGATGTTTCCTTCATACAGTCGCGTGTGCTGAGAATATCCTACAGCTGTGACTGTGTTCAGCTTTATAAAGACACACTCAAGTTCAAGCACAGATTGAAGCGGTCAGAAACAATGAGAGTCGCGCGGCCTGCTGTCTTCACACGCATGCGCAGTACCGCTCGTGCACGAGTGCTTCAGGCAGATAAAGCGCTTCTTGTCGCGATTATTCATAAAGCGTGTCCATTTCGACAATTAAACATGATTATGTCGCATTGTTATGATCTAGGCCTGTGATGTATGTGTGTGTGTGTGTGTGTGTGTGTGTGTGTGTGTGTGGATCACACAACCGGAGAATAACGACAGAACTAAAGCGACACACACGAAGGAAATAAATGTTCACTTATTAAACAAACACATGATACACATGAGAAAGATCACACACCTGACGGACGACTGGAGACACTGACGCGATCCTGAGGACGGAAGGAGACAGACGGGCGCGAGCGGCTCTTATATAAAGGGTGGGCGTGGGGGCGTGGCTGATGACGAACGCTGAAACATTATATATTCATCATATATCACACAATATATTTTAAGGCGCTTGATGACGTGTTAGTCCAGACAGAGCTTCAGTTTCTGATCTCAAAGATAAATCATCACGCTTTTACTTCTTTTGAGATGGAAAGTTGACAGACATGAGCTGCAGTTTGTGGGTGTTTTTGAAAACTATGGGTTAAATAACAACAAATAATTCTCGATGGACAAAATCAAGTTTCACTTGCATGTCTGACCTCAGTTTGATTAATGTGACTTAAATATCTTAAATGTAGTAGAGATGTGTCTTCAAGAGGACGATCACGAGGCATGAATTAAAAAATGATGTGCATGGATAAATCATTTATAAGAAATACTGCAATATTCCTTAATAAAACAAGAATTGATTTTGATTTTCGATTTTGATTTCATGGTGACTTTAACAGACTTCCGTCTTCCGGTCGGCGCTCCGCACTCCAGTCCAGCGGGGGCGCTAATACAGTCATTCTCCAGCAGCAGAAGCAGAGCCACATGTACTGGAGATCATCTCAGAGCAGAATCTGGATTGTTTAATAACTGAAGCAGTGATTATCAGCGTTCAGTCGTGATGGAGTCGTCAGCTGCTCCAGTAGATCCGCAGCAGAAGAAGAAACCATCAGCGTCTTTCTCTAGAAAACCAAAGAAGGCGAAAAAGGCGAAGACGCTGACCGCGTCAGAGCAGCGCAGTAAACAGAAGAGGCACGCGGGGCTGTGCGCGACGCTCGGCAGGGAGAACGCGTCCGTCAGGCTGCTGGAGGAGCTGGTGTTCGGCGCGGAGGAGCGGCTGACCGAGCGACTGACGGAGGTGCATTATAAACATCATTATTATTATGACGCGTTTAAACCACAACATTAAAGAAAATATATAAATAATGACACTTCAAACACGTGACAGCTAAAAATTATATTCAGATACATTTTAAACCAAAATATTACTGTGCATGTGACTCTTCTGGAGCTCAAACAAGGTCATGGGTTCGATTCCCAGTGCATGAACTGATGTGTGTGTGTGTGTGTGTGTGTGTGTGAGAACTGACCTTCATGTGTTGTGAATGAACAGGACAGCAGCACTTTGCTGGACGATGATGAGGTCTGCAGTGATTCTTCAGAGGACGGTGAGGCGCGTCCGAACCGCAGAAGAGCCGCATGGGAGGATGAGGATGATGAGCAGGAGGAAGAGTAAGGCCAGCATGTGCAGAAACATCTCCCAGCCTTCTAGTCGTGCTTGTATGTCATTTTCAGGTGTAAATATCTGTGTGTTTTTGTAGGATCGACATGACGCATCGGTTTCGCAGAGACTTTAAGAAGAGCGAAGCGGAAACTACGATGACGAAACAGAAGCTTCAGCAGCGCTTAAAAGAGCAGTAAGTCACGGCAAACTGAGGCGATATCAGTGTGAACGACTCTTCTGAACGTGGAAGAAAAAATGCGTCTGGTTTGTTTCTCAGGTTTCAGAAGGCCATGGGCGGCACTCCCAGCTGGGCAGAAGAGACGGCGGCCAAACGACAGAAGAAAGGTGAAGTTTAACATACAATATTTCATGCCATCTATAACCTGTAGATGTGTGTGCAGATCATTTACTGCAGTTATAAACGCTTGACCCTTTTTTCAAAGCAGAAGTTGAGAGTGAAGATGAGGATGAGAGCGAAGATCTGCTGCGAAGGACGGGGAACTTCATCGGCTCGTCGGACAGTCTGCCCAAAGGAACTATTAAGGTAGAGTTTAATTACATCTGCTGCACAATATCACAAACACATGCTGTCATTGCTTCTTATAGCAACAATGTATAAAACATTTGACGGGTCACAGGTCAAACCATCATGTGACACTGAAGCGGTCAGTTGTTCTGTAAATCTTTTTCTTTTGCTGTCAGATAAAGAGGTGCTTGAATGTGAACAGTGAGTGTCCAGGCGAAAGTCAGCTGACCACAGTCCAGTTCCATCCGTCGGCTCAGATCGTGATGACCGTGATGACCGCCGGTCTGGATCACTCCATATCGCTCTTTCAGGTGACCCGTTAATAACCTGATCCTAACGGAGTAAGAATGACCTCCACTACATAAAATAACCTTGAAATTTGTTCTTCTCAACAGGTTGACGGCAAGAGCAACCCGAAGATCCAGACCATCCATCTGGAGAAGTTCCCAGTGAAGAAGGCTTCGTTTAGCGCTGATGGGGAACACATTGTGGCGACTGGATTGAGGAACAAACTCTTCTACATCTATGATATGATGGAAGGCAAAATTATCCCCGTCACTAGCGTCCGAGGTGAGCTCGATGTGATTCATTCATGTGTAACTTACTTTTTGTTGAATTATATTATATATTAACGTAAGCGTGTTGACACTGAGGACTGCAATCTTGTTTTTCATCAGGTCTGAATGAGCAGAAGGTCTCAGACTTTCAGGTTTCTCCAGATGGAAAGCATCTGCTCCTGTCTGGTTCCTCAGGGTATCTCCATCTCATGACCACAAAGGTTCACATCACAGATGTCATTCAGTGACCCTCAATCAGGCTTTCTAATGAACATATTCTCATCTTAGCTGTGTTGATGTTCTGGCCTCAGATCATGAGCGTACGGCGATCTGTGTTTCAGTACTGATGCTGGTGTGTGTGTGTGTGTGTGTGTGTGTGTGTGTGTGTGTTTCTTCAGACCAGAGAAGTGATTCGCAGCATGAAGATGAACGGGAACGTGTGCGCGGCCGCTTTCACCGCAGACGGCAGCAAGATCTTCTCAAACTCCGGTGAGTCGCAGGAACCCTCTTCTCATGCGGTTTCACGTCATAAAGAATCGTTCCTAACATTTCTTACTGACATTATTACTGTAATGTTACTGTGTTTGTGTTACACTGCAAAATATGATGCTCTCCTCAGTGTTTCTGTCTTGTTTTCCAGCACAAATATCTAAACATTCACTGGAGAAGAGAAATGAATGAAGATATTAACTGTTTACTGAAAAAATAATGATCAAGTTTGTGCTTAAAACAAGAACATATCTGTCAGTGGAAATCAAATTTAACCAATTTTTAAGCAGTTCAACACTAACCCAAGATCAGCTCTATATTAGCAGTAAAAATCTCTGAACAAACGGCTAGAAGATGCGCTCTGTTCTCCTCAGGTCGCACCGCTTTATTAAATCAAAGACCTCTGATAATCTGCGTGCGCTTCATTCGTCATGAGTATTGATGGCCGTGTGTGTTTCAGAGGAAGGCGAGGTGTTCGTCTGGGACGTTCGGAGCAGTAAATGTCTGAAGAGGTTTGAAGACGAGGGCTGCGTCAGAGGAACGTCACTGGCGCTGTCAGGAGACGGCTCGTATCTGGCCTGTGGGTGAGTTTGACCAACATCAGGAAAGAACTTCAACAAGTGTTTGTTCATAACTGTGGTGCAGATGATTTCATGTCTCTGAGGAGCATCAGAAGTGCGTCTGAATCCTGTGGTTTGGTTTGTAGCTCTCAGTCTGGAGTCGTGAACATCTACTCACAGAAGGACTGTCTGCTCGAGGGCGAACCCAAACCTCTGAAGGCCGTCATGAACCTGCTGACGGCGGCGACGTCTCTGTGCTTCAACAACACCGCAGAGATCCTGGCCATCGGATCACGCGCGGACAACGAGGCGAACCGACTGGTGCGTTTGTGGATTATGATTATAAATCCATGAGCTTATTGTGAAATCGCAGTGATGTGGTCATAATCTCGTGACTAAACGAGCAGAGTAATATATTCACACTGAGCACTCTGTATTTAACACTTTGTTCCTGTAGCTCAAACAGTAGATCGCGGCGCTCGCGACACAGGGTCATGGGTTCGATTCCCAGTAAATGCCTGAATAAAAGCATCTGTCAAAGGCCAAACTAAAACATTATTACTTCTGTCATTCCCAAAATGAATCCGGAGCTGTTTCGTTGACTTCTGTAGAATATTCTGAATAATGTTTTTTGTCCGCGCAATAAAAGTCACTGCGACTAACCCAGAACTGAACCCCATTCAGTTTCACAGGTATTTCTCAAAAAGCTCTTCTTTTCCATTGTTTGTGTGAGTAAAAGTGCATGAGATTGTGACGTGAGGTCAAGGGGAATCACATGGTCAGAAACGGTGCTTAAACACGCTGTCGTTCAAGCGATGGTTGATCGGTTCTAACCGTCTGTCAGGAAGTTTCGTCACACCGTTAAACCGTCACCGGTCTGCAAATTATGACCAATCAAAATCACTGAGATTCTGATGAACTGAAGCTCCAGACTCACATCTGTGTAATCTTATGTGATGTATGATAATCACATGCGTAAGATTGTGTACACAGTTCATACTTTACCTGTTCATGAGCTGCGAGGATTATATTTCAAGCAGTTCTTGCTGTAATCTGGGATTGTTTTTATTTCCGCATCATTCTCAGTAATGCATTGGTGGAGAAAGAGGGTCTTTTGGGGCATTTTTAGTTGAAAATAATTTTGATGTTTTGCTCTTTTAGGTCCATCTTCCAAGTTTCACAGTGTTCTCCAATTTCCCCCAATTCAATAAGAAGGGTATCTGTCAAACCTGGAGTCTGGATTTCTCCCCGAGGAGCGGCTTCTACTCGGTGGCCAATAATTTAGGCAACGCGCTGCTCTTCAGTGTGTGTGTGTGTGTGTGTGTGTGTGTGTGTGTGTGTGTGTGTGTGTGTGTCAGGACGTCTCTTGTTTTATATGTGCAGAATTAACTCTCTGTTCTCTGGTTCGGGTTCAGAAGCAGTCGTTCTAAATTCAGAACAACTCGATTAACTTCAGTGTAATTTAAGATGCATTTAGAGATTCTTTAAATGTTAGACAAGAAACGAAGACAAATTTCTTCAGAATTAAAAGGAAACGCATTGTGTACATGAAGACACAGGCTTCCTGTGATTCGCCAGACTGACGTTTGATCATGTGATCAGATGAGGGAAGATTGCTTCAGAAATGTAATGCTGAATCAGTTTCTGTCGGCTTTTGGCAACAATATCAGGCACTATTTAAAAGTCCATTTCAAGGTTGCTGATGGACTTCTCTAGGTTTTTAATGAAGACATCTAGAGAACAAGTGAGTTTTTCTGTTTTTGTTGTCCAGATGTTTTGTAAGCATTTGTGTTGTCTCTTCTCTCTAGGCTTCTGCATTATAATGACTTCTAAAGATGGACCCCAGTGATCTGAATGCTGTCAGACTGAATACGTGACAATTTTTGCAATTTGTTTAATAAACTTTGACCATGTGACCATGGAACCATTATACAGCTGTTCCAGTGTCTGTTTGTTCCGCGTCTCACAGTCC
Source organism: Culter alburnus (assembly GCA_028476615.1). Taxonomy (NCBI): domain Eukaryota; kingdom Metazoa; phylum Chordata; class Actinopteri; order Cypriniformes; family Xenocyprididae; genus Culter; species Culter alburnus. Next base: position 118,696 of record JAOTNS010000045.1, read on the forward strand.
GTCTTCAGAAGTGAAGCTGCAGTAAAGCTTTTAAAGTGAACGTTCAGTTTTTATTCAATTGAATACTTTTCATAATATTCTTCCATAGCAGCTTTATCTAAAACAAGATCTTTTTAAATCATTAATGAACACTTGAAGATCACATGTTCACAGCTGACCAGTAGCGCTGCGATTAAACCATCCTGTGACCGTCAGTAATGTTTCTGAAAGTCTCTTCTGCTCAACAAAGCTGCATTTATTTGATCAAAAACAGTAAAAAAAGTGAAATATTATTCCAGTGTAAATCAGCTGTTTTCTATGTGAATATAGTAAAGTGTAATTTATCCTGATTTGAATTTCAGCATCATTACTCCAGTCTTCAGTGTCACATGATCTTTCAGAAATCATTCTGATATGATGATTTGATGCTCAAGAAACATTTATGATTATTATCAGTGTTGAAAACAGTGGAAATCATGATTTTTTTTTTCTTTTTTCAGGATTCTGTTCAAAAGAACAGCGTTTATTTGAGATAATCTTTGGTAACATTATAAACGTCTTTACTGTCACTTCTTCATCCTCGCTGACCACAAACTCTTGAACGGTAGTGAAAATATTCCATGTAGTCTGTCATTAATACTAATGCAATAATTATGAAATCCTAATATGTGAATTCTGTCTTTCCTGAAAGAAAAGAGAAGGGACAAAAAAAGTTTATTTTTTATTTTGTATAAAAATCTTTACAAAAAAAATATCAGCCTTTTGATTTCAGAGGATCTTCACACACACACACACACACACACACACACACACACACACACACACACACACACACACACACTACCTGAGGAGCAAGAGTGTGAAACATCAGTTATTAATCAGAGTAAATGAGGCAGGAAGAGCTGCCGAGTCTGATCTCATTCGTCAACGAAAGTCTGCCGTCCGTGTCAGAAGACAGGGTTGACCGAAGATGGTCAGATGTTAGGAAGCGTACCGCGGTCATTTCCGCATGGTGAGCATAGCATTGACGTCCCACAGGAGGTTCCTCATCTGGTCCATCAGCACCTTCATCTCCTGGTTCTTCTGCCTCACTTTCTGTTAAAAAAAAGAAATCAATACTTTTATTCATCAAGGACGCATTAAATTGATCAAAAGTCACAAGTTGAGCATCAAATCATCATATCAGAATGATTTCTGAAGGATCATGTGACACTGAAGATTGGAGTAATGATGCTGAAAATCCAGCTTTGAACACAGGAATAAATTACACTTTACTATATTCAATATATATATATATATATTTATATATATATATTCAGATATAGATATTCAGCGCCATTCATGTATGAGAACGGTAGACGTCTATGAAACAAACCTCTAGAACTTCCTGTCTCTCCTGGATCACCGCTGGGCTGCACGGCTCGACCCGCACCGCTGCCGTCTCCTCCGACACGTACGGAACCAGCTGGACGGAAGGAAGCACACGCATTATTGAAATATCATCTGTGATCATATCTGCGTTTCCAAACAGAGTTTGATTTAACTTGAGCGCAAAATTAGAATATGACATAAAACATCTGAGAATAAAGCAGTTTCCATCCCATGTTAATAAAATAAAATGTATTAAATGAATTATAAGTCTAATCAGAACAAGTGCAACACACGTTTAAAGGGTTAGTTCACCCAAAAAAATTGAAAATCAGAACACTGCTTCAAAGCTTTATGAATCTTTGTTTCGAATCAGTGGTTCAGAGCGTGTATCTGTATCCAATACCATCCCTATCCGCAAATGAGGTTCATTACATCATAAGAGTTTTAAAATTTCAATGGTTCACCACTGGGGGCGCTCTGAACCACTGATTCGAAACAAAAAGATTCGTAAAGCTTCGAAGCTTCATGAGCACTAGATATTGTTGAATAAAGTTGTTATTTTGTTTGTTTTTGAGCACAAAAAGTATTCTCGTCTTTCATAACATTAAGGTTGAACCACTGCAGTCCATGACTGTTTTAACGATATCTTTAGTTCCTTTCTGGACCTGTGAAAGTGTGATATTGATTATGGACGAGTCAAACTCTCGGATTTCATCAATATCTTATTTTGTTGAAGATGAACAAGGTCTTACGGTGTGGAACGACATGAGGAGAGTAATTAAGACAGAAATGATTTTTGGGTGAACTAACCCTTACAGCTAAGAACAAAGTGTCTGTGTGTGCATCAATCATCATCATTCATCAGCTGACCTCAGCCGGAGACCTGGAGGTCAGGTCATCTCCACACAGCGCTCATACAGCAGACGCAGCTTACGGAAGAGCAGGGTCAGCTGACAGGTGTTCCTGCAGCTTCCCGAAGCGGTCCTGATAGGCCGCCTGACTCTGCGTCACGCGTTGGAAGCTGGAGAGAGAGAAAAACTCATGTCAACATAGAAAATAATATTAAAAATTAGCTTTTATTCCAAATGTTTGGCATCTTTTATTTTTAACGTTTGAATTTCATACATCTTTAACTGTCAATATAAGTGAGAGATGTTCTCCTCATGATACGTCATGTGACGTCTAACCTGACGTGCGATCGATTATTGAGGAATTATTGCAGAGCTGAAGATCGATACGACAGCAGTGCTTTGAACTGATGACACACAGTTTATTATTGTTCGGTTATATATTGTTTGTGCTTTCAGATGCTGCTCTGATTTTGGGGAATATTGACATTAAAAACTTGCTTTGGTATTCGAAAATTCTCAGTCCTTTTCTAAGTTAATAAATTTTTTCCAATACACAATTTGGATTTTCACTTTTCTATTCCCCTGTTAGTTACTGTTTTTCTTGTTAGCTAATACCTTGTTAATGATTTTGTTAAGTGTGTATTTATTTCAGACTTTTCGTCATTGTCAATTTGGCCTTAAGTATTTTGCTTTGTTTCTAATTTCTTTTGCAATTTGACTTTCATTTTCGTTATATTTTAACTTTCGACTTGTTTATAATGACTTTTAATTAATGTCATAATTTCGCCTCTAATGTCGATTTAGTATTTCAATTTCGAGTTGTCATAATTTTGACTTTTCGTTATTTTTTAATTTTTTTTTGTCACATTAAATTATAATGTCTTTATTTTAATGTCTCTTTCCTTCAAAGTCATACTTTTTTGTCTATCCTATGAACAAGGGTTCCCCCCAAAATGAAATGCCTCTCCTTGCGTTCACACCCGTAAGACCTTCATTTCAAGTTTTTGAAATCGGCCATCACTATATTTTTGTTTTTTTGGCGTATTGATTTAACCCCTGGGCAACTGATGAAAATATAATCATCATATTATCACATTGAACTTTGGATGATCTGAGGTTAACAGTGGAAAAATGATCATGGACTAATCGAGGCAACTGGTGAGCGCGTGTGGAGTCCCCTGCTGAAGCATGACGTCTGTAAGTCTCAGACAGGTTGCTACTGAGTGGCCATGGAAGCGGTGCGCCGCGTTGCCGTTTGCTGCGGCACGGTAGACGGGAGATTCCGCAGAGGCCCTGTGGCGGGCCCGGGCTGCCTGTGTGCGGGCTGCAGCCCGGGCCAGCTTTCGCGCCCCTCTGGCAGCATCCTGAGGGCACTAGCGCGCGCACCTTATTTTTATGATGACGGAGCCGATTACACTGATTTGTGTAGAAATCTGACGTTTTGCTGATCCTTCAGTGTGTTTTTGAGGATAACATAATAACTGCTAAAAAATGAACGGGGGGACTTTTCAGATCGCCCGTTTCAAACAGCGAGCGTTAGCCATCACTACCGCGTCACTTCGTGTTCCTGTGTAACTGAGAATCAAATCTGTTTATTTATTTGTCTTATTGTTTTATTAATGTTTTATTACTATTACTATTACTAGTTATTTCTGTTTTTGTTATTTATATATATTAATATTTTGTTCTGTTCTTATTGCGTGTGACTTGTGCCTGCTTTAATTTTATTAATTTGCCATTTACAAGTAGGCTATTTATCAGTAAAATAAAAAGCCTCTTTTTCACAGTTTCGTATTTCCATTTACTGAGATTTTTCATTTTAATGTGGTTATTATTTGCAAAATCACGTGCACACTTTTCGTAACCAACCTCTTTTGACTGGACTCTGTGTTCGCGGGTTTTCCGTCTCCACGTCGCGCGCGCGTGTCGATAATCTGCGTCCGGTTGTTTCTGCTTGTGTAAATGTGTGGCTTTTTGATTGTTTTGCTCTAGTATGTATATCTTAATTGTTGAGATATTTTGAAATATGTTTAGTTTGTGTTTGTTCGCTACAGTCATCTTAACGTATTCTTTTTTTATTCCTTACAATAAAACAAACATTAAGCAACCGTCACACTGATTTCTCTCTAACCCCTCAACCCCCTGATTTAGCTTAAATATAAATATTATATGAGATAAAAGTCCAAATCAGACATACTAAGTGATTATGAGATAAAGTCGAAATGAAGCGACAAAGTGAAATTAAAATATATTTACGAGATTAATATCGAAATTATGGCTTCTAGTGACATTTTTTTAGTCATAATTTCGACTTTTTAATGTGATGATTATGACTTTTCAGTCGTAATTAATTTAGTATGTCATATTTTTTTTAACTCTCTGTCATAATTTCGACTTTTTGACGTCTTTAGCCTGACTGAACTCTTGACCTGTTAAACAGGTCAAGTCCTTTTTTCAGTCTGCTGGGACTGAAGTCGTCACTAACAGCGTATCTCCTGATGTTGTTTACAGGTTGGTCCAGAGGATGGCAGAGAACGTGTGTCATCTCTCCGCCCCGCAGTGTCCGTCCGGATCCGGATCGGGAGGGTCCGCGAAGGAGAGGGGGAGCGCTGTCTCCGGTATCACACGACTAAGCACGACGAGCCATTTTAGCAGCGCTGCTCCTGGTAACCAGCTCATCCTCTTCATCTTCATCTTCATTAGTGATCGACGACATGTTTTGATCTGAGAGAGAGTGGACCAACGGCTGATTGTGTGACGTCACAGTATTTGATTTAAAGTCTCCATGATTTCATTAATTTCAGTGTTTATTCTAAATGATTTATCACATCATCACTGTGTTAAATTCAGGCTCATAATCTTGAATCAGAATATCTGCAGCATCTCTTCTCTTCTCTGATGATGAGGGCGGAGCAACCTGTCACTCACATGAGATCCACCAATAGCAAACCACAACCATCCAATCAATTCCCCACAGACAAAATCAAGCCCCGCCCTACACTTGTTCTTGTTTCACTCTGATATACGACACAATAATGCTGTAATACATTGTTCATTCACTGCTCAATATTCTTCAGTTCTCAGTTTTTTAGACAAAACTGTTAAAGACGGTAATGAAGACTGAGGCGTCTGTGCTCTCGCTCTGCGTTCTCAAATGAAAGTCAAAATAAAAGTCCACTTCTGACACGTACTGGCCAAACGGAGAAACTCGGCTGATGGCGATAATTAAAAAATACCAAATATCAGTCGTGCGCTAGAAAACATGAGTGTGTTCCTGTGTAACTGTGTTTCCATCCACCTATTTTTTTGTGCATTTTGGGATATCACATGAAAAACGGATGGAAATGCCAAGATGTGCATAAAACACATGTGACCACCTCACCAGAGGCTGTGATTGGATAACTGGACTAACCAGCGGACCAATCACATCGCAGCATCTCAAATGTTGGTTTGGTGGTTCTGAAACAGTCAAAGTCTGTCATCAGGATGATTTGGTTTAATTCCTCCAGGAGCGTCTCACACGATTGTGTTCCCAAACACCAGCATCCGAACGCAAGATCACATGACAGCGTTTATTGTGTTTCGTCTGAGACAAACTCATTTATGATGGAGGAGAAAGAGCAGCTTCCATTTTTATTACTGATATTTTGCGTTAGTTTCCCAGGAAGTGATGAATTTGTTCTCTTGAACACATGGGATGTAAACGCTGCTTTATTCTCAGATGTTTTGTGTCATATTCTAATTTTGTGCTCAAGTTATTAAACACCGCTGTTGTTTCTCTTGCGTTTAGATCACGAGGTTGTGTCCAGCAGGACAGCTGGATTCCGGGACTCTCCATCGGATCTTTGAAGCGGTGGGCTTGAATCTGCCCGCACGCCTCCTGGTCACAGCGTTCCGGGGCGACGACAGCTCCGGTCTGCCGCCGGAGGACTTGATCTCTCTGGGCGCGGCTCTTCTGGCTGCTCTCAGCACGGACGCAGGCATGGTCGCTCATCCGCAGCTCCTCAGCACCGTCCCTCTGATCCTGAGCGTCCTGGAGAACGGCCCGACCCGGACACAGAAACGCACACAAGCGACGAATGAATCCGAGAGCATCTCTGGATCCCAAACTGGAAGTGCTGCGGATTCTCCGACCGCCCTGGACGAGGCTTTGGCCTGCGACTGCTACCAGGTGCTGAACGCTGTCTGTGCTTTACCGCACGGCCCCGAGCAGCTGCTGACCCGCGGGGCGGTTCTGGCTCTCAGTAGAGCGGTTCTCAAGAATCAGACTCTCAGCCGTGAGAAAGGGCTGCCGCTCCTGGGTCACCTGTTGTCTTCCGGCGTAAGACTGCGGGCTTGGGAGAGACACTCGTCTGATCTTCTCTCGCTGTTGGGGACCGTCTCGCAGAACTTCTGCCAGGCTTCGGATCAGGCCCGACTGGAGATGTGCTCAAATATACCACTGTTTCTCCCTCCGCCCGGGGTCGAGTCGGAAAGCCCGGTGCTGAAGGAGATTGTGGGTAATCTGTGGGCTTCGCTGCGGCCTTTGGTTCAGGGCAGAATCAGCCCAGAGCATTTAGGCCCGGTGTTGGTGCTGTCCGCATGCCTCCTGGATCTGTTTGGATGGGAGTCCACGGGACCTCCTAAATTCTGTTGCTTGCTGGTGAACCGGGCGTGTGTGGAGGTGAGGATGGGTCTGGAAGAGCCGCCGGGCACGGAAATCTCCCCGCAGCTGCAGCACACGCTCACCGCCTGCTATCGCATCATGGAGGCGGCTATGGAGCAAGCCTGCAGCCAGGGGGCGCCGTCGAGCCCCGCCCCGCCACAGACTGCCATCGCCGGCCTGAGTCTGCAGCAGAGCCGACAGGTGCTGGGAGTCCTGGAGGAAGCCTTCTCCGCGGAGATATACCATCTGAAACAGGTGGGGATGAAAGTGTTAAACACGTGCGTCACTGTTCAGACGTTTGGCTTTATGATGTTTTTGAAAAAAGTCATGAACCGTCAGCCAAAGCTGCGTTTATTTGATCAAAAATACAGTAAAAACAGTGAAATATTATTCCAGTGTAAATCAGCTGTTTTCTATGTGAATATATAGTAAAGTGTAATTTATTCCTGTGATCAAAGCTGAATTTTCAGCATCATTACTCCAGTCTTCAGTGTCACATGATCCTTCAGATTGTGCTGCTTCATTATATATTTGTTTTCAGGATTCTTTGATGAATTCATTTCAAAAGAACAGCATCAGAAATCTTTTGCAACATTATAAATCTTTACTGTCACTTTTGATCAATTTAATGCATTTTTGCTGAATAAAATTATTAATTCCTTTCCAAAAAACTCAAACCTTTGATTGGTACTGTATATGATATTAGAATTCTCTTTAGTTTAATTGAATGTAAACTGAAATTACGCTTTCATGTTATAAAATTATAAACTTTTTCTCCTTTAGGTGGAACAGACGGCCTACGACGACCCGTTTCTGTTCGCCACTTTCCGCTCGCTCTGCGCTTGGCTTGCTGAAGAAACCTCGTGTCTGAAGGATGATGTCATCGACCTCCTGCCTTTCCTCATTGGCTATGCTAAGAGTCACTTTAAGGGAGGGGGAGAAGGCAAGGGGCTTGCTGATTGGATGTCAAAGATGTCCCTCAGCAGTAGTTCACATGACGGGACGTGGAGCAGAGAAGCGGCGCTTAGGTAAGACGTGCCTTTTCATAAAGAGGGTCATGATGCTTTATTTCACCTGTCTTTAGTGTGTGTAATGTTGCTGTTTGAGCAGGAAAACGTTCCTCCAGCGGGAGTTCTTCCCTATATCTGTTTCTGAACTCCTGAAACGCCTCCATCTTGAGTTTTCACAATATTCCTCATTTAAATAATTCATGCGCAGAATAAAGGGGCGGGGCCTGGTTGAGTTAGTTAGTAGTGTGTTGAAACTGGCGGTTATGGTAAGGGGCGGGCATTTCCCAAACACCAATCACAACACACTGCTCCAGCCGACCAATCAGAGCACATTGTGCTTTTCAGAAGGAGGGGCTTCATAGAGACAGGAACTAAACAGAGCGTTACTGACAGACTGGGAAGAGAGGAGCTGCAACAATGGAGAATAATGAAGAAAATAAACATTGTCTAGTAGAGACCAAAAACAACATCAAGACTTTGAAAGACTATGTTCTCTTTCTTAGATATCTTCTGCCAGCTCTGTGTCATCTCTCCGCTGAAGACGGGCCGCGGCGGGTTCTTCTCTCTCTGGACACTCCAGCATTGCTTGTGGATTTTCTGAGCAAAGGTTGGGCGTCTTTGAGAGGTCAGAGCGGGAAGACGGTGACCCGAGACCCCAGTCTAGAAACGGCGTGTTCGGCTTTACTCAACTTCGCCGTCACCGAGCCGGAGCGGGTCAGGTACACGGCAGAACTTTCTCACAGCAGAGGTTCATTCTGTGACCTCGACTTGATGCACTGTTGCTTTTCTCTCTCAGGACTGATCCTTGTTTCGTCGCTCTGGAGGACATGCTGAGCGAGGCACTTCCTGTTCTTCTGCATAAGCCACGCCTCTTGGTCTTCGCAGCAAACTGTTGCACTTTGGGTCTCATGATTGGCAGACTGAAGTCGCGTCCACAGGTACTGTTGGTTCATCTGAACGGTTATGAATTTCATAAAGAGGTTTTAGTGAAAAGGTAAATAAATGCTTGGCAGGGTTAATAAAACCATTAAATGATAATAATTATTATTTTATTTTATTTCAGCCAAAGCAACATTTCTTATTTTTGTTTAGTTTAAGTATTAAAATAAGTAAAACTAAAATTTTATAAAAATTATATAAACACATTTTTAAAAAATAAAAATAAAAATTTCAAAACTGCACAACAAAATTCTTAAAATATAAACATATAATCTAATTCAAAATATAGAATATTTTCAAAATATAGGAAAAAAAGTTTTTTTTTTTAGAGGGAGAGCAAGTTTTGGATTATTATGAAATGTTATGAATATGAATGAAAAATATCTTAATAATGTCCACTGATGAAATATTTACAATACAAAAATGTGTAAGTAAATAAAGGAATTTTAAATGTTAATGAATGCATAAAAATATTAATTTGTAAAATATTACAAATACATACTTATTAAATAATAATCATATTTTAAAAATGTATTTAGATTTTTCTTTTAAATGCTACAAAATAACATTTTTTTAACAGTGTTGTATATTTTGGCTTGTTGTTGCTGGTTAATAACGTGTTTCTTGAATCCCTGCAGAACTTGGTCAGCGCCGTTTCTTCTCCTCGGCTCTGTCTTTCCTCCTGAGCGCTGTGGACAGGTCCGGACAGGCTTCGGAAGCGGCCCGGATCAGTGTCCTGTGGGAGGAGCGCTGGGAGGAGGCCGGAGAGCTCTGGAGGCTCGGTCTGCAGGCTCTGGCCGGCTGTGTTCGAGCCCAGCCCTGGATAACCGGCCTGATCCGGGAGGACGGATGGCTGCAGAACATCTTCGCTCTGCTGGGATCCAGCGGACGTCTGCCGGACCGACCCTCACAGGAGGCTCTAGAGGAGGTCCTGTGCGCCGTCACCAAACAGTGTCCGGTGTGTCGCGCGGACATTAGAGAACTGGTCAAGAGCTCAAGCTGTGGATCTCTTCAGGAAATGCCGCAGCTGAGCAGAATCCTGCTGGAGTAAATGTGCCAGAATAAATACATTAAATAAGACTGTATAAGCACTTACTGTAATGCCATATCTGTCTGTTTATCATATTAAATACAAAAGGATTTGTAATACAAACACTCTGCGGCCAAAGCATATCCAGAATGTTGAATAAAAATATTTTTGCTTTTGGAGCTATTTATGTTATGTTGATCCAGTAGGTCAGCTTGTCGAGTACAGCGAGAGTTTGATTCCCATGAAAGGAAATCCTGATAGAAATGTACCTGGAATTCACTGCAGGTCACTTTGACATTCATCACCTGACCGTGTTTCAGTGCTGTGTGTCGGTGTGTCCAGTAGGTGGCGTCATTACTGCAATCAAACAGACCAGGAATGATTTAGTAACAAACTGTCAATCAAAATTGCACAGCATTTTTATTATTATTTATCATGAACATTTTAGGGTAAAATCACCATTACGTTTATAATATATGTATACATTTTATTTATTTTTGCAGTTTTTTGGTCCTGTGGTGTGAAAGAATCCTGAAAAATAAAATGAATCATGTTTTCCACAAGAGTATTATGCAACAACACTGATAATAATCATAAATGTTTCTTGAGCAGCAAATCATCATATCAGAATGATTTCTGAAGGATCATGTGACACTGAAGACTCTGAAAATTCAGCTTTGATCACAGGAATAAATTACACTTTACTATATATTCATATAGAAAACAGCTGATTTACACTGGAATAATATTTCAATATTTTACTGTATTTTTGATCATATAAACACAGCTTTGATGAGCAGAAGAGGTCTTAATCAACTGCATCTGCAATAATTACACCAGATTTAGAACAATGTTTCCAGTGTCACTGCTTTAAAAATCAATCACACGTCATTTCAGCAAAACTGTGGTCACGTGATTCTGTTTTGGCTCTTCTTAACCACATAATGCTTAATGAATTAAAGGTAATAGACAAAAAACAGATAAATCAAGAAGATCAACAGATCTGAATTAAGTGTCTCAAACACTGAGCTGCCTAGAGAGCATTTTTGGGAAAAATGATCATTTGTATTTTATTAACTTGTTTGTATAATCGTAAGTGTAGTTATGGTGCATTTAAGAGAGAATGTGAAACATAACAGTTCATGAAACACGTGACCTAACGCAGACATACAAAGAAATATTGTAATTAAATAACTTAATTGTCCAGAAAACATTTCAATCTTTCAGCTAAAATCATTATTATTATTGTGTTCATTTGTTTATTCAACAGTTAAAGAGCAAAATATGATGATGCTCCATTTTTACATTTGAAGGGTAAAATTAACAAAAAACAATCTAAAACTTTAGTTCAGATGCTGTCTTAAGTGTGTAATAAATGAATTAGCTGGTCATTTTTAAAAATCTGATAGTATAATTTAAAAATGAAGTTGAAATTGGTTAAATTTGATGAGTTAAATGGAAAACATGTTTGACTTATTGATCGTATCATTTTACAGTATTTTGTCCTTCATCAAAAAATGCTAAAATGAAGAAATGCACAGCCATTTTCTGCTCTTAACCTTCAAACATCTTGACTTTTGTCTCTCTGAAGTTTATCCTCCGCCCATCAGCCTCTCTCTCTCTCTCTCTCTCTCTCTCTCTCTCTCTCTTTTGTCAATAAAGCTCGTGTCTGTCGGTGTCTCTCGGTTCAGACTCTCTTCTCTCCGTCTTCAGTTCAACTTTATCCAGAATCATGTTGTGGAAATCCCGGACCAAGACAGAGCCGTACTGCTTACAGGTAGGCTGTTATTAGCCTCTCAAATTTACTAATTTACTTCAGTTTGACTACAGAAACCCGAAGATTTATTTATTTATTTATTAACTGTGAAAACAAAGTTTTGATGGCTATATAGTAAACCTATTACTTTAGATAGTCACGTGATAAAATCACGTTTAGAAACAATATTCTCCGTTCAGAACCGGTTTATAAAAATCATATATATATATATTTAAAAATCGAATAATAATCAGTAAAGTTTTGATGAAGCAACAAACCAGTAAAAAGCGCTTTTTCGAATCAGAATGAATTAATTTAGAGGAATTAATTAATGTCCCTTTAAGGTGCCCCCCCTCCCCCTCAGTGTCGCGCTATAAGAGCTCGTGATGATGATGATGATGAACACAGTCTGATATAGAGCTTCATACATCACTGGGCTCGTGCATGGAGCGCGCGTGTCCGCCTGTGATCGCGCGCTGTTACTGACTTTACGCGTAAAATATATTTCTGATCTCGAGTGTGTCCAGATGTTAGTCCACACCTACTCCAGCATGGTGAGTGAAACTCTGACCTGATGGACTGAGAGAGAGTGTGTGTGTGTGTGTGTGTGTGTGTGTGTGTGTGTGTGTGTGTGTGTAATATGGGAGAAAAGTGTTTGATTGGAGATGTGTCACATGCTGCCACTGACTGAACCAAGATAACAAACTAGTCTTTATCTGACTTGAGCTTCAACAAAGACAATCATTAAACTCGTTTATTCTCATGATGAAAAACACCAATTAAGATTTCTTTCGCTCCGAAAAATCGAATAGACAGAAATAATACAGAAACAAATAAAAAGCAAAATAATAATAATTTAAAAAAATAGATAAATGTGAACAGAAATAAAATGATTCTCTGTAAAATTGCAGGGTTTCAATCGTAATATCCGAGAAACTGGAGAAATGAAAATGAACTGCGTGTTTTTCTGCGCTTCTAATCCTGTAAAGCGGTAAAGATATTAATTATTAGTCTGTCAATCCTAATTGTTTAAAGCATTTGTTAAGCCATCAGCATTTTTAATTAGTATATTTATAATTAATAATAGGCTAGTATGATTAACGACCACTAATTTAATACACTGAAATACAGAATATATAATTCAAACAAATCAAATGAATATAGTTATCTTTCCAGGAACACCTGACATGAAAATGTAATAAATTATGCTAATTACAATAACTATTTACAAACAGCTCATAATTAACAAAGAGGCCTAATTAGGCTTCATATATACTGTGTATAAAAATCAACTCATTTTCGAAACTTAAAAATAATCTGGTCAAACCGAACTGAATTTAATTACTGATTTAAACACTTTCCTTGACAACGTGATCTTCCTCTCAGCAGTTTATTAATTAGTCACTTTAATTATCAGTATGCTGCAGACCATCAGTGTTGTGTTCTGACCCACAGGACCGCGCGGACGGACTGTCCAGCTCCTCTCCCAGCGGCCGGCTCTCGCAGCTCTCCTCGCTGAACCAGGCGGCCTATTCCTCGGCTCCGCCTCTCTGCCACACTCCGGCGTCCGACTTCCAGCCGCCCTACTTCCCACCTCCATACCCCCAGTCCTCGCTGTCTTATTCCCAGAGTCAAGACACCGGATACCCGCATTTACCGGACCCCTATCCGTCCATCAACTCCCTCCACCAGCACCAGCAGGCGGCGTGGCACTCCCAGCGCTCGCGCTCCGAGGACGCGGGGCTTCTGTCGCAGTCACACCGCGCTCTGAGCTTAGATCCGCGGCGGGAGTATCCGGGCGTCCCGCGGCTGCTCCATCATGGACTGGGAGAAGGAGCCGCGGCGCTGGGGGAAGGTCCTCTGGGGATGCACGCGATGGCTCACCACGGACTGGACGACATTCAGGTGAGTTTAAGCACTTTATCTTTAGTTTTTCTGTTTGACAGACATTAATGAGAGATAGTGAAGAAAAAAAAATCATGAAATTTGTTGCCATTAAAAGGCCAAGAATGTTTTAAGAAATATTAATTATTTTACACATTTTCATAAAATGATGAAATAAACATTTCAGGCATAATTCTAGACATATTTGTCTATTTATTGGTTATTTGTTTTAGAATAGGAGACACTTTAGCGTGTTGAAAATTAATAATAGGCTACAAATGTTTGTTTGTTTTTGTTTTTTTATTTGACATGAAACGGAAATATAAATATCTCCTAAATAACGATTTATTTTATAATGTTATTTGATGCATGAGTGCTTCAGTGTTTTTCTGCCGTGATGACTCTCGTGTGAAAATTCATTTTGTACTTTAAAATATTTAATAAAACATTGTTAACAGCTCCTCTATATTTAATAGTGTATCTCCTTGTCTAAAACGGATGAATATATTTACACATGTATAATTTAAAAACGCTATTAAAAGGAAAACAGATTCACAGCTCCTGAAATACTCTTCGATTCCTGAAATCTTAAAAATAAGAATTTTAAATGTAAAATGTGCTGCAAAAGTGGATATAGCGACTGATGGTTTATATTTTAGATGTTTATGACATTTTTCATCTTTTGATAACAGTCAATTATATTTGCACGTAAAAATGAAATGATTCTCAATTAAAAGTTTCCGTACTGAATGGTTTATGGCGCATAATAAAACAAATCATGATGCAAAAGTCTTACAATTAATTTTACTTCAGCCTACAAATTCAAGAAGCGAATTTATCTCAAAAATAGATATTAGTCATAAGAGATACAATACAGTTTAAAGCCATCAGAATTTATTTATTTTAAAAGTAAAGTATTTTTTTTAATTCTCTGTGAATTGTCAGTAGCCTAACTGATGAAGAATCTCTCATTAAACTGATGATTCGGATTCAATTCTTCAGAATCTGGTTTTGTTCTTTCAGTCTTTCATTAGTTGCAGGTGCAGAATGAGTTCAGTGTGTCCGTCTCTGACTCTCACAGCGAGTCCAATCGGTTTCTCGGTCAATTATCCAACAAACAACTGGACTGATGATGGCGCGTGTCCGAGAGCCGAGTCTGACGGGAACGAGCCTGATAGTTTAATTTACCATAAAGCGACAAATAAGCGTAAATGTTTTTTTTTTTTTACTTAGTCCTGCGACAAATTGGTAAATATCAGAACGATCTATATTGTTTTATTCATGCATCGCTTTCAAATTACATACAATAGTTTAACGTGAGTAGCCTAAAAATAAATAAAAATGTTTCCACTTTATTTCATATTGATGCTGCACGTGACATCATGAGGCCTAAAAACATTTTTACTCATTTCTATGAATAAAGAGTATCTACTGAGTTTAAATAAAAGAACATAATGTAATAAAATAATTGTAATGCTTAGCAGCAGCATTTTTAGAATAATTAATTTCCAAATAAAAACAATTTTATGCACAACAGTATTTAGTGTGATCTAATTATAATTAGTACATTTTACAGATAAACATGTTTATAGTCAATATTTTATCAGGAATATTGATCATGATAATAAGCTCTTGTGTCCCTGATCTAAAATAAATGTCAGGTGTAGTTTAGGGAGATTAAATTAAGTGCACTCAGTAGTGCTCTTGTGTTTCAGCAGGGTATGGAGGAGGCATCAGCGCTGGGGATCCTGGACCATTCAGTCATCAAGAAAGGTGAGAGTCTGACACACACACACACACACACACACAATAATTCAGCTCTGCAATTTCATTTGAAGTCAAGAAATCCTGTATTTCTGCCTCCTTCACCCTTCAGGCAGTGTCTGTTAATGAACTGTTCATGGTCATGTGAGAGAAAGAGGGGGATTAGAAACCGGCGAATGGAGGAAGAGAGCAGATAATAAAGTTGTGAAGAATTCAGAGCATCACTGTGCTTTTCCACTTACGAGACCGGAGAGTTAATAAGAATAGCTTCTGAACACTTTCAATCCAGCGTGTTTTCATTTGCATTTATTTCAGATTTATTGCATATGTTTCGTGTTTTATGAGATCTCGCATATTTACCGAGCAGCAGAATGGATGAATGGATGTAGGGAGATTTGTGTGTGGAGAAGAAATTGAAGCCTACACGAATAAACGGATCTGCTCTCACGGCTCGGCCGCGCGCTCAGAGCTGGAGCGGAGACGCGCACACCGCCCACGAGGAGCAGAAACCAACACTACAGTACGGGATATAGATCATATAACTGAAGCGTGAGTGTTTGTGCCAATCCACGGAGAGGGAGGAGAGGAGAAACACACGACGGGAGGAGGAGAGTGTCGCGTAGCAACTACTTCACAAACATTTGCATTCGGCTTGACTTTCTGCAAGAGAATCATTACTTTTGAATAGTGAGTGAATTATACAACGACTTTCAGCACAGTCAGTATTAAAATAATTTCTGTCTGTCGTTTTCTAACAGTTTTAAACAAAATAGCCTACTAATTTTGTGTAGGTCTACTTATATTTGTGCTAAATCTAGCCTATAATAAAGTCAAAATGACTGCATTTTTGATGACATCGCTAATGTAAAACGTACAGTTATTTCCTCAGGCGACGTCAAGCGTTTTTGGCAATTTTTAGCGCATGTTGAATTTTGTTGCTGAAATGTTTAAAAACGCTGTTTAAACTTATACATTTATGTCATGTAGGGCCTAAAATGCATACTTTTAATGTCTTTTAACACATTCTTCCTTCATTTTGTGCGAGTTCCTTTCCGTGCTATCGGAATTATCGTAAAAACGAGTTTCCTAGTTGGAATTTGGACATGAATGCCCTCTCAAGTCGTATTTATTCTGGGAAACCCAAAGATGATTTTGATACCCGAGTTTCTGATTTGGGTGGGACACAAACTGTAAACATGGCGGAGGCGAGAACGATTGCTGCTGTAACTAACTGGTATTTTTCATTACTTTTTTCCCACAACAGCGACATCAGCTTGTGTTGTCGTCGAGTATTTAGACTACTACATATATGATTAATCATTTGAAGAATACTGTATGATGTTTTATACACAGGGAAAATAGCACATTGACCAAAATGACAGAATCTAGCGTGGTGAATGTGTTTGTCAACAAATGCGAAATATCAAAATTAAATATATTCAATAGGTACATTTTGGCTTTAATAAGATTTCCTCAAGAAATAGCCAAGAATAAACCTGGTGTCCTCCATGATTCCTGTTCTTTCCAACAACAGAGCATTTCACGACTTCTAAAGTGGGAAGTAGGAAATTTCCGACATCAGGTGAAGGCAGAATTACTCCCATCTCAACAGAGCCGATGCTTGACCTGCTAAAGTGTCCAAACCTCTCTAAATCCAGCCGTCACCAGTAAACCACCTTGGGCTGGTTTTCCTCATCCGGGTCGTGTCTCTCTCCACCTCTCCAGTTTCTGAATCATTCACAGACCAGCGGATTTTCCTAATACATGCGTTCTCTGCACCTTCTCCTATTGAAGTCCACCCACACAGATGTGTGGAAACGCTCCATAAGCGTCTGCGAGGATAATCTAAACAAATGAAGGTTTTCAGGAATGATTTAACAAAGACACTTGAGCTCAAATTAAAAACCAACAGTAGTCTGTTCTTCCCCGAACACTGATCATTATTAGAGTCTGAATGGAGGTTCATGTCTTTATTAGAGGCTTTTAAATGGGATAGTACATAACAGCCTGTTTTTATTTTTGCCATTTGATTAAATGGTGTTATTTTCAACAGTATAATTGTTGGGTTAATTTTAAAGTCAGATGTGAAGGAGCCAGAAAACTTTAATTACACTTGTGTGCACAACAGATGGAATAAGGTTTTCCCCCAATGGAGATGCAACACCCACTAGAAAATAAGAGTGAGAAACAGAAATTAAACACAGTGTCACTGAGACAACAGATGCCAACCTGTGGGAGAGCGTCTTAAAAAGGGTTTCTTAACAGAAGGCCAAATCCAAAAGCACAAATTATCACATTTTGATACATCACTTACAGAAAAATAAGACTTCACTCTCCTGTGGTTTGGGATATTTCTGGCACTAAACCTCTTTGTGTTTCCGTCTGCAGTGCCGGTCCCATCGAAGCTCAACGGATCGGCGGTCTCGGCCTTGTCCCTCACTAAAGAAGGCCTGGGTCTGGGCGGCGTGTCCAACCCCGCAGAGGTCTTCTGCTCCGTCCCGGGCCGCCTGTCCCTCCTCAGCTCCACCTCCAAGTACAAGGTGACGGTCGGAGAGGTTCAGAGACGTCTGGCCCCGCCGGAGTGCCTCAACGCCTCGCTGCTCGGAGGAGTCCTGCGCAGGTACGCGCAGGAGAAGACAGACGATCCGCAGATGTGTAGGAAGAGTCTGTGAGGTGTTCATCTTTTCTGTCTGTTCTCCCTCAGAGCCAAGTCAAAAAAAACGGAGGCCGCTGTCTGCGAGAACGCCTGGAGAAGATCGGCCTCAACCTGCCGGCCGGCCGGAGAAAGGCGGCCAACGTCACGCTCCTCACAGCGCTGGTGGAAGGTACTGAAACATTTAATACAACCCAGACGCACACACACGATCTCATCTACTGCACCGCCTCGTACTCGCTGCGGTAATTGTCTCAAACACAGCACACACACACGACATTATCAGTCACTTAGGTAAGCGAGCTTATGGCGAGAACGTAGATGTTAATGTCAACCTTCCAGGGAGTGTTAACTTAAAACTATAAGTGCCTAAGAAGTCATTTTTAAACGAGCCCATTATCACCTCCAGCTCTCAGTCAGCATGTTCAAGATCCATTTTTCCATCTTCTCGCTCTCTCTCCTCAGGTGAGGCGGTTCACCTCGCACGGGACTTCGGGTACGTCTGCGAGACCGAGTTTCCCGCCCGGGCCACAGCGGAGTATCTGTGCCGACAGTCCGACCCGGATCAGCTGCCCACGCGACGCAGCATGCTGCTGGCCACCAAGTGAGTGAAGATGTTTTCATATTATTTTATATATTTTGCTTATTATTATATTTATTTATATATGTAAATAAAGGAAAGGGATGAATAAAAAATACAAACATGTTGTATATATATATATATATATATATATATAAAAAATATTTTACTAAAATATTTACTTAATATTTTTAAATAATTTAACTTAAACCAAAATCCACCATTAGATTATTGTTTGACAAAATTAACTTTAAGAGAAACATAAAAGTTGGCCAACAGGATAAACAAAAGAATTGCAATTTCTGTCATGATTTCTGTCCAGTATTTAGAAAGAAATGGAAATAATGTCACATTTTAATCTTTTTTTTTTTTTTTTTTCCACACACCCCCTAACCCCCTGATATGGATTTTTAATAAAATAACTACTTTCAGTTTTATTTGTGAACACATTTTTCCCCTCAGTGTATCAGTTTGTTCTTGCTGTAACTATCATTGAAACCACACATTTAATCACACGGCGTACTCTCACTCCACGTCTTCAGGGAGATCTGCAAGGAGTTCGTGGACCTGATGTCGCAGGACAGGTCGCCGTTGGGTGGCAGTCGCCCCACGCCCTGCCTGGAGCCCGGGGTGCAGAGCAGCCTGACCCACTTCAGCCTCCTCACCCACGGCTTCGGCACGCCCGCCATCTGCGCCGCCCTGTCCGCCTTCCAGAGTTACTTGCTGGAGGCCCTAAAACTGCTGGATAAAGGGGAGGGAGGAGGAAAGGGCCACCATGACAAGGAGCTGAAGCACCGCAAATGAACATTCGGGCGAGAGACACTACCTCCCTCTCTTTTAGGAGCGTACGAGTGTATTTATGTGTACGAATGTGTGCGTTCACCCCGTTTCACGCCCGTACGGACCGGTTGCATTCGTTTGGTCTCCTGAGAAAAGAAAAATGCCACGCGCTGCATGCGGACCACAAACTCCCTCTGGACTCACGGGAGATCGGGACCCTGAACCGGTCGAAAGACGGCACGGACAATAAGGGTTGGGGTGTAAAAAGTAATTAGGTATTGACAAATGAATTTGAAAATGTCATTTTGTACTTCATGTTGTATGTTTATTATCAATGTTACTGTTCTTCTTATTGCTGTATCGCAATGTAAATGTAATATATTATTAAACCAACAACTGAAATCAACTGTTTGACAGGGTTATCATCACTAAGACTATGAAATAATGCTGAATATAAAAATATTAGCTGAAAAACAAAAACTAGAAATGTTGCATTGGCAATAAAAAATTAAAGTTAAGTTGAAATTAAACCTAAATAGCAGTATTTAAAATAATAATAAAAAATGGCTAAAGCACATAACGAAATGACATGAAAACCATAAAAATAAAATGAGTTTCCAGCAGGTTTTTGCCTGGCGTAAACGGACTTGTTGGTGTGGTTCAAATCTGCCGTGATTACAAAATTAGTGTGATACAAATTGAACACCCACAGGGGATGTTTGAAATTTCGAGCCCCATTTGCTAAAGGCAGGGTGACATTAACCCAAGCCGAAACCTCAATGTGACACAGTGGCAAATCCTGCAGAATTACCTCTGAGATAAAACAGTCCTGACCGCGAGCCCCGAGGGGCCGGCGATCACCGCGGCCGCTGAACGCAGCTAAACAGTTGCTCGGCTCTTCTGCTCCTCTCACCCCATCTGTCACTCTACCTTTCTTCGTCTGCTCAGGGGCCCTCCGTCTCCATACCTGCCCCCCTGCCGGCTCACACACACACACACACACACACCCATCCCGAGTGTCAATCCCCCGCGCCGTGACCCCTCCCTCCTGCCTCTCGTCGTCTCTCTGACACTCAGCAGGGCTGCTCTGCATCTCTCTCTGCCTGCAGGCGAACATATGCTGCTCGTCCCTTTAGATTCCGGTGTGTTCAGGAGAGAGGGATTGTTTAATGTTTATTAATCACCTGTCTGTGGAGGAGAGAGAGACGCGCAGACGAGTGCAAAAACACTTGTGTACAAAGCAGTGAGGAAACAAGCACACATCCAAAGATGCACGCCGTTCCTCTTCTCCTCTGAAACAGAAACAGAGTGCTTGTGTGCAAGAACCTGCGAGATGATTTCTGTTTTAATCAACATCAGAACACAGAAGACCACATCGTTAACAGGCGGTCAATGTTTTATTAGAGCACAGAGGGTTACATTTGCAGTACAAAAGAGTGACTAGAGGGAATAACAGAAGCTGCTCATTTGGCGCCAACGGGAAGCTTCTCCATGTCGTGGATGCCGTCTTTGTCGATCAAACGGACGGTGAAAGAAGGCAGGTTCAGGATGAAGCGTTTGTTGAGCTGTTGGTGAAACCAAAACACAGTTAGAAAAGCTCGCAAACGTGATCAAAATAGCTCAGAAGTGGTTAGTGTAACCCACCGAACCAGAAGGGAAGGATTTATACGCTTTCTGAAGAACATGTGAGCGCTGCTCGACTACTGTACCAAATATTGGGGTCATAAATTAATACTTTTATTGAGCAAGAATGCATTAAATTGATCAAAGGTGACTGAAGATATTTACAAAAGATTTCTACTTCAAATAAATGCTGTTCTTTTGAACTTTTCCACAGAAATATGAGCAGCACAACTGATTTCAACACTGATAATAATCATAAAATGTTTCTTGAGCATCAAATCATCATATTAGAATGATTTCTGAAGGATCATGTGACACTGAAGACTGGAGTAATGATGCTGAAAATTCAGCTTTGATCACAGAAATAAATTACACTTTACTATATATTCACATAGAAAACAGCTGATTTACACTGGAATAATATTTCACTATTTTTACTGTATTTTTTAGCAGAAGAGACTTTCAAAAAAACAAAAATACTGACCCTCAAAATTTTGAATGGTAGTTTAAGTCTATGAAATTTTCATGGGACAAATCAGTAATGATGAAATGACATGGATGAACAACGTACCTCCTCTAAACACTTCTTCAGCAGATCCACAGCCTCCTCACGAGTCAGATCTGGTGCGAGAAGAACAGAAAAACTGGTTTAGAGTTCGATAAATAAACTAATGATAATTATACCACCATAAATAACAGTACAATCACCTGGTCTGTAGTATCGGTCCAGGATGGAGAGGGTGAGGAAGGCACCGTATCCGTGTGCGGCGAAGGGAGCTTTGGCGAGAGCTGACAGGTGATCCATATAGTAAAGTCCTGGACCGTCGGCTTCATCAAATCCTGCCAGGAGCAGGTTCACATGGTACGGAGTCTAAGAGAGAGAGAATTTATTTTTATCACTATTGCAAAAATGCTGAACAAGAGTCAGTGAGGTGACGGGTCTTGTGTCGTCCTGAAGGGGTTTATTTGTGATAAAGAGCTGACTGTACATTAATCAGCTTATCACACGTCCAAACCAGACGCGACATTTTGGATCGATTCAGTTGCGCTTGAGAGAGACTCCGCCCACACGCTCTGATTGGCTGTGATTTTGGATTTAGTTGCGAGAGCAGTGCGCTTGAGAGAGACTCCGCCCACACGCTCTTCTGATTGGCTGTGATTCCGATGCGCTGAGAGAGACTCCGCCCACACGTTCTTCTGATTGATTTTGGATTAGTTGCGAGAGCAGTGCGCTTGAGAGAGACTCCGCCCACACGCTCTTCTGATTGGCTGTGATTTTGGATTAGTTGCGAGAGCAGTGCGCTTGAGAGAGACTCCGCCCACACGCTCTTCTGATTGGCTGTGATTTTGGATTAGTTGCGAGAGCAGTGCGCTTGAGAGAGACTCCGCCCACACGCTCTGATTGGCTGTGATTTTGGATTAATTGCGAGCGCAGTGCGCTTGAGAGAGACTCCGCCCACACGTTCTTCTGATTGGCTGTGATTTTGGATTAGTTGCGAGAGCAGTGCGCTTGAGAGAGACTCCGCCCACACGTTCTTCTGATTGGCTGTGATTTTGGATTAGTTGCGAGAGCAGTGCGCTTGAGAGAGACTCCGCCCACACGCTCTTCTGATGGCTGTGATTTTGGATTAGTTGCGAGAGCAGTGCGCTTGAGAGAGACGCCCACACCTCTTCTGATTGGCTGTGATTTTGGATTAGTTGCGAGAGCAGTGCGCTTGAGAGAGACTCCGCCCACACGCGATTGCTGTGATTTTGGATTAGTTGCGAGAGCAGTGCGCTTGAGAGAGACTCCGCCCACACGCTCTGATTGGCTGTGATTTTGGATTATTGCGAGCGCAGTGCGCTTGAAGAGCTCCGCCCACACGTTCTTCTGATTGGCTGTGATTTGCGAGAGCAGTGCGCTTGAGAGAGACTCCGCCACACGCTCTTCTGATTGGCTGTGATTTTGGATTATTGCGAGCGCAGTGCGCTTGAGAGAGACTCCGCCCACACGCTCTTCTGATTGGCTGTGATTTTGGATTAATTGCGAGAGCAGTGCGCTTGAGAGAGACTCCGCCCACACGCTCTTCTGATTGGCTGTGATTTTGGATTAATTGCGAGCGCAGTGCGCTTGAGAGAGACTCCGCCCACACGCTCTTCTGATTGGCTGTGATTTTGGATTAGTTGCGAGTGCAGTGCGCTTGAGAGAGACTCCGCCCACACGCTCTTCTGATTGGCTGTGATTTTGGATTAATTGCGAGAGCAGTGCGCTTGAGAGAGACTCCGCCCACACGCTCTTCTGATTGGCTGTGATTTGGATTAATGCGAGGCAGTGCGCTTGAGGAGACTCCGCCCACGCGGATTGGCTGTGATTTTGGATTAGTTGCGAGAGCAGTGCGCTTGAGAGAGACTCCGCCCACACGCTCTTCTGATTGGCTGTGATTTTGGATTATTGCGAGAGCAGTGCGCTTGAGAGAGACTCCGCCCACACGCTCTTCTGATTGGCTGTGATTTTGGATTAGTTGCGAGAGCAGTGCGCTTGAGAGAGACTCCGCCCACATTGGCTGTGATTTTGGATTAGTTGCTGCGCTTGAGAGACTTCTTCTGATTGGCTGTGATTTTGGATTAGTTGCGAGAGCAGTGCGCTTGAGAGAGACTCCGCCCACACGCTCTTCTGATTGGCTGTGATTTTGGATTAATTGCGAGTGCAGTGCGCTTGAGAGGTTGGGGTCGTTCACACAGAATGTGTTTCTATTCCAATGCGTTACTTTTCCATTGTTTTTCTATGTAAACGCACTAGACAGACGTACGTGACTGTTGCGCTCGCGTCTCTTGTAGCGTCTCGCACATGAGCGCTGCGTTTTTAAGACGCCGAGTCAAGTTAAAAGAATTTCAACTTTTAAACGCAAGCGCCGCTCATCAATGTCAGTTCCAAAACAGTGGACCAATCAGAAGAACTCAGAGGCGAGGCAAGCGTTGTGCAAGCGTTCCGTTTACAGTAGGAAGTTGGCATGGCAAATGGTTTATTTGTTCGTTATTGAATCACGTCTCAAAAGCACGTTCCTGAGCGCTGCGTCCCGCGTTTTTAGATGCAAAGACATGTTCTGTGTGAACGAGCCAAGACTCTTCTGATTGGCTGAGATTTTGGATTGATTTGGTTGTGACTCACATCTCATGCCTGGTGTGGACGGACAAATTGTCGCTGGAATCTGATCGCGTCTGGTTAGGACAGCGTAATAATACTGATCCGAGTCTATTTTATTATGAGAGAAAAAACAGACTAGCACAGATATGCAGGGAATCGACTGGCTGGGGAAATACTTGAAACCATTTGAAAATAAAATGAAACACAAATTGAGCACAGAATCAAAGAATCTGATCTAAAGCCCCAACAACAGCCAAACTTTAACTTCAACAGGAGAAGATGGAGGGAGAGAGAGAGAGAGACAGAGGGAGGGGTGTGAAACAGCCGAGAAAGGGGAGTGAAGTGGAGGGGGTGTGGAGCGGAGCGGTCTGGGGGGGTCGTGGTGTCACCAGCAGTGTGACATCTGCAGGAAGACGGCACCCCTGCTGCCGCGAGCACTACCCACCTCCTCTCTCCGCCCTGGAGCTGTGCCAGCTCTCATTAAACTTCTCTTAGTCCTCTATCGCGCTCACGCTCGCTCCATCTCAAAACTTTCCCCCGCGTTTCTCAGACAGGGAGATTTCAATCCACATTCGGCCAAAATCAGTGCCACCGGGTGGATTTAAAGGTGAAGCGTGTCATTTTTACAATGATAAGATTTATTTCATGTTAAAGCCCAAGACATTCGTTCTCAAAGGCCTGACATGTCAACTTCACGCTCAACTAGTGACCGAAGTACACTTCAGTTCTGACAAGCACGCTTAAAGTCGGCATGAAACGGAAGCGGCGATAGTGTTTTCTTCCCTACTGCGACACACACGAACGGATTCTGGAATAAGAACACATCAGGGATCAGGGTTATTATGATAACTAAAACCATAAAATAACATTTTCACTACTTGAAATAAAATAAATGTGATCTGAAATGAAAGCAACATTTCTCATTTTCTTTTGTGTAACTTGATGTCCTAAAATAACTTAAACTGAAATTAAAAAAAAAGTATAAAAACGATATAGACATATAAAACTATTAAAATTGACAAAATTTCTTTAAATAAAATTGAAATAAAAGCAAAAAAACAAAAAAACTGATTCAAATTATTAATAAACATACTTTAAAAAAAAAACTATCACTGTTTCTGCAATTTTTCCACTTTCTGAAGAAAATGTATTTGTTGTTTTCGCAATTCTGTTTGGCGTAGCAAAAACGAAACACTGCCCATTTAACTCCAAGATTTTCATTTGTGTACAGAACACGAAAAATAATCTACAGTACTAGCATGAAGAACCTTTAATATCCATGGAAACTTTTACATTTCTTTACAGTAGAAAAAGGCTCATTAAATCATTAAAATGTTCTTCACAAAAAACAGCCAGATCACTGAAAGGTTCTTCAGGGAACCCAAAATGGCTCTTCAATGGCATCGCTGTGAAAAACACCTTTATTTATAAGAGTGTAAAAGTGGATTTACAGCGTCCAGCTCCTCTCGGCGTGGATGAGACTACAGCAGCTCACCGGAGAGGCTTTAATCTGATCTGGGCCGTCCCCTGCTCTCGGCGGGCCGTTTGCGTAAGTAAACACCCCCTAGAGAAGCTCACCTGAGCAATATGCTTCACTCCCAGCAGGGAGGGTTTGGAGGAGCAAGACAAGATTCGAGTTGGTACGAAATTCCCCCGAGTGTCACCCACCCCTCCGCTCCAACTCAACACCTGTCTGCGCTCCAAACACCGCCGCCCGCTCTCACCTGAGTCCCAAACAATCCGAGCGACACTGAACAAAAGCCCGGATCATTCGCTCGTCCCGGCTTCCGCTTTCATCTTCTGTGCGGTTCGCTCCCGCCGCCCCAGGACACGTTCTCCTCTTTGGCATCTCTGCCCAATCTGCCGTATTAATTGTTCATCTGTAGCGGAACAGGGGAATGCCTCGCAATATGGCACCAGTAATTATTTGTGCCAGTGTGTCGGGCGGCCAACAGTGTTTCATGTGTGCCAGTGATGGAAAACTGTTGCTGGACGAGTCTGCGGAGAGCTCGAGGGGATGCTGGACGCAGCACATGGTTAAAATAAAAAGCTCAACGCATAAAACGTGTTCAGAGTTCAGAACCGTACGCCGGACTCGATCTGAGCATCTGCCGCCTCTTTCCCTCTCCGTGAGATTCCGTCTGCGGAGCCACTCCAGGGGAGCCCCAAAGGCCCAGTTGTTTTTTTAGAAACCTGGTCCTTGACATCGCTCTCATTTAAACATCCCCAAGGGTTTGAGCACGGGTTAAATAATACACAAGGTTGTACTACTACCCATAATGCTTATTTTAAAGAAGAATCTGAGGAAGCAAAACCCTTGAATGTTTTACACATGGAGGATTAAGGCAGTTTGCAAGTATCAATATGTGAAGAACGTGCGTTAGTCAAACTCTCGTTCGAGGAACAATACTGAACCGGACTTAGACGAGCGAGAAGAACGCAGATTTATGAACTTGTAGCACTTCTTCACCCCCTGAGACGCCCCCCTCACCCCCCTTTTGGCTCGCTCTAATTGTTTTTTGTAATCATTTTCTCCACTCTGTTATTGTGACAGGAGGCAGTTACACTCTTCCTAACAAATTAACACACACACTAGCAGACAAAAGAGGCAGGATGGCGACAAGCCCATTTTTACACAGATGGGTGCACTCTATGCTGCCCTGAGTTTAACACACACACACACACACACACACATTTGGGGAATGTATCTTATAAGCAGGATCACATTACAGAGGAGGCGCAGGTGTCGACGACCTCTGTCACCTTGATATCACATCCACACATTCAAAACACACTGGCATCTGTTTCTGAGCACACTTTACACCGGTTGCGTTCAGAATTCAGATCTACTCTCTTTGCTCTCTACAAAAGGACAGAGATGTGTATATATGATATATCAGTAGGATTTTAGTACAAAAACAAACATTCAGATTTTAGTTTTTCAAAGAAAGTGTATGTTTTACTTTATTTTTATGCAGATTTTCTGCTCAAATATTAATAGTGATTTTTATATGCAAACACACATTTTTTTCAGGATTCTTTTATGAATAGAAAGTTCAAGATTTCATGCTGAATAAAATAATTTACATGATTAAATGTAAATTGTAATAAATAAATCATTTAAATTTTAAAATGGAAAAAAATCCCAAACTTTGAGTGGTAGTGAAGCAGCACAACTGTTTTCAACATTGATAATAATCATAAATGTTTCTTGATCATCAAATCATCATATCAGAATGATTTCTGAAGGATCATGTGACACTGAAGACTGGAGTAATGATGCTGAAAATTCAGCTTTGATCACAGGAATAAATTACATATTAATAGAGTAACTTATTAATATAGTGTACTCTTAAACTGCAAAAGTGGCAGTAAATACATTTATAATGTTACAAAACATTTATATTTCAAATAAATGCTGTTCGACTCATTAAAGAATCCGGAAAAAATGTACGATGGTTTCCACCAAAAGTGTTTTCAACATGATATAATATATTATATAATGATCATAAATGTTTCCTGAGCACCAAATCATCATATTGGAATGATTTCTGAAGGATCATGACTGGAATAAATGACTTTTTAAAATATATTAAATTAGAAAACAGTTACTGTAATAATATTTTACAATTTCTTTTTTTCTTGACTAACGCTCTGATTAATGCATTTGTACGTTTGCACACGTCAGCTTTAAAAACGGCGCTTCTGTGATGTTTCATCATTTTACAAGTAATTTGAGGATTGATCCGTTCTTGACGTATCCCAGATTGGGAATCGCTGATCTACATTATGTGCATCTACTGAAAGATCATGTTTTGTCGTCCAGTAGAGCGGTTCTGTACGCACCCGACTCCGCAGGTAATCTGCGAGGTTCTTCCTGGTGAAGTTGGCAGCAGCAGCTGGACTGAGCTCATATCCTGAGGAAAGAGGAAGAACAACCAGGATTAATCCAGAAAACAACAGAAACACTATCAGAGATCATTAAGTGTTTGTTAAAAGAGAAAAACATGCCTAAGAAATCTTCTGAACTGAAGACTGAAATTAACTTTATTCCAGAAATTCATGTCAATAACGTTCAGAACTAAAAGCCAAAATACTTTCCATCACAAAAATGAGAAAAATGAACGTTTACCATTTCTCATTTTGTAAAGCTGGACGTTCTTCTGGATGTATTCTGCGAACTGTACGGTGTCTCCGGCTTCTCCCACACACAGCAGCAGGATCTTCTCGCTCAGCTTGAACATCTTGTCATAATCTGGTCAGAAAACATCACAGGGAATCTTAACGTCGTATCTGGAGCGTGTTACTGGATCTCAAGATGCTGCACTTGTCTTAAAGTCTCCCGTATCGACATATCATCATAATCCTGATGCGACAGAATCAGCCAATAGCCTTTAGTTTACCATAAACATTATTTGATACTGCAGATGTTTGTCAGACGTTGGTGACATTAGAGGGAGAGAAATGCTGTTCTTGAGAACATTTTATTGGACAATAAACAAGCAGAAACAAGCTTTCGTAATATACGTGTTTGTTTGTGTGTGTGTGAGAGTGTGTGTGTAAGTGTTTGTGTGTGAGAGTGTGTGTGTGTGTGTGTGTGTGTGTGTGTGTGTGTGTGTGTGTGTGTGTGTGTGTGTGTGTGTGTGTGAGAGTGTGTGTGTGTGTGTGTGTGTGTGTGTGTGGTGTGGTGTGTGTGTGTGTCTGCGAGTGTGTGTGTATGCGAGTGTGTGAGTGTGTGTGCGAGTGTGTGTGTGTGAGAGAGAGAGAGAGTGTGTGTGTTGTGTGTGAGAGTGTGTGTGTGTAAGTAAGTGAGTGTGGTGTGTAAGTAAGTGTGTGTGAGTGTGCGTGTCTGCAAGTGTGTGTGTGTGCGCAAAGTGAGTGTGTGTGAGTGTGTGAGTGTGTGTGAGCGTGTGTGAGTCTGCGAGTGTGTAAGTGTGTGTGAGAGAGAGTGGTGTGTGTCTGTGTCTGTGAGAGTGTGTGTGTGTGTAAGTGAGTGAGTGTGTAAGTGAGTGTGTGTGTGTGTAAGTGAGTGTGTGTGTGAGTGTGCGTGTGTCTGCAAGTGTGCGTGTGTGAGTGAGTGTGTGTGTGTGTGTGAGTCTGCAAGCGTGTGTGAGAGAGAGAGAGAGAGAGAAAGTGTGTGTGTGTGTGAGTCTGCGAGTGTGTAAGTGAGTGTGTGTGTGTGTAAGTGTAGTGTAGTGTGTGTGTCTGCGTGTGTGTGTGAGTGTGAGAGAGTGTGTGTGTGTGAGAGAGAGAGAGAGAGAGAGATGTGTGTGTGTGTGTGTGTGTCTGTGTGTGTGAGAGTGAGTGTGTGTGTGTGTGTGTGTGTGTGTGAACACACTCTTACTTTCACTTTCAGGAGTGAATCGCAAACTCATCCTGACACTCGAGGACAATCACACAATAACTGAAGAGTTGCTCATGTTAAAGTGTAATAAAGTGTAGTAAAGTGAGTCTAAAGGAAGTGTAACACTCTGAGAACTCTATTATATTTGAATATATTAATATGTAAATCAGTTCAGTGTTAGCACAGAAGCTACATCAGCTAAAGCTTATCATTATTCAGAAGTGAAGAACATTCAGAGGAAATTAAAACGGAGATGATTAAACAGTGAAATGTGGTTAATAGCTGTGTTCTGCAGCATCTGGCCGGTGAATAACTCTCGGTTGTGTCGGTCAGTGAGAAGCTAACTCGCTACTTCAGCTCAAACTCACCGTGTTTCATCTGGATGATGCTGCTCGCCGCCACATTATCCGCCGCCACCAGCACAAAGTCCGGCCCCTGGATCCCGATCAAGTACTCCATATTCAGACTGAGTCTATCAAACACTCTCCGTTCAGCAGCACTAGCACAGCAGCTCTGTCAGATATTACACAGCAAAAGCTGAATGGAGATCCTCAGCGGCGCGCTGTTCACACGTCATCAGAGAGCGCGAGCGTGCGCCCCCGTCACGTGACGTCAACCTGTTCGTGGACAGTGACAGAAATTATCTGACAATATTACAGGATCACAAATATAAGCGAGTAATATAAGGAAATTAGTCAGATCTTAAGTTATAAAGCTCTAAAATATGTAATCAAATTGCAATATATATATATTTAAATATCAAGACAGTTTATTATTAACATTATTTTCATTAGAATCATTGCATAGAATCAGCATAAATCTGTTAATTCTGAAAACAATTAAATTTATTCAGGTAAAAAATGAACTTTTTCTCTTGTTGTCAGGCAGAACTCCTTGAATGGCCAATCAGAGGAGCTGTTTTAATTAAAGGTGTTAAAGAGGATGTTTTGTTTTATACATTTTGCAATATTACTTGAAACTGTCTTTACTAACTGATAAAAGACTATTTATTAGGTGCACTGAAAGGAATAATATTAATATACATCATCTGTGCACGAGGTAGGGCCTTAAAAACATCAGCCAATCGTTTACGCGATCATCGCGTAAACGATTGGCCCTCTGGCTTGTCAATCACTGCCGTGACGTTCCTTGTGAGAGACGAGCGCGGCTGCGCTCTCCAGTAACTTTCCACACTCCACAGGCGCCGCATGCGATGTTTTTGTCAGGAGACAGGAGTAACAACTGCAGATTATGAGTTACCTGCGGTGAGTCCGACATAATGAATCCACTAACACGACACAGCGAATGCCGGTGGTAAACACTCGTGTTCCAATACTCGCGCACGAGTTTGGGAGGCGTTCCCTCGAAATGAGCTGTGAAGGAGGGGGGTTGTTCTTACACATGCGCTCATTTCAAAAACTCACTAACAGTATTTGGTTTCTCAGTCGACGAAAAGATCCTCTTTAGCACCTTTAATTATGATTTTGAGTTCATAACACTTGAAATATTAAGTTTATGTATTTTGTAGGTAAATAATTTAAACTAGCTTATATTTTTGAGTTAGTGGTCCCAAATGCAAAATCTTAAGTAATGTTTAGTCAAGATTACTTGATTATTTAAAGACAACATTAGGGTTTACAGAGCATACTTAAAATCTGTCCTACACACACACACACACACACACACACACACACACTCAGTGAGAAAAATAATATCTTCTTTTGTCTGAGAGTGTGACACTATTCTAGGGTTCTTGAAATAACAAAAAGTTAATGAGAAATGTCTTTCATGTTTAACGTTCATGTCAGTTTTTTCTACTGATAAAGTGTTACAATCTGCTTGATTCATAAAATTAAACTACTTGATCAAAACTAAATCCATATAACGAGCCGCTGATGGACTGAAGGAACCCTTACGAGTTTTACTGTAACGTTTGACTTTTTTGGGCTGGAAAACTGTGAATCGCTCCATGTGATGAAAGTATTTCTCTCTTTCAGTAGTTGTCACTGGTTCAGCCTGACTGCTTCGTTAGGACTCATCATTTGCATTCAGATTAATTATCTAATTACCGACAAATGTCCGGCGGCCACCCCGCACTCCGGCTCGTCAGCTCTGCGCCTGTAATTATTTTAATCATTTACTTTCATCTGGAGTGTTCCTGCCATACTTCTGTGTTTAGAGGCCATTCTTAATTACCCTGCCAAGACACTCTTCCCCTCTTTTCATGTGAGGAAAAGGGGCAGAAAGAGAGAGAGAGAGAGAGAGAGAGAGAGAGAGAGAGAGAACCCGATGGGGACAAAATCCAGGAATCTTGACAGCATCATGAAGCTCGGAGCTCTGCTGGTTGTTCACTCTGTTTTCCCCCTTCAACTTCTCTCTGTCTCTGCTCCCCCCCCACCCCTCAGCCATCCTTCAGTTCATCTCTCTCTCTCTCTCTCTCTCTCTCTCTCGCTCCCCCACCCTCCCTCACTTCCTCCAGTTCCCCCTTTATCGCAGGCACACACAGGAATCGCCTCCGGGCCCCAGCGCTCTGACTACTAATACTCTCTCACACACTGTGACATACATCATGCGCACGTTCCCGCATCTATTATCTGTTCTGTAAATCTGTACACCTCTCTGTCTTTATTTAGGCACCAGCAGCCCGGCTCTCGTCTGCATCTGGTTTGTGTCTGGTTGTTGTTGGCTCAATTCTCTGCCCTCTCAGCGACTGTGAGACACACGCCGCGCACTGCTGCACATATATAAGCTGTAATTGGGGCCCCCGGCTGTTTAAAGGATTATTCCGACTTTGGAATATCTGCCATTTCATTTTCATTTAGTTTGAACTCATTAACAAGTATCGAAAAATTTGTTTCCCATCATTTGAACATAAACTTGAGCACTGTAATACACATGGCATTTGGCAGGATTTCTGCTGCGTCCAGATAAAAGGATGGTTCACTCGCTCTCTTGTCCTAATTTGAGATCAATTCTTCAGCCGGAGACTCGAGCGTTACTGGCTCCGGAGGGACTCGTCTGAGTTCGGGGATTATGGACTCGTAGCCCAAGGCTGGTTTGTTAAGAGCAGGACATGTTTTGAACTCAGATTAAGAATATATGTGCTGCATAAGGGAGGCAGAGCAAATTAATAGTATTCATGGTTTTTGTTCAACCGGTGCAGGAGAAATGTCAATCTACTGTGAGATAAAAGGTTCAGAACACTGTGTGTGTGTGTGATCACACAATGATGGCAAGATGTTTTAACAGCTATACCTACAAAAAAAACTTTGTACCTATTTTTATTTTAATATATTTTTAACCCTAACCTAACCAAGGTGGTATCTTTTTCAATTTCACTACATCATTTTAAACTACTCTTTCCCCTCACTAAACCATAGTGACAAGTTATCAAATTATGCCTTGAACTCTTTGATTTAGATACACTTCTTTATATTTTTAGTTATTAAATAGATACTAGAATCTATTCAAGTTTTGTAGACACTCGGAAACACCCATTTAGTGTGTATTCAAATTGTTACTACACTCTAAAACATGCTGGGTTAAAAACAACCCAAGTTGGGTTGAAAAGGACAAACCCAGCGATGGGTTAAATGTTTGCTGGACAGTTTTTTGAACTCAAATAACGTTTAAAAAGACTATATGTCTTAAAATGAACCCAAAATAGGTTGAAAAATAAAATAAGACACATAATTACTAGAGGAAACAATGAAAGGTGCAAAGCTTTTGATAATGTTTATTGTTTAATATTATTCATTAAACTTATTAATAAATGTTCATTTCCAACATACTTTGGGTTCATCTTAAGCAAGAAATAGTCACTTTTTTAAACATTTTTAAAGTTGAGTTAATAAAACTACCCAGCAGGTTGGACAAACATTTAACCCAACCGCTGGGTTAAAACAACCCACTGACAGGGTTTTTCAATAACCCAACTATTTTCTGGGTGTAGTAACACTCTTAGTAAGATTTTTATCAGCCATTCTGACTTTCATGACAAGTAAAAAAGCAATGCAATGTAAACTGAAATACATACCTGCAGATACTTTTCCAGATAAGTTATTGTAACTGTCCCAAATATACTGTGTATTTCAGTTTAGGAAAAATGTTAAAACGACTTGCCACACTCACTGAAATATATTCATGTCTTCACGCTTTATCTAGTCAAAACTTTGATTCTGAACAAAGGTTGCATGAGGGAATATGGTCAGAGCGTGTTCAACATTGCAATTCCCACATTTGCATTCTTGAAGAAACTCAACGCCGGTGTCACCGGCACCGCTTTCTCGGTTTAATCTGCAATTTCACGGTGCTGAGAGCGGGCCGGGTTGAATTCATTGTTCGGTCCTGTCGTCGTTTAGCGGCGCTTTGCTTTTGTTAAGTGGCAGAGGGCGTCCACAGGACCTGGTCACGAGAGGGACCACTTCATCTGAAGGGGTGAAAAAGAGCAAGCTAAATGGAAGTGACAGCCTCTGAAAAAATTCCTACCGGCAGCTGGGAGGATTTGACATGGCGAGCTCCCCCACCACCGGCCGCCCTGTGACCCCCGTGCCAGGCACACGCACCTGCCGCTCTGAGGCGCGCCTTCCCCGGCAGAGAGATTATCGCGGGGCGTGGTGTGGTCGCGCCGCCCTCAATGAAGTCCTGTGAAAACCCCCTTATGCGTGAAAGAGCCCCCATTCAAGAGCCTTTGTTCAGCACATTTTTATGGGACAACATTGGCCATTATGAGGTGTCGAGATTTACATGGGACTCCATAGAGGGGTATAATCCTTTCAAGCAGCAAACGAATAAAAGTTTAAACCCTCTGTTTTCATATTTATTAGCTGGTTAATGCGGACGAGGCAGCTGATCCCAAACCAACAGGCTTCAGCTCTACAGCCTACTGTTAAACAACCAAAACTGAATAAAGTTGTGATGTTCAACAAACCATCTATCTATCTATCTATCTATCTATCTATCTATCTATCTATCTATCTATCTATCTATCATGCATGGAGCCCGAGGCGGTCAGCATCCCCCTGACTCTCTGTCCGAGCGGATTGTTTCCACGCCAGTTGAGAGCTGTGGGCATTTTCACTGTCACACTGCATCATGAGGAGGGAAGGATGAGGGGAGAGAGGTAAGAAAGAGAGTTGAAAATCTTTCAGGGCACACATGAGAAGGGACATGGTCACACATGATTGAGACTGATATTGCCCCCTCGTGTTGAGGAATGTTTAATGCATCCATCCAGATTTAACCTGATGTCATTTTAAACACCTTGAATAGTTTTCTTGAGAATTTTATAGTTGGAAATAATTTTATTCTGGAATTGTGCTACAAAAACAACTTCAAAAGCCTTAAACTGTTGCAGCAGCCTATTAAAACACACTAAAAAATGCTGGGTTAAAAACAACCCAGCAGTTGGGTTAAATGTTTGCTGGGCAGTTTTATTTATTGATTAAACATTACTATATGTCTGGCTTAAAATAAACCCAAAATAGGTTGGAAATTAAAAATAATAGACATATAATTAGGCTACTAGAGGCAACAAATCAAAAGGTGAACATTTAAGCAATTTAATAAATGTTTATTGTTTAATATTAGTTATTAAACATTTTTAAAACATATTAATAAATGTTAATTTCCAACATACTTTGGGTTCATTTTAAGCAAGAAACAACAGTTGAGTTAAATAAAAACTACCCAGCAGGTTGAGTTAAAACAACCCAATCACTGGTTTCTCCATTTTCAACCCAGCATTTTTTTAGAGTGAAATACCCTGCTTTCAAACAATCAGAAAGTTCACGTTTCAACAAAATTGCCTACGTTTATGAAATATGTCACAATTACACAAATAAAAATTGAATTTCATTACTAGCCCAGTAGAATCTGGAATGAACAATACAATAATAAAAGGCTAGTTGATAGATAGATAGATAGATAGATAAGTTGGTCCTTTAATACAGTAGCTGTAGAAATGTTTGAATCTATCTCGAGAAGCGCTGATGCATATATAAATACAGTTTTGTGTTTGTTGTCACAACGGTGGTAGTTTCTCACTAACTCAAGTTCAGCGTCTTATTTCCCTTTATTTTGGGCGCACAGCAGCTCCGCACCGGGAGAAATGCGGCGTTTCATCCTGCAGCACACCCGCGCCTCACTTCATCTCCTCGGGTGGAGAATCTCACCGATGCCGTTATTCGCGCCCAGCGGGATCTTCTCACTCAGCAGTCTGTCCCGCTGCCTACATTATACAGTGTGGCTTTTGACTTGTTCTTATTTTTTTGGATGTTTTCTGGGTGAAGACACACCGAGTCACATCAAAAAACACTGCAATCAGGATCAACAACCAACCCATATTTTCACTCTCAGGCTCGTCCCTAAAATCAGGACAGTTTTAGTACCGCAACGATAGATGCAGATGAGTTTAATGTTTTCGTCTTGAGCCTGTCCTCATTAAAACCCCAAATTAAAGTCAAAGCAAGAACATTGGGTCTTTAAGTATGTATAATTTTAAAATAGTTTCAATAGATTAAACTTGGATGAACAGACGCTATGAACAGCACCTGAAGAGGTTAATATGGCAATAGGCCTCTCAAACGCTTCGTTATACCTGACAGTTAACCGATAAAACATAGCTAAGTACTGCAATTTTTCACTTTATTATATATTTAAACAGCACAAAACATTTAGTGTTGTTTAAAACCTTTTAAACAGTTGACGGTTGCGATTGGCGCCAAAAATTCCGTTGCGCGCGAATTACCTCAACAGACTTCGGCCGGAAAATCACTAACTGATATTCGCTTAAAACGTTAATGAATGATTAATCAATATCCTAAACTGGCATATTATTCCTCCACTTCTTCCACTGTGCTGAGATGAGCTGTAGTTAGCCTATTTGTTAAACGAGAAATGTTATCCCTTGTAAAACACACGTTTTCTTTAGCATTTTGTATCTGGTTAATTCTCGCAGAAGTGCTTCGAGACAAAAACGCTTCCAAAGACGTGTAATTCTCTTAGCTCGCACTTTTGCTGGTGTGACAAAGCCAAAGACGACAAACCAAATCATTAAACATGTTAATTCTTCAGTAAAGGGTGTGATAAGCGCACAAGGTTAGTCGCATCAGCTCCCGCATTGGGTGAGAAGAAACCCTCGGATTATCCCTCATTTCGCCCCGGGCTTTTGGCTGCCGAGTCGGACTGGACCTGCCGGGCCGGATTGGACCAGGTGCCCCGAGGCGCGCAATGTCCAAATCCCTCAGGGACACGAACCCGCGCAACTCTCGCCCTGCAGCTCTGCTTAGACTGTGGATTATGGGACAAACACTGGTATCTCCATAAACACTCAGGCACATGCATACACACAGAAGGCCAGACGCTCACAGCCCGGGGCAGCAGAGACTGAGCCGCTGTTCAGATCGACGCAGGACACTTCGATTTAAAACTCTCACCAACACTTCTTCTGTGTGATAAGGAGGAACAATTGAACAGTGTGTGGTTCTTAAAGAAAGCACTGTGATTAAAGGTCAAGCTGAGGGTCTTGAACATAACAATATCCAGCCTCAGAGCACAAGAATCGCGTTATATTTTTAGTGTCGGAGCTAAATTTGTCGTGCTGTTCTTACCTAATGAACCATTTCAATCTGACTCTGACTCTTAAAGTTATTTTAACTGGTGCAACCCAATAAAGTCATTGATTTAGTCTCAACATAAATTATTTCATTTTAATTTAATAATGTAGATGTTACCGTACACAACAAACAACCCAAGTTGGGTTAAAAATGGAGAAAACCAGCGGTTGGGTTAAATGTTTGCTGGGTAGTTTTATTTAACTCAACTATTGTTAAAAAATGTGTGCAATTCTTGCTTAAAATGAACCCAAATATGTTGGAAATTAACATTTATTAATGTGTTTAGTAAATGAAAATGTATGAATGAATAATAATTAAACAATAAACATTTATAAACAAACAATAGTTGGGTTAAATAAAACTGTCCAGCAAACCTTTAACTCAACCGCTGGGTTTGTCCATTTTCAACCCAACTTGGGTTGTTTTTAATCCATGCGTTTTTAGGGTTATTTAACAACTGTGCATTTCACAAAATAACACAATGTGCATTAATTGTTAAATATAATTTATTTTATAGCACACAAAAATATATATATATATATATATATATATATGAGGAGGAGACATCAGGAACCATGCGGACACAGCTGAAGGTGATGTTTCGGAGGATTTTAACCACATTTATGATAGTGATAATGAGGAACATTAGGGCAAAATAGTTCAGAGACCCAGGAGGAAATTTGATTGTAAAGAAGGAGATGCACAAAGATCAGTTTTCACATGATAAGAGTCATCAGTTGGTCTCATGACTTTTCTTCGTTTGTCTCTGTTATTGGGCGGCGGCGGCGGCAGCGCCCATGCGCAGAAGCTCTTTCCTGTGTGTGAGGATGATGTCGAAACTGGACTGGAGGCGGTTCTGCTGCTCCTGGACTCGGTTTTGTAAGGTGCGAACCCCAGCGGATGAGAGCCAGGCGGCG
Organism: Culter alburnus; assembly: GCA_028476615.1. NCBI lineage: Eukaryota > Metazoa > Chordata > Actinopteri > Cypriniformes > Xenocyprididae > Culter > Culter alburnus. The sequence continues at coordinate 156,562 of JAOTNS010000045.1, forward strand.
GTACATGGTCAGCTGGACCTGATGCTTCTCCATCTCCTGTGCCTTAAACCTCTCCCGGTCCTGTAGTGTCCAAACAGCCTCCATAAGGTCCGGAAGCTCGGAACAGGGGTCGGTGTCCGAGTCCGACGAGCCGTCTTCAACTGCGTCAATGCCCTCCAGGCTCTCTCGCCGCCGCTCTGCCTTCTTATCCGCACGGTTCTGGTTCTTCAGGGCGTCTGCGGTCCCATTGTCCGCTGTCGGACGTTCACGGCAGATTTGGTCCCAGATGGAGTTGTGTGCTCCCGTGTCGCCACTCTCCATGCTAAATAGGGAAGAGCTTTCGGACCTGTAGCTGAATTCAAACTCTTCGTCACTAGCCCACTCTAACCCTCCATCCTCCTCTTCGTCATCATCATCCAGTAGTTCCTCTACTTTCTCTCTCTCTCCCAATGCCTGCTCCTTTTCATCATCCGTCACTCTCCTCATCTCTTCATCCATCTTGCCTTCCTCGGCTCCATCCGGAGGGACTCTGCCGCCCATATCGTCTCCACTCTCAATCTCGGGCAGAGGCTCCAGAGGGCTCCAGCACGGCAGGCGGGACAAGGGTGAGAGCGGTCCAGATCCGTAGTGGTTGGCAGAAAAAGTCAGATCGCGACCCAAAGCTCTTGGACGCACCTGGTTGCGATTTTCATCTCCCGTCATGGGGTCATCATCCTGCCCCAGGAAGTTAAAGTTTCCATCTTTCTCACATTTCTTCTGACCGCTGTGCACCGGTCCGACCAGCGCTTGACCTCCAAAGACGGGGTTCACGGCCCGATCCTGCTGAAGCATTTTCAGTTTTGTTTGAGATTCACTTGCTCTTAGAAAAGGGTAGATAAAAAAAAAAAGAGAGTTAGTGATATAGTCTTTATAGGATCCAAAAGCAAAGCGATGCATTAATATATATTTTGGACATGAATATAGTTTCAGACACACAGTAAATATTATCTGTGGCTAAAACCCCTCGCTAATAACAGTTAAAATAATGCATAAAATATTCAGTGGTGCAATTCCACGGCTTGTTCTCCATTTCGGTGACATGAAATATTCAGATGTCCTCTCACAGATATAGTCCACGTAATAACTTCAGGGGCCTGTCAATCACTCGGCGTGACAGCGCTGCGCGGCCATGTGGTGCTGAAGAACAGCATCAGGGTCGCGCGCCTCGGGCGCAAATAATAAAATGATTGAAGACATAAAATCTGCAAGTAGTCCAATTCCGCCCCAAGATCAGGAGCGAAAACGTGTGCTAACCTGAGCGGCTCGGTGCATTTCAGTGTGTTTAATACTCCAGCTGTAATTATTCACGCGATTCGGCTGGAATATCTCGAAGCGCCGCGTTAAAATAGGAAATTAATGGACATTAAACCTCCGATCAAACGCAGCCTAAAGAGGGAAAACGATATCAAATTAAATGTCATCGCGGATTTAGATAATCAGCAACAGTCAATAGCAAAAGCCAAGAAAACTATCGATAGACTGAGATGAATAAGGCTGGATTACATAAGAGGAGTCTCACCCCATCACGGCTCGACGGATCCACAGAGAGCTCGAACCGCGAAGCTGCGATTTTATTTCGCCGTTACATAAACCGCTGATTGTCAATAACATTCGAGAATCAGTTATTAGAAGGATTGTCTTACGGTTTGTTGTCCGTGTTTCGTCCGCGAATAAGATACAGATCCTCCCTGTTTTCTCCTCCTCCGACGAGCCTCTCTGGCGATGCTTATCTTCCTCCTCTCTCCTCCTCCCATCCGCTCTCCTCCCGTGTACCGGACACTGGGCAGTGACTCACTTCCGAAACTGGGAAGGAACCGGTGAAATGAGTGGAAAACAGTGTGGGAAAACTATTTCAAGCGAGGCTTATATGAGTGAGGGAGGGGGCTGGTAAATTAAAGGGTTAGTTCACCCAAAAATGAAAATAATGTCATTAATTACTCACCCTCATGTCGTTCCACACCCGTAAGACCTTCATTCATCTTCAGAACACATATTAAGATATTTTTGATGAAATCCGATGGCTCAGTGAGGCCTGCATAGCCAGCAATGACATTTCCTCTCTCAAGATCCATTAATGTACTAAAAACATATTTAAATCAGTTCATGTGAGTACAGTGGTTCAATATTAATATTATAAAGCCACAGGAATATTTTTGGTGCGCCAAAAAAAACAAAATAACGACTAATATAGTGATGGTTGATTTCAAAACACTGCTTCAGGAAGCTTCGGAGCGTTATGAATCAGCGGTTCGGAGCGCCAAAGTCACGTGATTTCAGCAGTTTGACACGCGATCCGAATCATGATTCGACACAAAAGATTCATAACGCTCTGAAGCTTCCTGAAGCAGTGTTTTGAAATCGGCCATCACTATATAAGTCGTTATTTTGTTTTTTTGGCGCACCAAAAATATTCTTGTGGCTTTATAATATTAATATTGAACCACTGTACTCACATGAACTGATTTAAATATGTTTTTAGTACATTAATGGATCTTGAGAGAGGAAATGTCATTGCTGGCTATGGAGGCCTCACTGAGCCATCGGCATTTCATCAAAAATATCTGAAGATGAACGAAGGTCTTACGGGTGTGGAACGACATGAGGGTGAGTAATTAATGGCAGAATTTTCATTTTTGGGTGAACTAACCCTTTAAGGTTTTATACCCCCAAAAGATGTCAAAACAAACGATGGAGGGTCTTTTAAGCATAATTATATATATTTTTAAAAAAAATATAACCAGGTTTCAAAGTGCACTAAACAAGCAAAAGTCGAGATCACGTTACAATTAATACATCGACAAATCTATCATTACTTATCATTTTATTATGGAATTTAATCACAAATCTCTCACAGAAAAATTGTGTTTTATTTGAAACAACAGTTGACTGTTAGCCAACTGTGAGAGCCTGAGAGGGTCAACAAGCATAGGGTTGCCAGGTCTACGTCACAAAACTATCCCAATGGCCAATCAAAAGTAGCCCTAAACTAGACCCTACCCCAAATATCAAAACTCATAATGTCACTCCTATTCCTCAAATATATATTTTTACAGTCGCTGCAGTTAACACAATTCAACTTGAAAAACACTATAAAAGGAGCTTCCAGTGCCCTTTCTCACAAAACCCATCATCTAGAACAGTTAGTCAAATTTCAAAAAGAATTTCAGTCAAACAACATTAGCTTTAACGGTAACCTTTAACCCTCGGCAAGAGTTTAAAATATGCCCAATTCCGCGGGAAAACCTCAGACTTGGCAACCCAGAGTTGCGTGAGATCGCAGATTTTGCCAGAAAAGTTACTGACACTTAGTTTTTAAGAACATTATATAATATCTCTTTCAGAAGATGTAGGCTATATAAACCCTCGTCATCAGACAAGAGCAACCATTTTACAAACAGGTTTATCTCCCTTAAAGGGATAGTTCACCCAAAAATTAAAATTCTGTTCATCTTTTGCTCACCCTGCTGAACACAAAATATGATATTTAGAATATGGGTAACCAAAAAGTTGATGGACCACACTGACTTCCATAGTATGGAAAAAAAAATTACTATGGAAGTCATCAACTGTTTGATTACCAACCTTCAAAATATATTTTGTGTTCAGCATCAAGAAATAAATTCCTACAGGTTTGGAACAACATGAGGGCGAGTAAATGATGATGATGTTCATTTTTGGGTTACACAGTAGCTATCCCTATAATGGGCCAGCAGTTGTTGTTGTAGGTCTGTGATGGCTCGTCATGAGGCACTGTGTGACTGTTTTGGTTCTTGCACATCAGACAGACTCAGTAAGTACATTCCCTCCCTATCCCATGACAAGCAATTGCTGGAGACAGAAACGAGCTCTCGTCTCCCCCTCCTCACTCCGTCCAACAACATCCCCATTCAAGTGTCGCACCTTCAGGCGGTCTCTAGTCTCACCCCCCTTCCATCTCTCAATAATAGCCTTAACACATGAAAAATACATCAAATAAAAAGCCTGCCTGCGGCTTCGTCACATGGAAAATCATCTACATCAAGCAAACAATCCGGGGAAGGAACGGGAATGAAGATGAGAGCAGGAGAAGCTTGAAGTCGCCTCAGAAAATCAAGAGCTTTAACACTTGCTGTACGAGTTCAAACGTTACAGGTTCGGAGCAAGAAAATACCACTAAATAACGAGAAGCCACATACATGATCACTTGCAGTAAAAGCACGCCATTGCCAGAAAACAAGCAGTTGTTTGGATGCGAGCAGCCTGCAGTTATGACCCATTTCCCTCAGTTCAGTTGCACGTCTCCAGTCCCAGCGGTTTGAGCAGTGACAGAACCCTGAGGGACTCGCTCCGGCACTGCTGTCACACGCCAGCTCGCAGATCCAGTGTGGCAGCTACTGCACATTCAACCAGCTGCCCAGGAGCCACACACACACACACACACACACACAGAGAATTAGTTTTCTAGTTTGACAAGGTCAATTATCTTCAAAAGAGCATGTTTTAGAGATCATGGGTTAAAATAAAATGGAGGCTCAACATGTTGCAGGAAGCAAAGCTTAGTTTAAATGCACGTCACAGATGAACACAATTCTCCAGTAGCAGATCTCAGTATTCTCTAGACAACAGCAGTGGATCTCAACCCTTTTGACTTCACAACCCCTCAGTGTCCGCAACAATATTACAATCTCGACCCCATAATATATGTAGAGCTTGGCATGACTAAAAAGATGTATATCCGTTATAAAATAACCAAATAAGTGGTCAAGTCATCTTGAAGACCTCTTAGAAGTGTGTTGAGGCTCTCTAGTGGGCCCCGGACCCCTGCTTGAGAACCACTGCAACACAGCCTGAAGAAAGGTTGGAGAGAGAAAAAAAAGAAAGGAACCCTTTGCTCCAAACCTAGAGGCTCAGAAATAGCTGATTAGAATCACTCACAAAACCGGCTAAAAAACCCCAGTCAAAATCACTGATAACATGACATTCGTCTGGTTAAACTTCATTTAAAGCAGGTTAAAGGAGAAACTCACAGCCTGAGGGAAAAGCATGAAATGCAGTAAAAATGCATATAGCAGTGATGACTTAAAATTCACTTTAATTTACAATTTTATAAAAACAAATAAAATTACATCACAAGAAATCACATTATGTACATGATACAAATAGCCTAAAAGAAAGCAAGCTTTAAACGTATCCAGATCATCATGGCATTTAGTATGGACAATGGGACAAATATAACTGTACTAATTGTTAGTAATACTGGGAAGGTTGGAAGAATCTTCAGTTTTCCAGAAAGCTGAAAATACTCCGTGGAGGTCCTGAAGGTTTTGAGGGCGTTCGTGAGACACGGGCGTTTAGCAGCAGGTGCAGGAGAGTCCGTCTGTCCTCTCTTCTTCGTCTGTGAAGACATGATTCACCATTATACAATAAAACATTCATCTTTAGTGTTGAGACACCTTGAGTTTAGAGTCTTAAATGATCAACAATCATTCTAAGACTACAGCGCCATCCAGTGGCAGAACTATTAACTACATTCAAGAATTATGCATTAAAGAAAACTGTCAGATTTCCTTTTGCTAAAAAAATAATAATCCTGGCTCTGGTTTGTTTCCACAAATGTAAAATATTCTTGTAAAGCGTAAATAACATGTTCAAACGAGTCGTACCTGTTTCCTGGGTCCCTCTGATGCAGGGGGCTGTTTTTCCGGCGACAGGGTTTGGAAGAGGAAACCTCGAGAGTTACGAGGGGCCAGAGGGTTACTGTCAGAGATGGACGCTAACTTCTGCAACACGGCGCGAGGCTGACTGAGTAATGAGCCTCTCTTGACCTGGAGACAAGAAAAACACTCAAATCAAGCATTGCTATAAGAAATACTATAAAACGGCACTCAAATAGAGCGCAACAGTTTTCAGCGGCGCTGGTTCCGGAAGTGGTTTTCCCATTGAAAAAAATGAAAAAAAAAAAAAAAATAAAATAATAAAAATAAAGGGTAATAGGCCTTGAATCAAGGCAACCATCTACAAACTGAGTATTTGAAAATCAGGACGAAAGACAAAAACACAATACTGAAGTGAACAGCTTTAGTGACGGAACTACAACCCCATGAAGCATTGCACACAGCATAATCAAATTAAAAATGATGAAGAAATATAAAACTGCTTATTTAAAAATGTTCATTGTATACAGCTATATTTAAAGTTAAGTTCATATATATACAGTATATATACATATATAGCTGATGAACGATTGAACAGCCAATCAGAATCCATCCTGCTTTAAAGAGCTCAAGCATTTAAAGCGACAGAACAAAACTGCAGCGCTTATAATAAACAGTCCGCTGGTGTGAACGCTGATATAGTCATCGTTCTTGGTGTGAAATGGCCTTTAAACATGACTGTAAAAAATAAGTTGAAATAAATCAGACTAACGTCTTCAACAGAAGCAAATAACATCGATTTATAACCTCATGTCTTTAACTGTTAATAATTCATTATATAATTTCACTCATTTCCCTATGGAGAAAATGAACAGAGGTTTTACTTCCGGAACCCGACTGTTGCACTCTATAAACTAAATTTACACAGGAAGTAGTGAACAGGAGTGCGCTGTGGTTACTGACCACAGTGGGCTGAAACGGCTTTCTGAACTGGTTGGTATTGGGAGCCGCTTTCTCCTGCAGAGGAACAGCTGGAGCGTCTGTAACCAGGTGAAAAACAACAATTCAGTTTAAATATCTTTGACTTTTATTTGTCCAGCAGAATGTCCAAACAAATAAACCAGCTCTACAGTGGGTCAAACACGCCACAGAAAACCTGAAATAAGTGAATATTGATCCTGAAATGTAAGTTTCACTAGTTCTTGTTAAGAGAAATGTCGGTGCATGTGGGCACCTCTCTTCTGAAGGGTCTTAGCCGTTAGCTTCTTGGCAAGCTTCATAAATTGACTGTCCTCTTCTCCTATCTTTTCTTCGTCGTCTGCATCCTCTCCCTTTTTGGCCTGAGCTTCAGTCTACAGGACAGAATCAGAGTCAGACCAGATCGACACGATCATGAACACAAAACAGATTTGTTTCAAACACACACCTGTTCTCTCAACCACTGTTCCCTCTCCAGCCGCTCTTTTACGTCTTTGTATTTCCATTTGATCGATTTGTTCATCTTCCTCTTCCTCATCTCCATCAGGACCCATTCCACCGAACTCAAAGTTATCATCTGGTCGAAACAGAAGACCTGAATGAAAGCAGCTGACTGGAGTAGACTGACGTGCTTAAGCTCTGTACACACAAGCTGAACTCACCGATGTTTTTCCAGCGGAAACGACGAGCTCGTCCAGGTCCGTCAGAATGCAGATCTCCATCAGCGAGGTAACGCTCCTGATAAAGCCGCAGTTTTCGCTTATCATCATCCAAGATCTGCTTCCTGTAGGGAGAACATAATGAGCCTCATGTTCCTAGTGTAAGAGGTACGTCTGTACAAGGAGAAGTGCAGTTATTACCCTACTGAGCTTGACTCCCCCATGTGGCACATTGATGTTACAACAATTTCTAGCAGCAGCCAACATGCCCACTTCTGCATTCAACTGTACAATGCATTTCAAACAAGTACTCGCCTGTTCCAGCACCTACTCAAGAGCAACTCAAAGTCAGTGGAGAGAGGGTTAAGATGATTTCTTACATGTGAATTTTGTTAACTTGGTCCATCAGTTCCTCATCAGATGGCAACTCTTCCTGTATCTCCTCCTCCTCATATTCATCACCACCATCATCATCCTCATCCTCACTGCCCACATCACTGCCGGACAGCTCCGCCTCGGATTCCACAAACTGTGCCATATGGCTGTTGGGACACAAATATACACATAAAATGTATTTGTTTGCAATAATTCCCTCTAAAATGCTTTCAAATATTGGTTACATTATTCAGAAATCTCTCCGAAATCCAAAATAGACCTACATTTTCTTCTTGCCTGGGCGTCGCCCAAAAACTGCTTCCCGTTCCTCATCCTCTTCATTCTCAGTTTCCTCCTCTTCAGTGTCTGATTTATTCTCGTTTTCCTCCTTAAAATAAAAACAAATTGTTAACAACACAAACTGATAGACATTCACACGTTTAGCTGCGGTGTGTAAAAAAAAAAAATCTAGACACATTTTCTGGACAAACAGGTAGTCCCAGCACAACCTCAACACCACAGGTTGAACTAATGTCGCCACACTGGGCAAAGAAAACTGAGTATTTTATATTTATGGAGCACCTTTTCACTGAGGCTGTCCACATCTGACAGGAGCCGGAACTCACAGTCGGCTTCCTCCTCCTCTTCCTCTTGTTCTTCAATTATGTTCTTGTTCCTGTCCATATGAGCGCAGTTATTAGCATTAGAAGGAACAAAACACAAACAAATCTTTGAGGCCGAACCAGAATCCCGATTATAGCTTGGTACCTGTTTGTTTCAGAGGGCTTTTCAAAGGTAGGACTGGAGACCGATCGCAGTGAAGAAGCAGCTAAAGAGGTCATATAATATAGTTTGTTACCTACAAAACTTGAACATGTCTCCGTTCACCTTCAGAATACACAACAAAGCAAGACTTACACGGGCTTCCAGTGAACTTGCCAGAACAGAGAGCCAGCAGCTGGTCCATGTCTGCCTCGGAGCTGCCGTGACTCTCTCCTCTTTTGCTCTTCTGGCTCTAAGGTCTTGCTCTTCTCCCTGGGCTTCTCGACTGTTTCTTCAGGCTGTGTGGTAAAAGCTCCAGAGCACAGTCCCAGCAGCTCGTCCTCTGCTCCAGGCTGGGTCCGCCCTGATCCGAAGGCCCCTGAGCACAGCCCCAGGAGCTCTCCCATGTTAGCGTCCATGGCGTTTTCATCGAGGCTGTCTAGTATAAGCTGCCGTTTGTGGGAACGGCTGGGCACACCGCGAGGGCCGACGTTTAGGAAGCCATCGGCATCCAGTAGTTTGGGAGTGTGTGTCCTCCTCCAGTGAGAAACGACCCTGGGAATCTCCGGCCGGAGGGACGGCAGACTCGCTCGGGGAAGAGGGAGCATAAAGGTCTTGAGAATCCTCCACAGGGAGCGAGAGGGAGGGTTCGGACATCTTACCCGAGCTCTGAAGAAGAAGATTAGACATTAAGTACCTGTTAGATTATTCTGATTCAAGATTACAAGAAATGTGACTGCACCTTAATAAGTATTCATCACAATCATCCTAAAGACTGTGCAAATGAATTCAGAGAGAGTTTTCCTGATAATTTACTCTCCTCCATGTCATCCAAGATGTTCATGTCTTTCTTTCTTCAGTAGAAGAGAAATTAAGGTTTTTGAGGAAAACATTCCAGGATAATTCAGGTTTTGCACTATTTTTCAGCAATCATTTTCCAGGACATTTTCAATTTTACCACAACGGGAATAAAAGACTGGGATCACGTACTAAAGTAGCCTAATGATGATGATGATGATGATGTGGTGCTGGTCCTTCAAGTGTCACTCTCAATCTGTCTGTCTATAAAGCCTATATAAAAATAAAAATAAAAATCTGTCTGAGATCCTGACACCTTGCACCTCTGGAGACTGCTGGTAGGTTGCAGTTCTGGAAAATGGTGGCGCTGGAGACTAAAGGGTTCCCGATGGTTTCACACTAAATTCTTTACCTTAATTCTTTTGCAGTTAAAATGTGTTTTCTTCTCCACCTGCTTTTGTCTGACCCTGCTGACCCAATGAGCATTTTGCTGTCCATTGGTCATGCCTTAACTGCAATTTCTAGTATTGCATCCTTCTCATGGGAATTTATTAATTTTTGACCTTTCAATCCAAGTTAAATCTCTTTTTGGCTCATTTTATCTGCAAAAGAAAAAACATACCTAATAATTATGCACACCTGAATATAAGGCGTTTTTCATTTCCAGCCTTCATGAACAATTATATCTCACTTATAAATGATTAAATACAAAATTAATAGCAGTTATTTTTATTGATTGGTTTGGTAAAATGTGCTTGGAATTATTTTTTACAATTAATCGATGAATCGTGAAAAAAAACCCCATTAATTTCCAACCTTTTATTCAAAAACAGAACTGACAGTGGAAATTGACAGTGCAAAAAAATCCTCAGAACGTGCAAAAACAGGTTGCTCTTTTAACATCCCTGAGCTGTTAAAGTAATAAAAAACAAAACAAATGGACCAACACAAAAAACATACACATGTATGCTTTACATCTGCCAAATATATAGTTTTTTTTTAAATAAAGTGCACAAAAAGATGTATATTTTTGTTTAAAGGGACCTGAGCTGTCAGAACAATAAAATTTTTTTTTTTTAAATAAAGAAAAATAGAAATCAGAAAACTTAACAGGATTTGTTTGAATGGTAGAACTTATTCTCTACACTCACTCAGTTCAGACACTTTGCATTGCAATGCAAAAATGTGAGCATGTCCACATGCTCCTGGCTCAACAACTTGCAAACAACATTCCTTATGGATTAAATATAATTAATATATAATAAATCCTTATTAAGCTAAAGAGCAGTGAGTGATTTTCTCTGTCTTTTGTTGTTTGATTAATATTAAGAGCACTGACGGCGGCAGGTTTATAGACTGCTGTGACTTCAAGAACGAATGCGGACCGAAAATGACAACAGATATTAGTCATACAGGGCTCTCAAGTGTCACGCATTGAGCGTGACAGTCAGTCATTTTGGTCTTTTGTCACGCACTCCCGCCACACATTGTATTTCTCACGCAGAAAAACTATTTATCATATATTTAATATGCCGCAGTGCCTAAAATGTATCTGGCCGCGCCAGCGCGTCTCCTCCTCACTTCAAAAACGGAACAAAAGTAGGATTCTGTAGTGACTTAACGTTACCCTGCTGTTGAACTCCCTTCCTCCTCATCAAGGACTCCAAGATGTTTTCGTTTTAGGTGCTGAATCATCACCGTGGTGCTCACGTGCCATGTCGCTTTTGCATATCTTGCAATTAACAATTTTTTGAACGATTTAGTGTGAAATGCACCGCATGATTTCCCTGCCTGGGTTTCGTTACGGGTCTCTCCGATGGTCTTTCCTCTACCTCCGCTCTGCTATTTATTTATTTATTTATTTTTGCTCCGCTCTGCTTCGTGCTCAACCGTGCTTTTTTATACTCAAACATCTCCGCGTCTTATTGAGAGGCGTAATAGTCGCGCGACACAACGAATCGATAATGAAATTCGTTGCCAACTCTTTAACGCGATTCGTTGTTGCAGCCCTAATTAGGTAACTGCTGAAAGTGGCAAACAAGACTAAAAACATTGATCATACTACTCACGTGTCAAAACTCAGCATTCCTGAGCATTGCACTTTCTGCACTAATGGTGATGTTTTTAGGCAGTGATAAACTCTTTCTCAACTAAGAAAAACCCAAGAACTTTTTTAAAAATAATTTTCCAGGACAACAAGATTAGGACATTTTCCATTTTCTCTAATTTTCCATGTTCTTCAGGTTTCAAGGTTTTCCAGGACGAGTGGGAACCCTGATTATTCTCCTTATAGTGGACCACTGGCCTCAAACGGTTGAAGGTCATTGACGATCAACGATTGGTCATTTTGAAAAAATACAACTGTATATGCTATAAACACAAATGATGCCTTCTAAGTGCTTCCGCCAAAACCATATTTCCATATTCTCCAAAAGGTTTACGCTGTACGTCCCTATTCTACTTATGGAACGAACGCAGCGCCAGTTACATTTTTTCCGTAAGTAGAATAGGGAAGGTGTAGGACATACAGTGTAAACTTTTTGGGGAATACGGAAATGTGGTTTTAGCGGAAGCACTTAGAAGGCAATCATGTGTGTTTATAAAGCATATACAGATGTATTTTTTCAAAAATGACCAATTGTTTCGCTAGATAAGACTCTTATTCCTCGTCTGGTATCATTTAAAGCTCTTTGAAGCTGCACTGAAACTAATTTGACCTTCAACCCGTTGAACCCCAGTGAAGTCCACTATAAGGAGAAAAATCCTGGAATGTTTTCATCAAAAACCTTCATTTCTTTTCGACTGAAGAAAGAAAGACATGAACATCTTGGATGACATGGGGGTGAGTAAATTATCAGGAAATTTTTACTTGAAAGTGAACTAATCCTTTAAGTCAAGTAAGAGCTCCTCACCTTCGAGGCAGAGCCGAGGAAGCTGGGTCTGAAGAGGCAGGGAGAGGGAGAGCGGAACACGCTGTTGGACAGGCCTCTTCCTGCAGCTCTGTTGACCGGCTGATATGATGGGATCATCGAGCCCATCAGCTCAAAACTACTGTTATGACTGCTGTCCTTCGCCAAAGAAAGGGTGTCATCCTCCTCTGTGAAGAGAACTGAATCTCAGTCTGATGACACACATATTTGATACTACAGGTGTGACCAGAACAAGTAAAATAATACTATAATTAATAATAAATACTAATAATAATAAAAAAGAAGAGGTAAAAGGTAAAAAATAGGATTGCAAGACTAGAGTTTACAGTACGTCAAACGAGGGCGTTTAATATCATACGCACTCACCCATTTTATTGTCTGCTTCATTGGCAGCAGCTTCTGACCTTCTTACACCATCCCTGGACAGAACAACACATTCAGTTAGTATGGACTACAGAGAGCGTGTTGCAGCCGATTATGAAATGAAGACGTACCCTGTGCGGGAACAGGAGTTGCCGGCAAACAGCATCAATGTTCCATCAGTGTCTGCTGGAGATGGAGAGGGACTCTTGAATCCTGGGGAGGGGCATGTTTTCACCGAAACTTCATCTTCACCTTCCTCCTTGTCCAATGCCTCCTCTCCATCCTCCTCCTCTTCATCATCACCACCATCCCCTAACAATTCATCAACACCCTGAAAAGGAATGGAACAAACTTTAATATATATATATATGACTATGAATTAAGAGAAGTCACAACCAGTAATGCCTATTTCTAGTACCTCTTCATCCTCTGACTCAGTCATCTCTGCTTCCTCTTCCTCGTCACAATCCTCATTGTCAAGGCGATGCAGAGCAGCTCTGCGCTCCCTCTCCTCCTTCCTGCGGATGGCCATGGCTTGTTGCAAGCGAGACTTCAACAACACCAGTTTCTCACCTAAAAAAAAAAAAAAAAAAAAAAAAGTAAAGAAAGACGACATTACAAAAGCGTCTATACCTGCAAATCAAAGCATTCTGGCAGGGCTTTTTTCCAAGTTGAAAAATTTAGGAGTGCATAAAATAACTTTTAGGGAAGCAATGAAAAGCCCTGTGTGGAAAACGTAGCGATTGTACCTGGTTTGACTTTTGCAGGCTCGTCCTCTCCCTCATTGACAGTGATCGTGATTGATTCAGAGAGTAGTTCTTCCTGTCCTGAGGGGGCGCTGTCTTTCCTCACCACATTCAGCTGCAATGTGCGCTCCCGTTTAGGGCGAGGAGCAGGCAGGATGTGCTTCATGAAGCGTTCCTGTAGTGCTTTCAGAGCTGCATCACACACACACACACACACACACATTAAATCATCAAATGAAAGGGTGAAGCAAATTAAAACAATCATCATATCCAAAATCTCACCTGGGTTTTCTTGAGGCGGCTCCAACTGGACAAAAGCACCATCATCTGCACACAACTTTGCCACAGGAGGAGGATCTAGACCGAGCTCTCTTAGTCGGGCTAGTTTATCCTTTCGAGGTTTGAGCACATGAGGGGAAGTCTGAGCCTGATCGACTGAGACCTGTTGCTTTTCTTGTTCCTTGTCTGAATGTTTAGCTCCCTCGGATTCTTGGTCGACGGGAGCGTCTTTCTCTTGACCCACAGGTTTGGGTTCGTCAGTGCTCATTTCATGTTCTACTTGTGCTTCGTTGGAGGTCTGTGGTTTGCCATCGTTACCAGGATCATCCTGGCGAGTGCTGGTGTCTGTGTCTTCTGGAGGCAGTGATGTGGCGGACGACTGGTTATCCAGAGATGACTCTGCTGGAGGGCTGAAGTCCTGCTGAGGTGTTGTGGGTTGGTCTGGAGGTAGATGTGCAGTAGTCTCTAAAATACAAGCCTGGTACTTGGCAGACCTTGAGGACGGATGAGAAAGAGATTATATTGGTTATTTATACTGTAATAATGTATACGAGATAAACGAGTTCAGAACTGATAAGACTTTAAATCTCATACTTGAGCAAAGCCATGGCAGGACCCTCTGGACGAGGTCTTCTCTTGAAGAACTGGTCAATACTTTTGGGCTCTGGCATGTGATACGGCAGATTGAGCATGGACTCTGCAAATGTGTAAGAGACAGCAATCTCAGAAATTAATTATTTTATTATTATGATGAGGTGATATTTGGAGTAAGATTTTTTTTTTGTTTTTGGAAGAAGCGTCTCAGAAGGCTGCATTTATTTGATCAAAAATACTGTAAAAATTGTGAAATATTATTACAATGTAAAATATTTGTTTTCTATGTGAATATATAGTAAAGTGTAATTTATTCCTGTGATCAAAGCTGAATGATGATTTGCTGCTCAAGAAACATTTATGATTATTATCAATGTTCAAAACATTCAGCTCCATATTTTTGTTTTCATGATTCTTTGATTACTAGAAAATTCAAAACAACGTTTAATTGAAATATAAATTTTATAACATTATAAATGTCTTTTTTTGGGTCAACTTAATGCATCCTTGCTTAAAAGTAATATAATATTTATATACACACACACCTTATAGACCAGGAGTGCATGTCTGTTAGTTTGACCGCTCGGGTAACATTCAGACTAAAGCATGACTGTAACTGCACTTATTTAACGCTGAGCACATGTGGCGTCTGACTGACCTCGCACCAGTCTCTGACTCTCACTGTGAAGCTGCTTGATTGCCTCCTTGCTGGCTTTTGCTGCTTTCCTCTCCTGAAAACACAATTTGTTCAGTAAAAACACAAGTTAACACAATCACCGAGAGCGTGACATTGAGTACTCCCACCTTTCGCTGTGGCTTGTTCTCTTGCTCCTCGTCTCCACTGAACTCAGACAGATGAGGCTATAGATAAATAATAATAATAATAATAATAATAATAAAAATAAGTAACCATTAGTAACACATTCAGATTTGTGTAGTCCGTCTCAACATGGAAAACTGATTTCTGCACTCACTTTGTGTTTGGCCTTCTTTCTCACAGCTGATCGGATGGCATCTAGAGACTCTTCCTCTTCACCTTCCAACTGATGGTCAGAGTCTTCCTCTAACTGGGCGTCAAACAGATCCGAGTCTCCCAGCAGACAGCCGCTGTCATTAAGTGCTTTGGTCGGAAGGGCCTCCTTAAAACGGGGAAAAAATAAATGGAAGTGAATAAAATAAATAATTGTTGTGAAACGGTCACGGTTGTTAAATGATCTAAACACCCACCTCGGTTTTCTCTTTCAGTCGTTTTATAAGTGCAACATTGCGTTTCTCTTTTTCTTTGCGTCGTTGTGACTTCTCCCGCTTTTTCTTTGCTTCTTTTGGTTTGACTTGAACTTCCGCTTTCTCAGGCTCACTCTCATCACTATCCATTGAGATACGAGACACTCGTTTCCCTCGCTTCTTTTTGAGGTTCTCCATTTCCTCTGTCTTCGTCTCCTCATCGCTAGACTCGGACAGAACCAGAGCATTCTCCATTCCAGCCTCTTCCTGCTCCCCGTCGCTGTCACTGTCCTGCAGTGCTTTCCTAGAGCGTCCCTTCCGACTGACGGCGATATCTTCATCTGAATCTGGAACACAATGGTTGGATAAAGATCTGTATAGACAATATATTTTAGGAATCACTAATGAAAACTCATTTTGCTCATTCATCAAGGCAGTGGGGATGCGTCAAATCCTCAAACAGTTCTCTACTAAAGGCGTTTCACACCTGGCTCGTTTGGAGCGTTTGTTTCAGAACCTGGTGCATTTTCTCCCTCAGTTTGGTTCATTTAGGCATATATGAACAAGGGAATCGCGCTCGGATCCGCACCAAAATAATCGGTCCGTAATCCCCTGAACGAGGTTCGCTTGTGGTGAGAAAGCCAACTGAAATTTGGTTGGATGAACATATTTCAGAACTGTCCACAAAAATACAGTTGAAGTGACCGATGACCGCTAGGAGCCGAATCCTGGAACATAAACAGGTGCACACACGCTGACCAATGAGAGGAGAGTTTACTCGCACTTGACACATATTAACTCATTTTGGTCCATTTAGAAACGTTGCCTTGTGAACCGAAGCAAGAAGAACATTGCAACAATTTTAATCCTCGTTTCAGAACAAAGCAAATGATCTACAGGTGTTGAAACGCCATGTTATCTTAAAGTCGACATGAAACGGAAGTTGCGATTGTGTTTTCTTCCCTAGTGTGATGTATACTCAATTGAAACGGCTACAATATTCCATAAAATAAGTGTCAATTTTTATTTGATGATGACTTTAGTCAGGGTTAGTTCACCCAAAAATGAAAATTATGTCATTAATTACTCACCCTCATGCCGTTCCACACCCGTAAGACCTTCATTCATCTTCAGAACACAAATTGAGATATTTTTGATGAAATCCGATGGCTCAGTGAGGCCTGAGCAATGACATTTCCTCTCTCAAGATCCATTAATGTACTAAAAACATATTTAAATCAGTTCATGTGAGTACAGTGGTTCAATATTAATATTATAAATCGAGAATATTTTTGGTGCGCCAAAAAACAAAATAACGACTTATATAGTGATGGCCGATTTCAAAACACTGCTTCAGGAAGATTCAGAGCGTTATGAATCAGCGGTTCGGAGCACCAAAGTCACGTGACTTCAGCAGTTTGACACGCGATCCGAATCAAGATTCGACAAGATTCATAACGCTCCGAAGGTTCCTGAAGCAGGGTTTTGAAATCAGCCATCACTATATAAGTTGTTATTTTGTTTTTTTGCTGCACCAAAAATATTCTCGTGGGTTTATAATATTAATATTGAACCACTGTACTCACATGAACTGATTTAAATATGTTTTTAGTACATTAATGGATCTTGAGAGAGGAAATGTCATTGCTGGCTATGCAGGCCTCACTGAGCCATCGGATTTCATCAAAAATATCTCAATTTGTGTTCTGAAGATGAACAAAGGTCTTACGGGTGTGGAACGACATGAGGGTGAGTAATTAAAGACATTATTTTCATTTTTGGGTGAACTGACCCTTTAACCCTCTTACCCTGTTGGTCCTCAGTGATCATGTTGGTGTCAATCACAGCGTCCTCCAGCGGTGAACCCATGCCACTGTCTGAATCACTCTCAGCTGTTCGTCTTTCATTCAGATCTACAGGCTACAAAATATAACATTTGAAAAGCACGTTTATATTATTTTGACATACTAACAGTGCAAAAATAAAACCAATTTGATCGCTTTTGAAAACACAAGAGAATGTAAATATCGTTGGTGACTACATAAATATCACAACTAGAAAGTTACCAACACTGTGTTTAGTGCTCCTTTCGTCTGCTGTAAACACTAGATAGAATATAATACAAATTAATTAAATAACGAGCAGAATCCCTCTGGCCTCAGAGAACAGGGTGAACAGCTAAGCTGGCTAGCTAAACACAAATAACCTGATGAACTCATTCAAACTTTCAATCACCTGTTGGGTGAATTAGTTGTCAACATGTACTTGTTCGCCGAATATAGTCATTTATATGTATTTTGTTAGTATTTCGCGGTTATTCGGCTCGGATACGTTACCCGCTCAGAGAGAAGAGAGCTCATCTTCAGGTCGAGTCTCGAGCTTCACTCGGTACAAACTACATCAATCGCACGAGGCAGTCTCTCCAAAGACGTATAAACATAGAAAGCGCAATCTTTATATTCAAAACTTCATAAAGTCAAAAGGTAAACGTTATTTTTACAATACTAACACATACACGGCCATCTCCCGCCCGATGAACGACTGAACTTCAGCCTTCGCGCGCTGAGCTCGAGCGCTTTTCTTTAACTGTCTCCGTCATTCTTTTCTAGCCTCGCTATTGGATGAGCGGTTGTTGGGCGCTCTTTGGGCTGTGCTGATTGGACAGGACTGTCAGCTCTGAAACACCAATAACGCGCAGGATTGGTCAAAGCTGACTGTAAATGGACAACAACAGAGTTCCAGCAAAAAAGGCGTTATTTCCCTCAGAAAACATTCACTGCGCTTAATGTGCTTAATGTTAATATATCAGATAAACAAAAGTGAAAAATAAAAGTTGAGTGTTTATCAGTTATTAGGGCTTTTTAAAATTCACAATATTCTATATTATTAATCAATACACGTACCAAATGTGACTTACAACAGAAATTAGAGCGGATTTTCCCTGGATTTAGATGCTCAACTGAACCATGTGGCGTTCCTAAAATCAAATTACGTATTAAAACATCACAACTTGTGGATTAATGAACCTCACCGACCAAACCTTTATCATTTTCCCTTCGCGTGTCAGTGTGCGCGTCCACCAACCGAATTTCGCGTCCCCGCGCATGCGCACTTACAAATCCCATGGATCTGCTTTAAATCACTCAGAAGACAACGCAAGCACAGCGCTACACATCTACGCATCCTTCCATTTCTTAAATTAGCCACCTTAAGCTTCGAGATACCGCCCCCAATTTCAGTGTCGGTACGGAGCCGCCAGGCCGGGACAGAGACGGAGAAGAGATCCCTCGGCCATGGAAGCGCTCGGACCCGGTAAGTGCTGGAAATGAAGCCGTGTGACAGCGTATGTTGGGCCGTTGCGCTGCCTCACCAGGGCCCGCGGCGGCGCGCTCGTTTAGGCCTCAACGGAAAAAACGAAAACAATCCCTCTTTCACGCCGCGCCCGCTTGTCAAAACCGTCCTAACGACACCAAGTGGTTGATAATCGCTCTCCACCGCGGAGAACGAGTGTTTGTGAAGCCAACAAGTGTGTGTTTATTAGTGAATGAGCGTTAAATGGCTCGAGCCAGTGCGGAAGACGGCATTGTGTGGGGGGGATTTAACCACACGCTTCTTCCTTCCGCGTCTGCCGCGAACGAGCCTGTACTATAAACAACACGAACTCTGTTTTAAAAACGACTGAACGCTGTTTTATTCTCGACTGTTTGTTAGTCAGAAGTTTACGGATGTCGTTATGGATGTGTTGCGCGAGCTCGAGGACGCGCGCGTGCGGTGTAGCTGAAGCGCGCGCGGGTCTGTGTTTTTTTTTTTTTTTTTTTTTTTATTGTTGGCGCTTTGTTTGATCCCCATGTGCGTTTGTTTATGCCTAAATGTTGACCATGCCAGAGGATAACGACTGACAGGACTTTAAGCGCCTCTGACACGGACTGGACTCGTTGTCACTGCGCGAGTGAACTCGCTGACCTCTGAGAAACAGGCTTAATTATCGTGGCATGCATGATAATTATCGATGTTTGTACAGTATTAAAAGAGCTATTCATCAAATTGCCACGTTTTTGAGCACGAGCTGCATTTGTTTTCACGTTGTTTGTTTACAATGTTAATGCATTTGTGCTTTTGGAAACATCAAGTGTTGCTTTTCATGAGCTCTGCAGATCTTCTGGCTCATTAACTTCAGTTTTATCCAATCAGTGATGTGTGTGTTCGTGTTTGTTTGTTTATTGGACAGCCTTGTGATTGACTCTTGTTAGAGAGCACACTCATAAGGAAATTAATAGTGCGTCTGCACTGTTTAAACATTATATTAAACAGAATAAAATCAATTGTTGTGTGTTTTTGGGAATGTTTTCTTTGTAAATCTGACTTCCATTCTCCAGATGTGAGGTCAGGACAAAGATCTGCCGTCAAAGTGCAAGAATGACAGTGTACGTTGCATAATTCTGATCTGCGGCACAATAAAGTGTGTTTGTTGTCGTTCTGCGGCTCTGCTGACCAATACCAGCGTTGTTTTTCCTGTTACTACAGATCAAGTTGTAAAAATCATCATGAAGTCAAAATTACCATAATTGATCCACTGGTCTTATTTTGAATAATGCGCTGAAAAATAGGCCTGTCACTATAACTACTTTTTGTTGTGCTATATATTGTCCCAGAAATAATTGCGATAAACGATATTATTGTCATTTTAAGACCATTTTATGCCACTCAATATATAATCATAATATAACAGCATTATAAAGCAAGTAGGCCTACATACCTTCAAATGGCAATAACCTTTTAATTCTTAAATTTATACCATAGAATTTAAATATCCTAACTAAAAAAAAAAAAAAGAATAAATAGTAAATAAACATTAAAAAAAATGCAAAGTAACAAGTGGAAAAAAAGCACAATTGCAAATGGACAAAAGGCACTTATGGAGACTTTCCATTTACAGATTTTTTTTCCCTGTACTTCTTTTCTCTGTAAAGTTAGGGTGCACACAATTGCTGAAAAAACAAAGTCCATATGAACAAATGCACAGATCCCTCAACGGGCCATATCTGCGACTAAAACTATTTTAGTGGCACCATTTTGCGCTGTGACGTTTATATTTGAACTGGAACAATGCATAGTGGCTTCGACATAATGGGCGATATATTGCATCACCAAAAATTATTGAGGTCATGTACATAAATTGTGTGATGTCAATATATAGATTATTGCGACAGGCCTACTGAAAAATTGCAATCTTTAATCAAAATGTAGTCATTTGTTAAAAAAAAAAAAGCCAAACATTGCATTGTTTTAGCAAACTCTGCATTTCAGTTTTCACTAATGGAAAATTAAATGCAGTAAACTGTGTTGGAAACAACTATTAATGTTGATATTTTTGCAATCTTGCATTATGCTTTTAATAAGTACTGTTTAATTACTGAAAATCAATAGGAAACGTATGAACGATCAGCAGTTATCTGTGGCAGATCTGATGATGTGTTGATCATGTGATTCAGTGGATTCATATCTTTGTCATGTCTAGTGTCCACTGTGTAATCCAGGTGATCTGCCCGAGTCTTTACTGAGTCATCTTGTGTCCAGCTGCCCCTCAGTTTAAGTCTATTATGCCGTTAGCTCACAGCAAAAGCCTGTTGCCATCAGACACTGTTCGTACTTTTGCATTGATGGCCAAATTAACCTGCAGGATCTAGCTGACGTTTCTAATGCTGTACAAAGTGGCACTATTTAACTTCCTTTAATTTGCTAGTTATTCATATTTCTTTGCACAGTATTCAGATTTTCTGTATACATGAAACACACAGTGTAGAAAATGCAATACATTAATATATTTCACTTCTGCTGTGATGAATTGTAATTGCAGCTTATATTTTTTAACTTCTGAGTGTTTACTTGGAATCACCCAATGTTATGACATTTTACACAAAATTGAGTTTAAAGTGTTATTAAGATCATAACTACACATGCAACGTCACGTGACTACAGTGTTGTGTACACAAGCCTTTGTTGTGGAATAGTGCCTTGATTCGCTTAATGATGTTAAAGAAAAGTACGCACTATATAGTATACACTTCAGTCTTCAGTAAATGCCCTTACGCTTCAAGTCATTTCTAAACCACAAGGCCATTGTTTGATGTTCTGGATCAAATAAGCAATCCAGTGCCTTTTTGTTCATGGGTTACTTTACCCATAATGCAAGCATTAGGATAGCACAGAAAGCCCAGGCTCGATAAATGATTTCAGTCTGAAGGCAGTAGCTGGTGTCTGACGCCCGTCATGGTGTGAAGAGTAACAGCTGAGTGGCCTATATATAGAGTCCTCTTGGTTTTTGATGAATGCTGGTTTTCCCCCGTCTCCACCCGGCCGTGTTCGTGCTGTAGACCAGAGCGCTTTGTTGGCGTTGAGAGGAGGGGGAGCCATAGGCGGACAGTATGTGGAAGAGCGGTTCAGAGGCTCCCGATTGTTCTTCCCAGCGCTTGTCTTGCTAACTGGAGCGTGTAGGTCTGAGAGGGGCTTCGACCCCTGCAAAACACAGCGGTTTGACAAAGAGGCGCATCATATCACTCTGACGGGCCAGTCGCCGTCCATCCCCCCAAAAACACTGAAATAAGGAAGTGAAGCTCCTAAAAGGACTTTGAGGCCTTTCCTGCGGATCAGTGTCCGTTGGGTCCAGCCCTGTGAAATCCGTTTGATTTATTTATTTTCCCAAATTCTGTTTTATTAGTCCAAAATTCTCTATTTTCCTTTTTAATTTTTCTGGTCTCTGATTTAATGGTTAAATTAAATGCAAGTAATCAAATTTATTTAATTTCCCAAATTCTTTTTTTTTTTTTTTTTTTTTTATTCCATTTTAATGGTTTAATTAAACTTAAATCCCAAATTCTCTTTTCCGTTTTTATTTTCTCCAATTTAATTTAACAATTAAATGTTAGGAATCAAAGCATGTATAATAAATTAAATTGTTACCATTAATTAATAGTTTAACAAAGAACAATTTTAAGGCCCTATAAAATACATTTGATTTTTCTTTTTTTTCCATCAAATTCCCAAATTCTGGATTTTTTTTTTTTTTCTGGATTCCATTTAACTGTTTAGTCATATTTTTTGATTTAGTTTAATTAATGCATGACTTTGATTAATTAAACTTTAACAATTAATTTTATATAAATAATAATAATAATAAAATAATTATTATTATTATTATTATTATGGGTCCCTATGAAATGTTTTCAGAAATTCTGTTTTGTGTGTTGTGATTTTCTTTTATTATTATTTATTATTTTTTATTATTATATTATATTTTTTTTTATTTAATACAAATTTATTATCAAAAATGGTGGTAATTAAATGAAGGCATACATTTATTTAATCTTTTAAATACTAATTAACTAAATGAAAATTAAATGAAAATTAAATGAGTCCTGCACAAAGATGAGGTTTACTGCTAAAATTAAACAGTAGAAGAAATATTGTGATTTATTCCTTTTTAATAATTTCGTGTACAGCCCTACTTTTGATTTATTCACCCAAAATAATAAAAAAATTCTGTAAAATTCCACATTATGCAGTAAATTCCACTTTTGCAACTGGATTCTGCGTTTCTTTCTGTTTTCCGCATTGCGAAAATCATAGGGCCCTAAATAGTATTGAATTTAATTTCAATTGTCCATCATGTATTAAATCTCCCTGTGGTGAAAATCAAGTTTTTAATGTTTATATATGTCTATGTGATGTTTTTAAATATGCTTTAAGACAAACCATGTGCAAATTCATAAGTCAACACCATCAAGACGTGTTCTCAAAAACATGGTTTGAAACCGCTGGTGTTTCTGACGTCACAAACTACCTTGTAACTAATCACATCAACGTGTGGATCTCTGAACTGGTGCGAGTGAGTGGAGGCGGGGCTAATTTGTTATTAATTATTCTAAATGAGAAGTGTGTAGAGTTACATTCAAGCAAAAAAAAATTTTTTCAAGGAAAAAAGCGTTTAAATGTCATTTTGGTGATCAAAGATGAGTTTTAAGGGATAAAATGATTGACTACAGGGCATAGGTTTAATTTATGAGTTAGTGTTTTAGCAGACAAGTGTTTCTTTGGGTTGTGATGTCGTCATCGCAGCCCCCCCATGTGACCCTGCTGCCGTCTGTCTGCGGCGGACACACACTCTTTTGTCCGACGGATCGTGTGGGGCTGTCTGGAGGCGGGACATTAATGATTGGCTGTTATTGTTCCTTATTTTGTTGGTGGGTTTTTGTACTCCATTGGTGGGTTAAAGGTCAAGGTGGATGTCTTGTCGCTTTAAGTTGTTATTGTCTGTTCTTTCCAGTTGATCAATCTGAAAGCCGGACATGCTGTTTTTCATGAAGGAAAGGGCATGTCGGTGTGTCACAGATCTCAGTGGAGGATGTTAAAGAAGGTTCAGACTTGTCTTCAGGCTTCATCTGAACCGAATGATTGTGTTTTTCTTCAGGCCCGCCTGCCCCTCCCTCCCTCTTCCAGCCACCGCGCCGGCCCGGATTGGGTACGGTGGGGAAGCCGATTCGCCTGCTGGCCAATCACTTCCAGGTGCAGATCCCCAAGATCGACGTCTACCATTACGACATCGACATCAAGCCTGAAAAGCGACCCCGCAGGGTCAACAGGTGCATAATGTTATAATTTATATAACTTTTTAAAACAAAATCCTACAAATTTTACTGACCCCAAATGTTTGAATAATAGTGTTTATTTAATTATTTAGGGTGTGTATATGTGGAAATTGACATTACTAATTCAGCTATAATTAGTAGTGTGTCGAAGTTATTGCGCGTGTTCAAGGTTGTGTTCTGTTTTGATCCACAGAGAGGTGGTGGACACGATGGTGAGACACTTTAAGATGCAGATCTTCGGGGACAGACAGCCTGGGTATGATGGCAAGAGGAACATGTATACGGCGCATCCGCTACCCATCGGCCGGGACCGGGTAATGAAAGCGTGAACAAATGTCTAATAATGTACCTGCTTTTCATTGTGTTAAACTCCTTTTAACTCGAGCATTCTTGACGTGTGCTGCAGGTGGATCTGGAGGTGACGTTGCCAGGCGAGGGCAAGGATCAGACCTTCAAGGTGTCTCTGCAGTGGGTGTCGGTGGTGAGTCTGCAGATGCTCCTGGAAGCTCTGTCCGGTCACCTGAACGAGGTCCCGGAGGACTCTGTTCAGGCTCTGGATGTCATCACTCGTCACCTGCCCTCCATGCGGTAAGCACTTGGCAGGTTTGGTTCGATTGAAACGAACTCTGGTGCGATTGATCTGTTAGTGCGGGTCAAGTGTGAAACATGTTTAGGGGTCTCAGTCCGCTTCCAATAAAATCTGTTGCAGTTTGTCTGAAATATGAACCCAACATGGAGCAAAGACATCTAAATGAACCAAAAACAGGACGTGATGATGTCACAAGATGTAGTGATGTGGGAGAAAGGAAACTTTGAATCAACTGAACTGTTTTTCATAATGATTCACTGTTTCGAACCGCTGGTGAGAACAGTGTAAGACACCTTTTCCTGAACAATTGTGAATGTTTTATTGAAAGTGTAATCTATTTAATGATATTAACAAAGCAACCTTTAAATATAATATGTTGTTTTATTAAATCGTAGGGTTTGTTTTATGTAGAGCTTGAATAATCATGCCAATAAGAGACAACTCTTCTTTTTTTATTATACAAATGTGTCATTAAATATCTACAATTTTATAAAATTGATCCGAGGTCTGGTAAAAATACAATGTCGAAACAATACGACAAGCGCACGTAGCTCAGATGTTCAGCAAGTTCTGTCACAAAATACACAACATAAAAGCTGTATATCTTTATCTTAATTGCAATGTTGACATGCATTCTCTGTAAAGCTGCTTTGAAACGATATGTATTGTGAAAAGAGCTATACAAATAAATGTTAATAGAATTGAATTTATGTTTGGTGTTAAAACGGTCTAAGTGAACCAGGACTGAATGTATCAGAAGTGTGAACACACCCTAAAATTTTACTCTTTGCTCATGTGAGTTGTGTAAGCTCAAATTTTCCCTGACCTGACATCTTTGGCACCCTCTGACACAGGTACACTCCAGTCGGTCGTTCCTTCTTCTCACCACCAGAGGGATACTATCACCCGCTGGGAGGAGGGAGGGAGGTTTGGTTCGGTTTCCATCAGTCGGTCCGTCCAGCAATGTGGAACATGATGCTCAACATAGATGGTATGTTTTGTCTTCCAAAGTTTTCTGTGTTACTATGCATCTATTGGCCATTTTTAATTATTTTTTTCCCCTCACACACACTCCAGTGTCAGCTACAGCCTTCTACCGAGCCCAGCCTGTCATCGAGTTCATGTGTGAGGTTCTGGACATCCAGAACATCAATGAGCAGACCAAACCCCTCACAGATTCACAACGTGTCAAGTTCACCAAGGAGATCCGAGGTGAGGATTGAAGCAGGTTCATGATGTCATTTATTGCTGGGAAGTACACTTCTGTTCAAAAGTTTAAGGGTATGTAAGATATTTTTAAAAAATGTTTTTGAAGAGGCTCTTCTGCTCACCAAGGCTGCATTTATTTGATCAAAAATACAGTAAAAACAGTAATATTATGAAGTTATAATAATTTATTAAAGTATTGTAATATATTGTAGAGCTGCACAATTACCAATTTGTCTATTAAACCTTTAACAAGTACGATCACAGCGAACACTGGGATCTGAGTTGGCGCTGCCGCTGACCCAGAGAGAGCAGGTGTCATATATAGGTATGAAACAGCTTCACAAACAACCACACAGTAACATTATTTCTGTCTTACAATAATTCAGATTATCACAGGGATAAACGTTTATAGTTCAGATATATAGACACTGATGTCTACAGTAGAGATCAAAATTGATACAATCTTCATTTGAAGTTGCTTCAAAAGGTGATTTTTCCCTATTACATCGTTACACCAGTAGGTGGCGACAAGAGACTTAAATGTATTTGACACTGAATCATTCATTCAAGAGATTCGTACAAAAACACGGATTCATCTCGTAATGAAACGAGTTTTTCTAGATGCATCAGCGTTGGTCAGATGATCGGCGTTTGACATCAAAGTACCGATTCAAAAACATAAGGAGTCGTATGCTCTCCAGACGCTCTCGCGGTACCGTGATGTCATACGCCGATCAGTGTGCGCAGCGCCAATGCATCACGAACAAGCCTCTTATGAGTGAGTCATTGAATCATTCATTCAACAGATTCATTCAAAAACACTGATTCATCCAGTAATGAAACAAGTAAAGGCTTTATGAGTGAGTCATTGAATCATTCACTCAAACCGATTTAAAAAAGAATAATGAATTCTAATTCATTAATTTTTTTTTAAATAGACTGCAGCAATTATAACATTTTGTCAGAATCTCTAGTAAATTACATGTTATTTTGTTTAGCTGTCTGTTCAGAATCGTAGGAGAATCGCAATCTATTGAGAAAAAAAAAAAAATCATAATTCTCAATTAATCCAGAATTGTGCAGCTCTAATGTGTTGTAAAATGTATTTTATTCCTGTGGTGCAAAGCAGATGTTGAAAACCGTTGTGCTGCTTCATACTGTTTTTGTGGAAACTGATACACTTTATTTTTCAGGATTCTTTGATGAATAGAAAGTTCTGTTTATTTGAAATAGAATCTTTTGTAACATTATGAATGTCTGTACTGTCACTTTTGATCAATTTAATGCATCCTTGCTGATTAAAAGTATTAATTATTTTGCACTACATCAAGGGCCAAAACTGCTTCAGTTCTTCTTGTGTACTTAATCGCTGCGCTAATGTCATTGTGTGTTTAGGACTGAAAGTGGAGGTCACACACTGCGGCCAGATGAAGAGGAAGTACCGTGTGTGTAACGTCACGCGCCGCCCTGCCAGCCATCAGACGTTAGTGTCTTCAACGTTTTTCAGTGTTTGCAAAAAATGTGATATTTATGCATTATTATATACCCACCAGTTACATTTCCTCTTCTTTTCTGCGCATTCCTGCAGATTTCCTTTGCAGCTTGAGAACGGACAAGCTATGGAGTGCACCGTCGCCCAGTATTTCAAACAAAAGTACAGCCTGCAGCTCAAATACCCCCATCTGCCCTGCCTCCAGGTGGGGCAGGAACAAAAGCACACCTACCTGCCCCTTGAGGTAAGAGTCATGCCCATCATATGAGGCGTTTTCCCAGCATTCACATGTACAGAAGTGAATGTGATTGATTGACTCTTGTCTGGTATCCTCCGTGAAGGTTTGTAACATAGTGGCGGGACAGCGCTGTATAAAGAAGCTAACAGATAACCAGACCTCGACCATGATCAAAGCTACGGCCCGCTCCGCCCCAGACAGACAGGAAGAGATCAGCAGACTGGTGAGTGAATCAATAATGATCAGTGGTCGATAATGAGAAGTCTAGCTAAGTTAAAGGAGCCAATCACTTAAAAAAAAAACTATTATTATTATTATTATTATTATTATTAAAAATAAAAAAAGTGTACCTGAACTTCGGTATCGTGGTGCACAATGACATGACCGAGGTGACTGGGCGGGTCCTCCCAGCGCCCATGCTTCAGTATGGGGGCCGGGTGAGTACAGACACTGGGAGGGACTGTAGCAGGGTGAGTACTGGGGCTCGGGTGCCGGTGAGTGCGGGTGGGTCGGGAGCGGTGTGTGTGTGTGTGTGTGTGTGCTGTCGTGGGATGAATGAACTAACCAAAGGAAAAATGATCAGACTCCACTGGTGTGTTTTGGTTAATGCTGTTCAGCAGCTTGAAACAAATCTGTTTTAACATCTCAGATGATGTTGAGACTCGATCATCGTGATGAATACTACTACAGTCCTCCTATCGTAGACTCTTTGCTATTGCTTGAGACTAAAACTGTACATCAACATCTCATTTTAACTTCCACTAATGGATGTGAGATGTTACTCATCACTAGAGAAGCAGCATCATTGATCATCTGAATATTGGGAATATTTTTAACCTCTCAGTAGAGTCTTATCTTCGTTCCTGTGAAATGACCTCTTGAGTGATTGCTCTCTCTTTGCTAACAGAACCAGTTGTTTTGGTTGAGTAGAAACACTTGCATGTAAAGAGATCTGCAACATCACATTTTACTTAATCACTGACACTAACTTATACTGTGCACTAAATGTGTGGGCAGTCAACATTGTCACTAATTTAATGAGCTCAATTAAAAATTGAGTTACTGTTATCACTAACATCTTGCTTGTGTGTTTGTGACGAGTGCTTTTGAATGAAACGTTTATCTTAATGTATGTTTGATGCTTCAGTCTTCAGGGCTTTTCCTGTTATGTTATTTATTTTATTTTCATTATTTTATTTTATAGTGCAATATAATCAAATAATTTGAGATTTTATATTGTATTATATCATGTAAATTTTATTATATTTTATTACATTATATATTTGATTACATTGTAATATAATTTATATTGTAATTTAATTTTTAAATAAAATATAATATAATAATAGATTAGATTATTTTTATTATATTTATTTGATTTTTTTTGTAATAATATATTTGATAATATTATTAAAATTTAATAAAATACATTCCATTATATTAAAACATTTAGAACTGTTACTGTTGACCTTTAAACCCTGAACATTGGAGCAGTTCTTTACTGTATTAAATTCAAATAACTCCTGTATTGACATTCAGATGCATTTCCTAAATACATAAATGATGTATTATTGCATTAATTACTTGCTTCACGCTTGACCTTTACAGCTGATTTGTACTGCATTTCTAGACTAATTTCTTTCTGTAACTCTATTACATTATTAAACATTCTGTGTTTAACCAATAAGGAGGTTGGGAGTGGGTCTTTCTGTGTACGCTACTGTCTGCTGTTAGTCCAGGTTGAGTTGGGTTTGATGGGTTGGCAGTGGAGGATGTTGGGTAGAGTGTGTATCAGGTGACGAGCCGAGGGGTTCACTAAGAGTGTAGGGACTCTCTCCTCAGAACAAGACGGTGGCCACACCCAACCAGGGTGTCTGGGACATGAGAGGAAAGCAGTTTTATGCGGGTATTGAGATCAAGGTGTGGGCCGTCGCCTGCTTCGCCCCGCAGAAACAGTGCAGAGAGGATCTGCTCAAGTAAGGACCTTTTTTATAATTTGCTGCATGTTTCTCGTGTTTGTGAGGTGCTTTTGTTAAAGATTCTTCTGTGTTTTAGGAGCTTCACCGACCAGCTGCGCAAGATCTCCAAGGATGCCGGGATGCCGATTCAAGGCCAGCCCTGCTTCTGCAAGTACGCCCAGGGCGCAGACAGCGTGGAGCCCATGTTCAAGCATCTCAAGATGTCTTACGTGGGACTACAGCTCATTGTGGTCATTCTGCCGGGGAAAACGCCCGTCTATGGTAAAGGGACTGAAAGCAAAGAAATATCCGAGAATTTGACGCTGTAATGCTGAAGTGTTTGTGTTTCTCCAGCGGAGGTGAAGCGTGTGGGAGACACTCTGCTGGGAATGGCCACTCAGTGCGTGCAGGTGAAAAACGTGGTGAAGACGTCCCCTCAGACGCTGTCCAACCTCTGTCTGAAGATCAACGCCAAACTAGGGGGCATCAACAATGTGCTGGTGCCACATCAGAGGTGGGTTGTGTTTATTATGCTATAAAAGCCGTCTATAGTACTTCACAGTGAAGTATACAAAAGAAAAGATGGGATGAAGTTTTGATCAAATCCTTTTTTTTTTCTATTGTGATTCAGATTGAAATATCAAATGTAAATGATGAGAGTGTGGCCCAAACAATGCTTGCAATAAAACTAAAAAATAACCATGTCACCTAGCAGCAGGATTGACTACTCTTTCTCTTTCTGTCCGTCAGGCCCTCTGTGTTCCAGCAGCCGGTCATCTTCTTGGGCGCAGATGTCACTCACCCCACCCGCGGGCGACGGGAAGAAGCCGTCCATTGCGGCGGTGGTGGGGAGCATGGACGGACACCCCAGCCGCTACTGTGCCACCGTGCGGGTGCAGACTTCACGCCAGGATCTGTCCCAGGAGCAGCTCTTCAGTCAGGAGGTCATCCAGGATCTCACCAACATGGTGCGAGAGCTCCTCATTCAGTTCTACAAGTCGACCCGGTTTAAGCCCACACGCATCATCTACTACCGCGGAGGAGTTTCTGAGGGCCAGATGAAGCAGGTGAGTCATCAGAGATGTGGTTCACACTGTCATTTACTCGCCCTCATGTTGTTCCTAACCTGCATGTCTTGTGTTTGTCTTCGGATCACGAATGAAGATATTTTTAATGAAATCTGAGAAATTTCTGTCCCTCTATATTGACCTCTATTCACCCAAAACCCACTTCAAAATGTTCATAAAGAGATTTTAAAATAAATCCATATGAACGGAGTGTTCTGAAGAGACACGATCACTTCATATGATGAGCAGATTTATTTTAGGCTTTTATTCACTTTGATCAATGAACATAAAATGAAGCGAACCTCATTGGTTCTCACGCTTGAGCTTTCGTTTACCATATTTGAATGCTGTAAAAATCGCTCGGGTTTCATTAAAAAATCCATAAGACTTTCGTTCATCTTCAGAACCCAAATGAAGTTATTTTGAATGAAATGAGGGCGAGTAAATGCTGACAGAAGTTTAATGTTTGGGTGAACCGTGCCTATTCAAACTTAAACTGCATTGATGAAATTTGAAAGCTGGTTTTATTTGAATGTAATTTATCCATCTTAAAATCATAATTTCATGTTTTGTTGTTATTCTTCAGTTAATATTGTTTATCGTCTTGTGCAGGTCGCCTGGCCGGAGCTGATCGCCATCAGGAAAGCTTGCATCAGTCTCGAAGAGGATTACAGACCGGGAATCACCTACATCGTAGTGCAGAAACGTCACCACACTCGCCTCTTTTGCTCCGATAAAGCCGAGAGGGTGAGTTTCCACTGTTGTTCGTGATGAACACTGTTAAGTGTGCGCTACCATTCAAAAGTCTGGGGTCGGTAACATATTTTAAATGTTTTTGAAAGTCTTCTGCTCACCAAAGCTGTGTTTATTTGATCAAAAATACAGTAAAATAGTGAAATATTATTCCAGTGTAAATCAGCTGTTTTCTATGTGAATATATAAAGTGTAATTTATTCCTGTGATCAAAGCTGAATTTTCAGCATCATTACTCCAGTCTTCAGTGTCACATGATCCTTCTTACAGCCCCAAACCTTTGAACAGTTGCGTATCGATCTTGCATACAAGTTTCTTTGCATTGACTCAGGTCGGGAAGAGTGGCAATGTCCCAGCAGGCACTACAGTGGACAGCACCATCACACACCCATCAGAGTTTGACTTCTACCTGTGCAGCCATGCTGGAATCCAGGTGAGTCGCAGAACGGTTGCTTTATCCATTTGTCCGTTCGTAGTTTTTCATGCATTTGCATTTCCTCTTCCTCCCATAGGGCACTAGCCGTCCCTCTCACTATCACGTCTTGTGGGATGACAACTGTTTCACCGCCGACGAACTGCAGCTCTTGACTTACCAGCTCTGCCACACCTACGTGCGCTGCACCCGCTCCGTCTCCATCCCAGCGCCAGCCTACTACGCCCGGCTCGTGGCGTTCCGTGCCCGTTTACCACTTGGTGGACAAAGACCATGACAGGTATATCAGCACTAAAATAGGAAGTTCTTGTGAGGTTAACCAATGGATGTTTTTGGGCTCTTCTAGAACAGGTTTTCAATCTTGAATGTTCAAAAAACACATTATTTTTCCCATATTTGACATAGTTGCAGCTCCTCTCTTCCCAGTCTGTCAGAAACGCTCTGGTGAGTTTCCCGTACAACAGCGTAACGCACTGCTTAACCAGCTAGATGATGTATCGTTGTAGAAACTAACTAGTCACGACTGTTTCCTGAAACTGGATGTCACGTGCAGGTGGACGAGTAATGACTTCTGCTAATTAATTGGCTCAAGATCGCAATTAATGTATTTAACAGGGTTTCTGCGGGTCTTGGGAAAGTCTTTATTCACCCTTCCACAAATTAAAAAGGTCTTAAATCAAAGCAGAAATTCATAGTCATGGCATTAAATGTTGCTTAAAAAGGTCTTAGTCTTAAATTTACCTTCATAAAACCTGCAGAAACCCTGATTTAATATTATTATAGTTAATTTACATATACAACAGAAAGTCTTTCATGATTAGTGTACTTTACTCTCTTATACAGCACATGTGGTTCATTCAGTCAGCAGCTGCTGTTGGGAACCGAAGACTACGTCACTGTTTTTGTCCGCTGTTGTTTTGCTTTATTTGATGAGTTTCCCTCATGTGCCATTCTCTGGGGTTCCCATGCTAAAATATATAGATTAAATGTGTGTATATGTATTTAAATTGGATGAAAGATATAGAATGTGCTGAATGTTAGCTTGCTTATTGTGCCCAAGAGCATGATCTGTTTAATTCCACATGTCATTTTAACAAGAAACTGCTGTAGTTCCAACCACCTGTTAGCGCCGGATCGTTCAACTATGTTGATAATGACGGAACTTGATCAAAGTTGGTTAACGATGCTTTTTGGGAAACGCACCTGTTTAGTTCCTGTCTCTATGAAGCCCCTCCTTCCGAAAAGCACAATGTGCTCTGATTGGCCGGCTGGAGCAGTGTGTTTTGATTGGTGTTTGGGAAATGCCCCGCCCCTTACCATAACCGCCAGTTTCAACACGCTACTAACTAACTCAACCAGGCCCCGCCCCTTTATTCTGCGCATGAATTATTTAAATGAGGAATATTGTGAAGAGAACTCAAGATGGAGGCGTTTCAGGAGTTCAGAAACTGATATAGAGAAGAACTCCCGCTGGAGGGAAATCTCTTTCCTGCTCAAACGGCAACATTACACACTAAAGACAGATGTGAAAAAGCAGAATAGGTGTTCTTTAATGCTTCCTGTGTCCCCTTCTCTCCGCAGCGCTGAAGGAAGTCACGTATCAGGACAGAGTAACGGCCGAGACCCTCAGGCCCTGGCGAAGGCGGTCCAGATTCACTATGATACCCAGCACACTATGTACTTCGCCTGACGTCAGCCAGCAGGAGACGCACTTCTACACTCCCTCTTCGATCTGTCTCTCTCTCTCTTCCTCTTCCTGTTTCTCTATCGCGTCGTCGTCTGCAGCCAAGCAGTTCTGAACCCAGGGGGCCATCTGTCAATCCAGTCGAAATCGGTCGGCCTCAGAAGAACCAACCTCTACCAGCAGTCCTGCACTGAGAGGCTTCCTGCCTCCAATGCACAGAGAAAAAAATCAATTTGAGCCATTTTTAACACTTTCTTTTCTTGTTTTGATTTTGAATGTTTTTAATTTGTAATATACACTGAGTGTGAGCAAACCTGCGCCATTGGTCAGGGCAGCTCTGGCTCTCTTAGCTAAGCTGGACTCTGTCTACTTTTACCTCAAGCCGCAATTGGCTGAATCTTGTCACATGTCTTTTGGGGTGGGGCGGGGGCGGGGCTTGCATGTCCGGGTGGGGGGGGTGGGGGGGTTGACTTGTTTTGTCTCCTTTTTATGGTCGTATTTGGACTCTCCTCTCAGTCTTTTACAAACGAGGTGACCTGGGTATACATGCCCATTACCCGCTACCGTTTTGTGCGCTTGTGTGTGTGTGTGCGTGCGTGTGTGTGTGTGTGTGTGTGTGTGTGTGAATGTGAGTTCATGTCTCATGGCAAGCCACTGAATTGTAAAGGGAAATCTAGGAGCAAACTGCTGTAAATGCCTCGTTTTTTTATATTAACACACACATAGATGTATAAAAAAAATATATAAATATTTACAACTCTATAAGCATATTCCACTTGATCTAACAGGCTTTCATAAGCTGATGGTTTTGTGTAGCAGTAGCATTACCCATGGGCAAACGGGGCTTGGTACAGGTGCCATTCTGCCCGTGGCGAGACCGGAAACGCATGCGTCTCGTTCGGATGTTTATTTTACAGGGTTAAAGGTATGGCCATTGCACAGTTACGGACGCGCCGTCTGATAGGCTAGGCTTGCAACATACAGCACTCTCCCTTCTTTTATGCATTTATACATAAGATTCAAATCAGATTTGTAAGAGTTTAATATAAATGTTTTTGTGGTAAACTTTAACAGTTTGTTAGAGTAGATAATCGTCGTTCTTGTCGTTTTAATGTCGATATTGATCAGTTGTCTGCAAATCAGTCGCGTAACTAATTAGGAGGCATTGTAGGTTTTTTATACGGCTTAATTTCTTGTGGCAATGGTAACGAGGGCCCAAATTGCTTTGGTTTGTCCTTTTTCATGTTCGAAATGATCAGTTTGAGTTTCAACTCCATACCAAGTTAATGGAAAGAAAGTGACAAATCCGAAGTTTTTAGGGAGGAGTTAGCAATGTTCGGCAGTTATATGAATTTTACACTTAAAGTGTGTTTTATTACTTCTGTGTGTATATGAACTTGAATCTGAATGAACTTTCTCTTGCGTATTAAAGATAGGACACCGTACATGAAGACACGCGAGCCTGCGGTTTGAAGGGTCTCCGGCGCGCACGCCTCGTCAGGGGGACGCTCTCCAAAAACCCTTTTGTAATAAACCATCCGTAAAGCAGCAGGTTTGCTATGAATGAGTTTGAGCACCAGCCTGTCGTTGGCGTGGACGCTGGCCCCGTGAAAGAAGAGGAAAGGGCAAGGGCATCACATGCAATAAATTGGATTTAGGTGTGGAATAGGTTACTGGCTTCCAGTTCGAATCGTGCGTGTCCTTTTTAGGCGGTTCGCTAAATTGTTACATGACAGTTTCTATCATGATATCATTGCAAAGCAATATAACCCAAAATCTAGAACAATTTAAAAGCTGTAATCGTCGATGTGGCTGTTGGTTGGAATCTTATTGCCGTTTGTTTATGTACTTATTTTGCTTGTATCAATCAGTGGGAATGTGCATATGGTGGACTAGCTCTTTAGGCTATGTGGAAAAATGTTCAAATTTAAACTGTGCTCGCCTGCATGCCAGAGTATTGTTATGAAATATTTATTATGGCGCGGAATCTTTTTTTTTTTTTTTTTTTTTAATGCGTAAATCAATACAGTGAGACTGTTTCGAGTAGCGATGTTGTCCGGGATTTTAAAAGTTTTCTCCATACATGTCAGTAGCTGTGAGGGACGGATGTAGGGCTGAAGGGTTGAGGACGTCGGCCTTTGGGAGCTCCAACCCAAACGAGGTACTTTCTTCAATCACTGGGCCGCTAAGACTGACCTCCTCGCCCTTTCTTTCCAATTAGGAGTCCTGTCTGGTCCCTCTCTGCTCTCCAGTGCTGTGGCGCCGCCCTGGTGGCTCCTCCACACGTGCGCCTCCTCTCTGCATGTGGTGGGCCTCGAGGGTCCACTGCACAAGGATTACCTCTTTTAACCTCTTGTTTTGTTTTTAAGCCATTCTCTGCCCCGATTTAAAGAGAGCATGATTTTTTTTTTAAATTCCTATTTGATATATATGGCTTTGTTATTTGAAAAATGTGTATTGTAATTTAATTTTTTGTTTCTCTTACTGGTGTGTAGCTTTTTTGTGCTGTTCTATTCTCGTGTTCTGAGCTGTGTGATTTTTGTCCAATAGCAATAGTGGGCACTTTTTCTTTGACCTGCTGGGGAACGCCTGTAGCTTCTCCCATCCAGTGCCCCGTCAGTTGCTGTATTGCTTTGTGACATTTTTTAAAAAAAAATCTCCCCTCCTTTTTTTTTTTTTTTTCTTTTTTTTTTTTTTTAGCCTGCAGGGAATATTTGTGTTATTGTGCAAAGTAATAAATTGGTATTTTATGCCTATAACACACACCTCTGTGTCCTGTCATTATTAATTTATCCTATTTACAAAGTCTTTTTTTTTTTTTTTTTGTTAGTATGTATTGTACAGTTGATTTAAATCATATCTTTTGTATTTAAATGATTTTTATGGGACATTTTACAAAAATGAATTTAATTCAGAGCCACTAGATGGCATTGTCTACTAATATCTAGAAGGTAAACAACTTACTGTTGTGATGCAGCACTATCCAGCATAAATGGTTTTCTTTGCTTTATCTTAAAATTACAAAATCATTTGTACTTAATGTATAAATGAAACTGACCAGCATTTTAAATTCAGTGACACTTTATTTTATAGTGTCCTTGTTACATATGTTACATGTACTGCAGTAATAACATTAAACTTAATTTGTTATATATTCTGTAGTAATAACATTAAACTTGTTAATTTGTTACATACTGTAGTAATAACAGTAAAATAGTTACATATATTGCATATACTTCAGTAATAACAGTAAATTTGTTACATGTACTGCGTATATGGTAATAACAGTAAACTAGTACATATGTACATGTGTTATAACAGTAAACTAGTTACATGGTACTAAACTAGTTACATGTACTGTAGTAATGACATTAAACTTGTTACATGTACTGTAGTAATGTTAAATGTGTTACACGCACTGTAGTGCTAGTTACATGTAAATAGTACTGTGAACATTACACATTTGTTACATGACTGTAGTAACAGTGTACATGTTACTTGTATTTTAAGGGTCTTTGTTAAACTGTAATTAACATTTAAGTACTGAGTAATATTAAGTAATACATGTACTTACTATAGGGTTAGGATTAGGGTTGGTTTGGTTAGGGTAGTTGCATGTAATTATGCATAATTTATAGTAGTAATATGTAACTACATGTAACATTAACAATGACACTGTAAAATAAAGTGTTACCATGTTACTATACTGTAGTAATAACAGAAAACTTGTTACATGTACTGTAGCAATAACATTTACCGTGCTATATTTGAACAGTAATTAATAACAGTAAATTTGTTACATTTGTTACATACATACAGTAAACTAGTTATGTTACATATACTGTAGTATAAACATTACTTGTAATAACAGAAAATGTTACATGTACTGTAGCAATAACATTTACCGTGCTATATTTGATAACAGTAATAACAGTAAATTTGTTTCATGAACTGTGTAATATATGCTAATTTGTTACACGTACTGTAGTAATAACAGTAATAGTTACATATGTTGCATGTACTGTAGTAATAACATAAACATGCTACATTTGTACACGTACATAACAGTAAACTAGTTATGTTACATATACTGTAGTAGTAGTAATAAACTTGTTACATTTGTTACATGTACTTGTAATAACAAAACTGTTACATGTTAGTAAAACATGTTACTATGTTACTGTACTGTAGTAATACAGTAAAATAGTACATGTTACATTACTGTAGTAATAACAGAAAACTGTACATGTACTGTAGCAATAAATTAACATGCTATTTGATAACAGTAATTAATAAGAGTAAATTTATTTCATGAACTGTAGTAATATTAAATGTGCTAAATTTGTTACACGTACTGTAGTAATAACAGTAATAGTTACATATGGTGCATATACTGTAGTAATAACATTAAACGTGCTACATTTGTTACACGTACATAACAGTAAACTAGTATGTTACATATACTGTAGTAATAAACTTGTTACATTTGTTACATGTACTTGTAATAACAGAAAACTTGTTACATGTACTGTAGTAATAACATAAACTAGTTACATGTTACATGTACTGTATAATAACAACAGTAAACTAGTTACATGTACTGTAATAACATTAAACTTGTTACATTTGTTACACGTACATAACAGTAAACTAGTTATGTTACATATACTGTAGTAATAACAATAAACTTGTTACATTTGTTACATGTACTTGAAATAACAGAAAACTTGTTGCATGTACTGTAGTAATAACATTAAACTAGTTACATTTGTTACATGTACTGTAATAACACTAAACTTGTTACATTTGTTACATGTAATAACAGTAAATCCTAAATTCAAGCCTTTAGTAAGTACACATTAAGTAATATTACTCAAATGTATAATTACACTGTATCAAGGACACCTTAAGATAAAGTGTAACCTTAAATTCTTCTGAAAATCAGCATTTATTTTCACTGTGGTAAAGAGCAGCTTGGGTGTTTTGATTTAAACTATTTTTGTGTTACAAGAAAGTAGGTCATAAAGCTTTGAAAAGAAGATTTTTGTTGTTTTTTTCAATGTCACTAGAGAATTGCGTTCTGTTAGTGGATACTGATCATCACAGATCAGCTGTTGATATTACTGCGCTCACATTTCTTCAGTGCACAGCTTGCCTGTTCAAAAGCTGCATCCTTGTATGATTGTTAAACCACACTAGAGCTTCTCTGTGGGCCGACACTCTTTCGTCTGCTCTTTGTTTTGTGTCCCGCTCTCTCATTTCCTGTGTCCTGTGCTGTTGTCATGACCACTGTTGCCAAGGAGAGGCAGAGAAAGGAAACTTAAACCAGGGATCTTGTACCCATAATATTTAATTCATCACCACAGACACTAATGTCTGCACACGGAGCAGGATGAAACAAAGGAAAAGGGCAAAATGATCCAGTTTGAAATCATTTATTAGTCTCTTTAGCAAATAATTATTTTAAAATGCAAGTCCCCCCCCCCCCCCCCCCAAAAAAAAACCCAACAATAACACTATCACTTCCTCTTTAATCACCTTGCGAAGTAACCTTATATTGCTGCAATTGGATCATTTGTACCTTTGTAATATACCTCTACTACTTCACAGCCATGTAAATTCACACTTCAGCCTGAAATGCTGTTATACTGAGCATTTATGAGAGAAAGTGGTCCATTACAACAACAAAATGAATTGGCGTACTGTTGCAAAGTGTGAGGATTTTGCTGTCAGCCCTCAGAAA
This sequence comes from Culter alburnus, assembly GCA_028476615.1. Lineage (NCBI taxonomy): Eukaryota > Metazoa > Chordata > Actinopteri > Cypriniformes > Xenocyprididae > Culter > Culter alburnus. The sequence goes on from JAOTNS010000045.1 coordinate 195,732, forward strand.
TGCCCACAGAACCAAACACCCTCACAAGCCTCGCACTTCTTTGTCAAAACAGTCTCATAAATGAAGGTAAGCACTCTTTAGCAGCGGGCCTTCAAGAGGCTTGAGCGTATTGTTGGCGGCCCATAGATTGTCTTTGTGTTAATTGATTCGCTCGCCCTCCCTCCTCTGTCTCGCTCCATCTGCCTTTATATCCCTCCATCAGCTGCTTTCCTTTCAGGATGAGAGTGGCTTTGCTTAGCTGTGTTTCAAAACTGGCACACTTGAAACACCTGTAAGGGTGATCGGGCCGCCCAATAGGCGATCACCACTCTGAACGCAACCAACCAACCTGTGAAGGTCTTGTTGCAGGGAGGGATTGCTTTTGTCTTTGCCTAAGTGGCCTGAAGCACAGCAGCCTTTTTGTTTCTGCTCTTGAAAAGAGCATCTAACGTAAAGGTCTTGAAACAGGACAACGTCTTCACTATCCTCACAGGTGTAACATCCTTTCTGTTGGATAATTTACGCAGGACTTTGCCGTCGTTCGTGCTTGATGTTTGTTGGGTCCTTGGAAGTAATGCATCTTTGACAGCCACTGCATCCACGTCACGGTATCAAATTCAATCGGCGTGACCCATTTGGGTAAGGCAACACCGGACTGGGTGGCAACAGAGACACACGTCCCTGCGATAAGAGTAGATCTTTCTTTACCGAGAAGACTTTACAGCAGTGCCAGACCAACTTCTACCCTCCGGACGCAGCCTCTCATTGAAGTTCAATCAATCCCATGAATGTGAGTTGAGACAAGTGGCAGCAGTGCCCTGAGTTCTTCAATTATTCATCACCTCAAAGGAAGACCAGGCGAAAGTGAACACAACTGTCTGAGAGAACAAAGACGGACCAGAATGAAGCAGAATAAAACTTTGCTCTGAGAAATTTGAAAGACAAAACTGGCAAGGAACTTTCAAGAAGGACTGGCCGAGACGGATTGACAAACGTGACCATTGAACAAAATTTTGCTCTGAGAAATTTGAAAGACAAAACCAAGAGGTCTGGCATAGGAACTTTCTAGAAGAACTAATTGCTGAGGATTGGCAAACGTGACCAAAAGACGAACTAGAATGCAGTTGAAGAAAATTTTGCTCTGAGAAATTTGAGACAAAACTGGCAAGGAGCTTTGAAGGAGGACTGAGCGACGCTTCTCGCTGAGGATTGGCAAACGGACCGAGCAGGGTCTGAGAAATTTGAGACAAAACTGGAAAGGAGCTTTGAAGGAGGACCGAGCGACGCTTCTCGCTGAGGATTGGCAAACGTGCCGACCTCTGTGGGCAAGGAGGGCCGAGGCAATTATCCATAGTCGGACCACCTGCAAGCGGAAAGGTGTCGTCGAGGTTGTGGCCCGAGGAGGCGTGGTACTCAGAGGGTGGTGAGATGGTGAACACGGGTATGCAGTTGATCAGCTTCACCTGCGCTGTGACGGGTTGGGTGATGGCTATAGCAGTGACCGCGCTTCCCCAGTGGAAGGTCACGGCCTTCATAGGCAGCAACATCCTGACCTCTGAGATTGTTTGGCAGGGGATCTGGATGAACTGCATCTATCAGACCACCGGCCACATGCAGTGCAAGACCTACGACTCCATGCTGGCTCTGCCGCCCGACATCCAGGCAGCGCGGGCGCTGATGTGCATCGCTATCTTCTTGGGCTGGTTGTCCTGCACCGTCTCTTGCTGTGGAATGAAGTGCACCACCTGCGCCGGAGACGATCGCCATGCCAAGGCTGGCATAGCGCTGTCCGGTGGGGTGCTCTTCATCCTGACGGGCCTGTGCGTCCTAGTGCCGGTTTCCTGGACAGCAAACACTGTGGTGCAGGACTTCTACAACCCCAACGTTCCCCTCCAGCACAAGCGAGAGCTGGGTCAGGCTATTTACCTGGGATGGGCGGCAGCTGTGATTCTTATGATCAGCGGGGCGGTGTTGAGCAGCACCTGCCCGCACATGGAGAGAGGAGCGTACAGACGTGGGTACATAGGCCGTAGCTTTGCAAACTCGAGGCCTTCCGCTCCCGATCCGCCCAAGCCGATCACCACCAGCACCCTTCCTCTTAAGGAGTATGTATGATCGAGAGAAGTGAACAGGGACGATAATTAAAGGTGCACTCAGTATTTTTTTGTTTCAATGGATGGATGCATTTTGTGGCATTTGAAGTCCTATCGTTTATTTCTTTGAAGACATATTGATGCTGTTGACTCTTTCGTTATGTTGTCTTTAATATGCATATTGTTGGGTTTGCTTTTGTTTAGATGCACTTTTATGTTTAGGTTTGTAAAGCTTTATATTAAAAGTGTAATTTCTGTATCACTATCAGCACAAAAATGCAATTGAAATCCACTTTTTTTGTTCTTCAATGCACCCTCGATCAACCCATGCTGTGAGTTTGGAGTGGGACTATCTGTTTGTCTGAGCAATGGTAAACGAGTGTGTTTGAAAATAATCTTTGCAATTCTGTTTGGTGACACGTTCACCTTTAAAGCTGTAGCTTTAAAATGTCATTTCTGCACCACTAGCAAAAACGGAATTGAAAAATTAATGATTGCCAATTACCATTGAAAAACAGATAGACACGCTTCAGCTTTAAGTAATTTTTTTTCTCATGGGGCGTGAGTCCACATCATTTTTCATGCCAAAAGCATTATTAATTTCTTTAGGGTAAAACGTTTTAATGTGGAAAAATGTACTGAGTGCACCTTTAATTAAAGACGGTCTAGTATCACAGTGTTTGAGTGGTCAGTTTGCAGTGGGTCCAAGAAACATTGTCTTTCCATTATTGTGTGTCTCTCTCCATATCACTGTATATTCTCATATGAGGTGTTTATTCAGGTACTGTACTATTTATGAGTACTTTATTTAGATTTTACGTCTTAATTTGATTTTGTTCACACTTCAGTTTGGGGAACACATTCACTATTAACTACAATAAACTCCTAATTTACTGCTTATTAATAGTTAGTAAGGTAGTTGTTAAGTTTAGGTATTGACTAAGGGATGTAGAATATGATCATGCACTAATATGTGCTTTATAAGTACTAATAAACAGCCAATATGCAACTAGTTAATAGTGAGAATTGGACCCTAAACTAAAGTGTTCATTTGTTTTTTTGCCTAATAGTATTAACTATAGGACTCTTAGGCCCATTTTGCAGTGTTTTTTTGTAAATCATAATTTATTTATCATGTGTTTTGTAGACTCATGACAACTCAACGCTGTTGTTCTTATGTTTGCTGTGTTCACTGTGACTTCATTATTTATTGAAAATGTGTGTATTTGAACCATTTTAGGAATAAAAAGGATGTGTGATGTGACATTCAATAACAACAGTGCAATCATTTTTTCAATGTAAAGAATAAAAAGCATAAATTAAATAACCACATTTATTAAAATAGAGCACTGCTCTTACACTGATGCTGATGCAAAGCATGTATATAGCAAAATAAAATTAATTCAGGAGTCAGATCCATCAAACTGCATGTGTATACAGTTAATAAACTGTCTCTCCATTAAAGATCCTTCGTTGTGATACTGAGAAAACCCGAATGTGGACATGATCTTGATAATCACAGCAGACATTCATTCAGTCTCCATGAAGAACGATACTTGACACAATGCATCTAAAACACAAAAATACACCATGAAAATATACAAATGTGTCTCTTATAACCAAAAACATTTGGACCTGTTTACACCTGTATTTAGAGCTAACCATGTGTAATCAGATCGCCCAAGACGGACGTTAATACCAGGTGAAAATGGGGCCGAAGAGTGTAACCTTATCTGATCGTGAATACAAGACAAATACCTGCGATTCTCTCCTCTCCGCTGGCTGAATGTAGAGATTCCCATCTCTTTGGCGCCGTTTCCATTAACGTAAGGTCACTGGGAGTCAGCGACTGCAGGAGGTTCCTTCTCTGCACTAATCTGACCAGATGAATTGAGGAATTGTTTCTAATTCACAGAGAGGTGAGCTGTCACATATAAACACACAAAACGACTGATGACCAACAGTGGACTTCGTCGACATAAAAACTAGGGATGGGTATTGACACAATTTTCACAATTCGATTACTATTCACATGCTTTCGATTTGATTCGATTATTTTGGATGTAGTATTTGAGTTTCAGCACATGGCAAATTTTCTAGAGGAAAAAATCTCTCCACTAATGCTGTAAACTACACATGAGAGTCAGCTGGTGCTACTATAATAATATTGAAGATTAAATTAACTTATTTATATACAAACACTTAAATTACACTCAATGATGTTTTTATTATAAATAAAGTTTAGAATTACATAATCATATTTCTACTCCAACTCGTTTTTTTGAAATATAAACATTTAAATCGCGGCTGTCATAACTGATTTATTCAAACATGCATTAAATATTGAAGAACATTATAATGAATATATAACGGTGCATAGCTATATTTATCAGAATGCTTTCTAGAGCACTTTTCTAGCTGACTAATGAGTTTATGGTCACTGAATGTGTTTTTCTGAGGTAAAAATGTGACGTTACGTGACATTGAAGCTGTTTTATTGACGTCTTTCCGAGGTTGAAACACTGATTGAGCGATTACACGAGACATGATACGGATTTCAGTAAGTTGTACTGTATATTTTAACATACCTTCAGATGTTCATGCATGTTTATTCGCTGTAACTGGTATTAAAGCGGAGGAGAGGATGATCACATGCTTCTCTTTAACTGAGGCGCTAAAGCGATCTGTCACGCCACATTAACAGCGCCAAAACGGTATTTATTTTTTGAATCTCATAATAAGATGGACGTCATTTGAAATCTGAGACTTTGCTTCATATCAAAAGAAACAAAGATTATTGTGATTTATTGGATGGGAGGCGCTACATATTCTGCTCATTCATCAACTGAAAACAGACTAGACTAATCGATTCTTGGGATTTAAGAATCGATATCGGTTCATAAAAATGAGAATTGATTAAAATCAAGAAATCGCTATTTTTTACCCAGCGCTAATAAAAACAGAAGTTGCATCTTTTCTTCCCTACTGTGACGAGTGCAACAGCTTTGCAAACAAGAACAAATGTAGGGCGGGGCTTGATTTAGATTTCATGGTGACTTTAAAGGATACTGCAGGCGATAGTAGCGTTCCGCATCCTGAAGCCACTCTAACATATCTGAGACGGAGGGACAGACGGCTGATCTGGAGACGCAACCAGCGATGTCAAGAGTTTCTGCGTTTTTCTCATAGAACTGGAAGACTGCAGACACCTGTTGACCGACGGCGTCTCGCACACGCTGGAGAACATCCCTGAAAACAAACACACCGTTAAACGATGCATTTTTATGTGCATTAACATGAAATCAAACAGGACTCACATCTTCTCAGCGAGCTTCATCAGAACCGCATCCACCGCCAGAGACAGTTTGTAGTGAAGGCGTTCGTGTAAACTGGGGAAACTGGAAAGAGGCGTGTTTGAAATCTGGACGCTTTTCAGCGCCTTCAACTGCACTGCAAGATTTCCAAGAGAGCTCAAGAGAGGCTTACATTCATCTATTCCACTGTCCCAAACCAGTTTATTCGCTTTCAACACCTCAAAGCATGTTTTGAGCTCTTGGTTCATTGATAATAAAGCTGAACTGGACATTTTTCAGTGTTTGAGAAACATCCAAACATAAATGCATCTATTTAAAGCTATAATAATAATCACACTCCTCCAGATATCTGATAAAACATAAATAATGTCATTGAGTTAGTGTATAAAATCATCGCATCTTAAAAGTACACGTGAGATGAGCTCCTTCCGGGAAAATGCATCATCATCCACCAATCCGCTTTCTTCTTTCTTTAGCCTTGACAGTAAAACACTCAACCATTGGGCAGATTCTTTATTTAAAAAAAGCGATGTCTTATTGGTCAGAACGCGGAGCATTTTTACCTAGCGACAGTCAACTCTGCATTCTGATTGGCTCAGCGCCGTAGCAGCGTTAAATTTGAAAAGACTCTTCCGTTACCGCCGCTTTTCTCTGAGAGACTCGCCGTGAAAACATAAACACGGTCATCAGGGTAGGACACATATAAACACGCTTTAATTAACTGGATATATATAATACATACTACAATATATGAGTGTTTGTGTTTCAGGATCATCATGGCTCCCAGAAAACGCACTCAGAATGCGAAAACCAAGAAGAATCCCAAAACGCCCAAACTGGAAGCGTTTCTGCTCGATTTTGACGACGAAGGTAACTCACAGTTGTCACATAAAGTCTATATAATGTTCAGGCTGGAAAGGTTTATGTTTGTTCTTTGTTTGCAGTTCACACCATTGTGGAAAGACTGAAGGAGAAGACGAACAATCTGCTGAAGGACGCGGATAATCTGTATAAGACGGCTCTGATCAAGCTGCCCATGGCGGTGAGGAAGATGAACTGGATCCAGTACTGCAGTAAGAGTGTGATCTCTCTGTTGTCAAACATGATCAGCTTCTCTTTTATATAGTTATGGTCTGCATGCATATCATAGCAAGAAGAATATGGCATAACTACACTGTGATATTCTGACTCACAATTCTCATTTTCACCTTCAGATATAGAGAAGCCAAAGTCACCAGTGGATGATTCAAAGGTACTCTCATTAAACAAGTTAAAGGGTTAGTTCACCCAAAAATGAATATTCTGTCATTAATTACTCACCCTTATGCCGTTCCACACCCGTAAGACCTTCATTCATCTTCAGAACACAAATTACGATATTTTTGATGAAATCCGATGGCTCAGTGAGGCCTGCATAGCCAGCAATGACATTCCTCTCTCAAGATCCATTAATGTACTAAAAACATATTTAAATCAGTTCATGTGAGTACAGTGGTTCAATATTAATATTATAAAGCCACGAGAATAACAAAATAATGACTTATTTAGTTATGGCCGATTTCAAAACACTACTTCAGAGCTTTACGAATCGAATCAGTGATTCGGATCTCCTATCAAACGGCTAAACTCCTGAAATCATGTGACTTTGGCTCTCTGAATCACTGATTCGATTCGTAAAGCTCTGAAGCAGTGTTTTGAAATCAGCCATAACTAAATAAGTCGTTATTTTGTTTTTCTGGCGCACCAAAAATATTCTTGTGGCTTTATAATATTAATACTGAACCACTGTACTCACATGAACTGATTTAAATATGTTTTTAGTACATTAATGGATCTTGAGAGAGGAAATGGATTTCGGATTTCATCAAAAATATCTTTGTGTTCTGTAAATTTGTGTTCTGAAGATCAATGAAGGTCTTGCGGGTGTGGAACGATATGAGGGTGAGTAATTAATGACATTATTTTCATTTTTGGGTGAACTAACCCTTTAAAGTCATGTTTTTGAATGTTTTCAAATCAATCACTGTTATCTTAACGTCTCTCTCTTCAGGTGAGGGAAGAAGCTGCTCAGGTTGAACTTGCTATTGCTGAGAATCATGCGATTCACAAGCTTGCTGGTAAAGGTACATTTTGCTTCCTCTGTTAACATGTATAAATGTACCTGTTTTTAAAGCTGATTTTCTCGTTTTCACTTCATTTACAGAAGCTAAGAACGGTGCAAACTCGGAGGATGAAAACATGGCACCCCTGAAGTCTGCAGTGAAGAAGGTTTGTATTAGTAAGGGCTCGTTATCTACCTAACGAGCGTTCAAATCATGTCTAAGTTATTGCATTCACATGAAAAGCATAGGTTTGTCATCATAAAACTGTATGCCAACAGTGAATAAATGTGCGCGTCACATCTTAAGCATCTGAGTAGGAAATCTGAGGCAGCGCATCCAAGCTTATATTTATGCATTTAACAGACGCTTTTATCCAAATCAACTTGCGTTGCATACAAGGTATACACTTGATCAGTTCATGCATTCCCTAGGAATCAAACAAGCGTCATGCTTTACCAGTCAGTTGTGTTAAAGTAAGTGCTTTATAATACTGTAAGGACCCCATTTCATGTGTTTCACTCTTTAATGTGTCTAATGTAGAAGAAAGCATCAAAGAAAGCACCTTCAACCTCCAAGAAGGCCAGAGCGCTCTCCATCAGCAAACAGAACAACACCATCCAGAGGTAAAGAAAACACACCATATGATCAGCTGCCTCCCAGAAGTCCAGAGGTTTGCTCTTCTGAAGATCCATGTTTGTGTTTTGTTCGTAGGTCCACAAGAAAGCCTTTGATCACTCCTGCTAGAAGTCTCCTCGAGTCGTCAGTCATCGGCTCCACGCCGCTCATCACGCCACGCTTCGACCCCAGGTGAATACTTACACGCCTCAGTGCGGCTTTGATCGTCGCTGAATATTCGTTACTTTTTTTGTATTAATTTAATACACAAGTCAAAGCTTCAATAGACATTGAGTTTAATCAGATCACATGAGTGTTTGAATCCAGTTCAACATCTTTTAACGTTTAATCGTGCGGCTCCAGTGTGTAAATGTCTTTCATCCGTCAGATTGCCCAAGACTCCAGGACTGAGACTAGCGCGTCACAGGGAGAAGGTGTACAGCATGTCCGTCAACGGCTCGCCTATTGCAGGCGGAGGAGAGGACGTCGTCATCAGCGTCCCGCTCGGAAACGGAGAGGTGTGTGATCATTGCTGCTACTCGTGGAGTAAAGCACCTTGTGTCTGTACGTCTGCATGACATGATTTCTTCATGATTTCAGTGCATTCAGCTGCTGGCCAGTGAGATGGACTCTGTAGATCTGAGTCAGCTGGACGAGAAGGCCCTGCGCAGCATCAGAAACCTGCAGGTGCGTCTTTGTGTTCCGATTGGAACTGACAGGAAACCATGGCACTGAATTCAATTTAAATTCAATCAGGGTTTCTGCAGGTCTTAAAATGTCTTTCATTCGCCGTTATACAAATTAAGAGCAGAAATCTTAAATTCATAAAGTCATGAAATTAAATGTTTCATCCTCTGCAAAAGAATGTATATCTTCTTCAGTATTTTTGTCCTGTTTTCCAAAACCAGTATCTAAACATCTTTAAATCAAGATACATTTACTGGAGAGGTAAAGTGAAGTCTGAAAATTGAGCAAAATGAAGCAAGTTTATGCTTAAAACAAGACAGATATTTGTTCTTATTTTAATTATAAACTCCATATTTTGTCATTTTGTTTCTCCAGTGAATGTATCTTGATTTAAGAATGTTTAGATATTTGTGCTGGAAAACAAGACAGAAACACTGAAGAAGATCATCATTTTATTGCTTTGTGATCAGAAGTTATGGCAGAGCAATTCATGCTTTTCTTTCTTTTCTTTTTTCTTTCTTTCTTTCTTTCTTTCTTGTGGTAAGATGAATTAAAAAGTAATGGATATCTGTTGTTAGCCGTGTTTCCAAACCGTACATTTACGTTTAGAGAATATATCGTGTTCACTTCAATATATTCCTTAAATTCTTGGTCTTAAATTTACCTTCATAACCTGCAGAAACTCTGTCAATTTCCACTATTAAACTGAGTTTAATCAGTGAGCACCTTCTGTAATTAAAACCTGTTCTTTTGTTCTAACGCAGAATCGTCTCACGACTCTTTGTGGAACGTCGAAGTGAACTCCGTTTCTCTCTCGTTGTGTTTTCCAGCACTGTGTTCTTGTATTCATTCACATTTTATTCTTGTATTATAACCATGTGTGGCTTTTATTCATTTTTCCTTCATCTTCTCAGTCTGTGCTGTAGTTTCGCTGCAGTGAGCTTTTAAAGGTAAATGTAAATAAGATTAGAAGTAGTGCTCATAATCTGTGCTGTAACACCTTTTTGTAAATATGACTCTTAAAAAGACCTTGATTCCACATCCCTGCTGTCTCGTGCTTCTTTCCTTAAGTTTCTCTTGAGATTTTAGTAGACATCACTGTACGAGCTGAATCCACCTCGACAGGATAGTTCACCAAAAATGAAAGTATTCTCACCTTGCCTTAAACAATTTAATGAATGTGAGTAAATGGAAACCAGAGTCTGTCAAACTCCAAGAGGAATTAAATCCAACATAAATCTGATGATAGCAAAGACGAATTTAAGCTGTAAATATTCCTGTCCTTCACTGGCCCGTTTTATATTTGTTTATAAACATCTAATTTTGAATGTCTATTAAAGCTTAATATATCTTTAATTATTTAATTTTAATTATTTTCTCTTTATATTTTATTTTAATATATTTCTATGTGTGCTGTAGTGTCGGTGTGTCACTAGAGGGCAGTGTGCGTATGTCCTTAAACACTACTGTCCTCTACTCCTTCAAACACTCAGAGGATTGTCCAAGGACGGGCAGAACAGCTGACTAAGATCTTGGTCAGTTTAGTCATTATTCAAGTTCAAACTTATAAAATTAATATTCCGGTATTAATGAAAAAGAATGAGAAATCTCTCTCTCTCTCTCTTTGGCCTCTGCATCACCGTCTCCTCTCTTCCTTGACCTCTGACCTTCAGGGTTGGGAAGAGCCGGGAAATGCATCCAATTAGTGCTTGTTAATGCGATGCCCTGATTACAGGAGAGCCGGAGGTGAGGTCAGCATCCGCTCCACACTGCAAGACGCTCGCTGCCGCTAAAGATCAGGGATGAAGAGCTCTGTGGCTTCATGGGATTGAACAGATGTTGTGCTCACTGAGGCGTTGAGTTCAGATCCCCTGTTAGCAGACGACGCCAGCGCACCTGCTTTATCAAACACATCCACTGCGCTGTTGTGCTTCAGCTATTGAGCTGGAAAATACTCTTCTCCCTGCAGATACAGGCCTTGATTTACAGAATAATGATGCACCGGAGAGACAGGCCTGTCTCCAAGAGCGCAACTGTCATTTTAGTAGTTTCTCTTAGTATATATGGGGCAAAACTGTAAATCTAACCTTATAATAGTAAAATAATGCACTGTTTTAGGAAGTAAAAAAAGAGAAATCATCTTATAATTTACAGTGAAAAGCTTAATTTATGGTTTTCTTAATCTAATGTTCTTTGTTAGAGTCATGTCTGGTCCTCCATGCTTTTCGTCCCTAATCTAAATTTGTGTTTCATTACACAGTCGCGTGTGCCACATCAGAGCCATGATTTCCACACATGCATCATCACCTTTAAAATCCAGAGGAGACGCTGCCTAATGTGCAGAGAATGGAGGAAATTGGCACATTTGTGGAGAGATGGATTGCCTTGGCATCGCTCTCCCCGGCCAAATGAATCCCTCCGTCTGCTCCTCACGAGAGCATCCGTCCCTCCAGAGCATTACTCTTCTTCTCTCTCAGTGCAGCGTGAACACGGACAGACACCGAGGCGTGAGAATACTGTCACGTTTCGGTTCTTGAGAGGCGAAGTCATTTTTATATGCCGTTGAAGTTATTGGTAATTGATTCTGCTTATTACTCAAGCTTCATTAAGGGATGAGCACAACACACTGCAAAATAAGTGTTTTCCTTAAGAAAAAATAATTTTTAATTTATTTTTCTGTTAAAAAACAGAAAATAGTCTTGTTTTTCCTTTGAATCAAGTTTATTTTTCTGACTCCACTGACAGATATTTGTTCTTCTTTTAAAGGCACAATATGTAAGATTTCTGGGATTAAAGTATCCAAACACCACTAGAACGATGAACATTTGGGATAATGTAAGTAAATATTTTTTTGTTGATTTGTGTACTTGCATTATCCCAGATGTTTCCAGGAATGTTTAAATCTAGAGAAATAAGCAGTTTTAACCATGACATCATCCCCACGTTACCCTCGGTTTCTGGTTTTATTTTGTAGAAACGATGGAAACACCAAAGACGCTTTAATATATGATGTGTTTTATCAGACAGATGAGCAACCGTTCATTCATCGACAGAAAACGAATCAACTAATCATAGCTCAACAGTCTTATCATTATTATATCGATCTACTTATTACCCCACACATGCCTGACCGGAAGAAGCAGAAGCGGCGACTGCGGCATAATAAAAGTCCCGCTGCTCTCGATCCGCGTGTCGCGCTCGTCTCTCATCAGCAGTCGCTCCAGCGGCCTCGTTCCTCTCTCTCATCACTCGCTCTGCTTCAGTAACGTTAATAATCTCATCCAGGAGCATCTGCTCGAGTCCCGTTGGATTCTTTTCCAGCGGCTGTGAGGTGAAGACATCTCCTCCCATGATTCCACGCTCAATCTCGGCATCATCAAGCTACGCCTTCATTTTGAATAAGCGACCTCTAGTGGTGAAAAATTACATATTGTGACTTTAAGCACAAACGTTTTAATGATTTCTTTCCATCATTTTGCTTCTCCAGGATATGTATCTTGATTTAAGAATGTTTTGTGCTGGAAAACAAGACAGAAGAACATCATGTTTTATTACAAAAATATTAAAAATGACAGATCATCATTTGAAATATGCTGGAAATGGGAATTTTCTTTCTTTTTTATCGTTTTATAACTCGTGAGAGTGAGAATGTGTTCAAGAGAGTTTATCTGACCTCTAGATGACTGACGGATCCCTGAAGCTGTTCACTGGACGCGACCGGACACTTTAATTACGTCTTGTCCGTTTGAGGAGCTGTTAATGAGATGATGATTCTGCACCTGATCTGAGCTTCACAGTGCTCTGATGGGCATCGCACACCTTTACAGCTGAATGTGACGGAGCCGTCCGACTCTCAGGATGTGTTCAGTGTTGTTTCAGTGGTCAGGAACACTGAATGAACCACGAACATCAAAGACAGAGGAAGCCTCAGAGGTCCGATACAGTACAGCAGCTCATGCTAATGCCTCTGTTACTGTGCTGCAGCGACAAACACAACATACTGACCTACTGTTTCATCTGCTGCTGCTGATTAATGCGGCCCAAACCGCTCTAGCTACGACCATTATCTAACAACATGCTAGCAGTGTGCTAATTCATGCTAACAACATAATAAACCGTGCAACACGCTGAAACATATTAGCAATGTGTTAAAATCATGCTAGCAACATGTTAAACCAATGTGCCAAGTCATGCTAGGAACATGCTAAAACACATTAGCAATGCCAACCATGCTTGCAACATATAAAATTGTTAGCAAAATGTTCAAATATGTTAGCAACATTTGAAAACATGCTAGAAACGTGTGAAACATGTTAGCTATGTGGTAAATCATGGTAGAAACATGCTGGTAACATGTTTAGTCATGCTAGCAACATATTAAAACATGTAAGCAATGTGTTAAATCTTGCTAGAAACATGTTAAAATGTTAAAAACTGCTAGCAATGTGCCAATCATGGTAGAAACGCTAACGCTGCACTAAGTCATGTTAATGGCATGTTAAAACATGTTAGAAACATGCTGGTAAAATGCTAAATCATGTTAGCAAACATGTTAAATCATGCTAGCAACATGTTAAGACATGCTAGCAATATGGTAAAACATGTTAGCAATGTTACATAATGCTAAAACATGCTAGCAGTATGATAAATTATGTTAGCAACATGTTAAAACATTTAACAATGTGTTACATTGTGTTAGAAACATGTTAAAAAAGTTAGAAATGTGCAAATCCTGCTAGAAACATGCTAAAGCTGTATTAAATCATACTAACAACATGTTAAAACATGTTAGCAATGTGCTAAGTCATGTTAGCAACGTGTTAAAACATGCTAGCAATGTGATAAATAATGCTAACATGTTAAAACATTTAGCAATGTGTTAAATTGTTAAAACATGCTACAAATGTTACCAATGTGCCAATCCTGCTAGAAACATGCTAAAGCTGTATTAAATCATGTTAGCAACATGTTAAAACATTTAGCAATGTGTTAAATCATGTTAGAAACATGCTAGCTCTGTACTAAATACTGTTAACATGCTAAAACATGTTAGCAATGTGTGAAATAGTGGTGGAAACATGTTAGCAATGTGTTAGAACATGTTATTAACATTTATTGACTTCTTAGAGTAAAATCTTTAAACTTCAAGCTTTGAAAGTTATTTCAGTGTTTTTTGTCAAGCCAACATCAAAGTTTGTCATCAAACTTTACTCATCTATTTTGAGAAATGTTGCATGTAGGCAAATTAGCATTGGTTTTATTTTCATGTCTCATATTTATATTTTGCGTGGGTTTGGGGTTTCTTGAACTGAGAATGCAATTAGCTTTAAAGAAAAGAAAAGAAGCAGTCTCTGAAAAAGCAGAGTCTCTTTAGCGCTTTGGTTCAGAGCACACTTTCTCTAAAGTGCCTCAATAAAGTCTATCACCTTATTTGTGAAAGTAATATGGCCCAGTGCGATCCCAAATTACACATAAATGACACAGCAAATTGGAAAATTAGGAGAGGAGGGAAGGTAAGCATAAAAGAGAGGGAGAAAAATAGCCACAGAAAAACATCAGACTCTGATTCAGACGCGCAGCTTTATCTCTGAAATCCTCCACAGGTCAAACATCTGCCTGAATGAAGGTCTGAAACGCTGAAGAATGAAACAGAATGATACCTTTATGATCAGTTTGATCATTACCAGAAAATGAAGCCTGAGCTGCTTTTTCACAGTGTTTCTGCTCATAATTTATATACAAAAATCACATATTTTTGTGTGTCATTTCCAGCTGAACTGTAATTTTGGTACAGCTTTGATTTTGTATAATAAATTTTGTATACACTTTATTGCAAAAATGTTTAAAGGGTTAGTTCACCCAAAAATTAAAATAATGTCATTAATTACTCACGCTCATGTCATTCCACACCCGTAAGACCTTCATTCATCTTCAGAACACAAATTACGATATTTTTGATGAAATCCGATGGCTCAGTGAGGCCTGCATAGCCAGCAATGACATTTCCTCTCAAGATCCATTAATGTACTAAAAACATATTTAAATCAGTTCATGTGAGTACAGTGGTTCAATATTAATATTATAAAGCCACGAGAATATTTTTGGTGCGCCAAAAAAACAAAATAACGACTTATATAGTGATGACCGATTTCAAAACACTGCTTCAGGAAGCTTTGGAGCGTTATGAATCTTTTGTGTCGAATCAGATGTTCGGAGCGCCAAAGTCACGTGATTTCAGCAGTTTGACACGCGATCCGAATCATGATTCGACACAAAAGATTCATAACGCTCCGAAGCTTCCTGAAGCAGTGTTTTGAAATCGGCCATCACTATATAAGTCGTTATTTTGTTTTTTTGCCGCACCAAAATATTCTTGTGGCTTTATAATATTAATATGAACCACTGTACTCACATGAACTGATTAAATACAAACCCGATTCCAAAGAAGGTGGGGACACTGTACAAATTGTGAATAAAACAGAATGCAATGATGTGGAAGTTTCAAATTTCAATATTTTATTCAGAATACAACAAAGATGACATATCAAATGTTTAAACTGAGAAAATGTATCATTTTAAGGGAAAAATAAGTTGATTTTAAATTTCATGGCATCAACACATCTCAAAAAAGTTGGGCCAAGGCCATGTTTACCACTGTGTGGCATCCCCTCTTCTTTTTATAACAGTCTGCAAACGTCTGGGGACTGAGGACAAGTTGCTCAAGTTTAGGAATAGGAATGTTGTCCCATTCTTGTCTAATACAGGCTTCTAGTTGCTCAACTGTCTTAGGTCTTCTTTGTCGCATCTTCCTCTTTATGATGCGCCAAATGTTTTCTGTGGGTGAAAGATCTGGACTGCAGGCTGGCCATTTCAGTACCGGATCCTTCTTCTACGCAGCCATGATGTTGTAATTGATGCAGTATGTGGTCTGGCATTGTCATGTTGGAAAATGCAAGGTCTTCTCTGAAAGAGACGACGTCTGGATGGGAGCATATGTTGTTCTAGAACTTGGATATACCTTTCAGCATTGATGGTGCCTTTCCAGATGTGTAAGCTGCCCATGCCACACGCACTCATGCAACCCCATACCATCAGAGATGCAGGCTTCTGAACTGAGCGCTGATAACAACTTGGGTTGTCCTTGTCCTCTTTAGTCCGGATGACATGGCGTCCCAGTTTTCCAAAAAGAACTTCAAATTTTGATTCGTCTGACCACAGAACAGTTTTCCACTTTGCCACAGTCCATTTTAAATGAGCCTTGGCCCAGAGAAAACGCCTGTGCTTCTGGATCATGTTTAGATATGGCTTCTTTTTTGACCTATAGAGTTTTAGCCGGCAACGGCGAATGGCACGGTGGATTGTGTTCACCGACAATGTTTTCTGGAAGTATTCCTGAGCCCATGTTGTGATTTCCATTACAGTAGCATTCCTGTATGTGATGCAGTGCCGTCTAAGGGTCCGAAGATCACGGGCATCCAGTATGGTTTTCCGGCCTTGACCCTTACGCACAGAGATTGTTCCAGATTCTCTGAATCTTTGGATGATATTATGCACTGTAGATGATGATAACTTCAAACTCTTTGCAGTTTTTCTCTGAGAAACTCCTTTCTGATATTGCTCCACTATTTTTCGCCGCAGCATTGGGGGAATTGGTGATCCTCTGCCCATCTTGACTTCTGAGAGACACTGCCACTCTGAGAGGCTCTTTTTATACCCAATCATGTTGCCAATTGACCTAATAAGTTGCAAATTGGTCCTCCAGCTGTTCCTTATATGTACATTTAACTTTTCCGGCCTCTATTGCTACCTGTCCCAACTTTTTTGGAATGTGTAGCTCTCATGAAATCCAAATGAGCCAATATTTGGCATGATATTTCAAAATGTCTCACTTTCAACATTGATATGTTATTTATATTCTATTGTGAATAAAATATAAGTTATGAGATTTGTAAATTATTGCATTCCTTTTTTATTCACAATTTATACAGTGTCCCACTTTTTTATCGGGTTTGTATGTTTTAGTACATTAATGGATCTTGAGAGAGGAAATGTCATTGCTGGCTATGCAGGCCTCACTGAGCCATCGGATTTCATCAAAAATATCTAATTGTGTTCTGAAGATGAATGAAGGTCTTACGGGTGTGGAACGACATGAGGGAGAGTAATTAATGACAGAATTTTCATTTTTGGGTGAACTAACCCTTTAACACAAAAATGACAAACTCAACAGAATTCTCTCATTATAATAATGCTAAAGACAAATTAAACTAGTGAGGGTGAGAGAAGTGTTTATTTTTCCAGTCTAATCCACAGGCAATATTGCAGTTGTATCAGTTCACAGTAGTCACACACAGATAAATGCAGGTTTTTTGTTGTTTATAGTTCTTCTTTGCGTTCGGCTGAAATGCTGACCTTACTCTTGGCTCAGCCTTCACGCTTCTGTGAACCTTCATGTCCTGAACAAGACTGCTTTACATAGTACAGGTCAGTCCAGAAACACTCCAGATGCAGTCTTCCTCAGATCTGTCGAGTGCTTCAGTAATGAAGCCCAGAGCATATATAACAGCTGAGTCATTTGACTTTGTGGGTTTTCTGTGATGAAAACAGCAAGCGGAAGCGCAATGTGAATAAAGACCTGCCTTCAATGAAACCTTTCGATCAAAGCAAAAGCAATTTTTAGCCGCACACCTGCGGTCAGAGAGACACAAATGAGCATGTTGATTTATTTTTCCAGTGTTAGTGCCTCAAACCAAAGCATCGGAAACTCGGTCAAAACAAGAACACTGTACTGACACAACACAAGTTATTATAAGTGCCAAAATATAAATACAATTAATGATTGTTTTTTATTATTATTACAGTAAAAGCAACAATGCTTGGTTTAAATTCCAAGAACAATCTTTGCTGTTTCGTGTGTGCCGCTTTACACACGACTGAAGCCGACATATAAAGCACAAAAGTGAAAATCCTCCTATTATTCTCTCCTTCACACCTCTGAAGTGAACTATATCTGTCTGAGTCTCTGCGCTCCTCAGGCTGCAGACGGACGGCCGGTGTGAGTCCAGAGAGTTTCAGGTCCCTGGTCTGAGGTTTCTGACCATCAAATGGGCCCCATGGGTTTCGCTGGAGAACAGCTCCTCTCGCACCATCTGTCAGCCCGTTCCTGATCCATAACCCCGGGAAACCTGTCCAATCAGCACGTAAAGGGCAGCCATGTTGGATCACAGCCATTGTAGCAACATATTGTACCACACCATTTTTTTTTTGTTTAATTTGTACAAATAATGGATCAATATGTCGATCCATTTCTAGTTCAAGATTTCTCTTTGTGGGTTCATTAGAAAGTCTGTATGGAGGACGTCTAGCTGCTATTCAATCTGAATTTAAACTATTGAGAAACCAAATCACAGAAAAGTTGATCTTACTTTTACTGTAAAACTTTACAAGTATCAAAATGAAAGCACACTTAAAGGGTTAGTTCACCCAAAAATGAAAATTCTCTCCCTCATGTCGTTCCACACCCGTAAGACCTTTGTTCATATTCAGAACACAAATTAAGATATTTTTGATGAAATCTGAGAGGTTTATGACTCGTCCAATATAATCAACACTTTCAAGGTCCAGAAAGGAACTAAAGACATCGTTAAAACAGTCATGTGACTGCAGTGGTTCAACCTTAATGTTATGAAGAGACGAGAATACTTTTTGTGCGCAAAAACAAAACAAAAATAACCACTTTATTCAACAATATCTAGTGATGGCCGATTTCAAAACACTGCTTCAGGAAGCTGTTTGTCATGAATCTTTTGTGTCGAATCATGATTCAGATCACGTGTCAAACTGCTGAAATCACGTGACTTTGGCGCTCCGAACCGCTGATTCATAACGCTCCGAAGCTTCCTGAAGCAGTGTTTTGAAATCGGCCATCACTATATAAGTCATTATTTTGTTTTTTTGGCGCACCAAAAATATTCTCGTGGCTTTATAATATTAATATTGAACCACTGTACTCACATGAACTGATTTAAATATGTTTTTAGTACATTAATGGATCTTGAGAGAGGAAATGTCATTGCTGGCTATGCAGGCCTCACTGAGCCATCGGATTTCATCAAAAATATCTTAATTTACGGGTGTGGAACGACATGAGGATGAGTAATTAATGACAGAATATTAATCTGTGGGTGAACTAACCCTTTAAGGATGGATGTTTGTCTTTCTCAGATCTGTTTCTCGGGTGTGTTCTGACAGCATAAGTCAATAAGAAGGTGCGGTGTCAAGTTTATCTTTCTCTGAAGTATCTCTCGCTCAAACTGAGCAGGGCATTTGTACTTCCCAGCATGCTTCTGCTTCACTAACATGGAAGAGTGTAAAAGGTCTATCGCCTGAAATTTCCCGCGATGGCCTTATGTTGCTCGGCTATCTGTGATCAAAGCAATAAAGTGTCTTTACTGCGGCAGCACTCAGACATCAGTCGTTTTACTGCAAACACACATCAGAGCATCCGCTCTCTCAGCAGACACACAGAAGCACAATTACAGTAACAGGAGGCTGCAGATGAAAAATGAATCATTTCAATTACAGCGAACGATTCTGCAACAATGTTCAGAGCTGATTAGACGGAATTGCGATGCATATAGTCCGTGTATCGTGTGTTTGTGATGTTTGAGAGCGCTGTTAAAGTCACAATCACACAATATATAAGAGGGTTATTTTATGAAACGGCCCCATTTAAATCAGTCAGGACAGACTGTTGCTCTGCTGCTCGACTCCTGGGGTTTTAAAGACAGGGCTGGTTGGGTTTATGGATAGGCCGGGATCTCAAAATTAAGAGACCTGAAAACGACCTAAGCAGTTATGAATATTAAATCGTGCAGTGAGAAATGCACAAAGCTCACCGTTCTGACATGCGTACGGAGACTCGGAATTGGAAATCTTGGCAAATTGGGGTGACGCGGGGTGACTTTGTTTATTTTGGCAAGGATGCAGTTCTCAGAAAGATAAATAAATTAGGATGAGGCATGGATGGGGTTCCAGCTTCACGCCTCAGCACGTGTTTTCCGGGATGGTGTGATGGATGGATGGGGCGCTGCGCCGCGAGACGCCCGACATGCAGCGAGCAGATTAAGAACGCCGACATACGAGGATGAAGGTCACCGCTATCTCTGAGCGAAGTGCTCAATCTCAAGTGTGAAACGGAAAATACTTCTGTCAGAGCGCATGATGAAGAGAAATTATGCAAACTTGTGTCCTGTTGTGTGGCTCGCCTGTCGAGCGCCAGACGTTTTGACAACAGTTTATTCAGTCTTTGGAATGGTTAAGGGTACAAAACATACACAAATAATTTGATGGTGGCTTGATATTAAATATTAAAACCTTTACAGTTAGACTTCATAAGCCCCAATATTTTTAACAGATATATGCATTTAAAATGTCTTTAAAGGCTTTTTCTGCCCAGGAAAATGTTCCAGAGATATTGATGAGTCATCCTGCACTGCATATATGCCTGTCCAATCAGATGCTGCCTAGAATAAGACTCCTCCCACTGCAGCTGAGCTGCGTTTGAAGGGATGAGCTTTTATTTCAAATAATACGGCACTGGAAACAACATTTCTTGTTGTCATTTTTAAAGTAAAAGTTTTTGATATGTCCTGAAATATTTTGAATGAATGCTTTACTTCAGTTTGTTTTAATTAAACTCCCTGTGCATATGTGACTTTGATTTATATTAAGCCTAATCAAAGTACAATTTTTAATTTTTAAACCAATTTTAAATAGCCTACAAACCAAAAATGTATTTTATTGTTTTCATTTACATATGTGCTTTTGTTTTGGAAGTTTTAATTTTTGTTCATACAGATGATTTGAGGAAATTTCATTATGGAGGATCAGTAAAATTACTCTGAATCTTACTGATAAAACCTTTTACGACAAGGGAGATTAATGTATAACATAATTGTCTTCCTGACAATATTTCAACAATAAGTCGTGAGTCGCGTCGGCTGTTTGAATCAGAATCAGCGAATCGCGAATGAATCACTCGGTTCTTTTTCAATTAAATATACATAAAGGTGAATTCAGGTTGATTGGGACACTTTTTGTCATTGAGATGAGGAAAAAGTGTCCCAATTAAACTGAATTCACTCCTACGTGTTAGCGAAACGGTCCGAATCGGTTCGCGATTCAGTCCGAATGATTCAGCTCACTAACTCGTTGTCGTTCTCACTCAGTAAAACACGCAAGATCATGGATATTACATACAATCCATCGAAATCAAACCTTAAAATCCATTCTGTAGTTTCCCAGCGATGAAGATGGACTCGTGAAGCTTGTGAACGACTCTGTACTACAGGTAAAGACATTTTCCAAGCGATTCAAATCACTACAGTACGTAAAAGCACTTAAAAAGTAAAAACCATCAGAGAATATATTGCTTAATTTTTTTCATACTTGCTGCTACAAGGATTTAAAATGCAATTTATAAAAAGAAGCATTGAATTTCATTGTTTTGGAGTTTCTTGGAAGCTTCTTGGGACATAAACACATTTGCCTGCTCAGCAGTTCAGCCTCATTAGAAGACTCCCAGTGTTCATCTCTGTGTTCACCACTTAACCTGGACTAATATTTGCTTGCATGGCAATCTGAATGCTTACAGTTCTGTGATTGTTTGTTTGCAAGTCACAGTGAATCAATAAGGCACTGGAAACCCATCCTTCATTGCTGTGAAATGTGTGCATCCTGTCAATGTATACATTTCCATAGATGAGCTCACCTGTGGTGTCAGCCGTCTCTCAGCTCAAGAGGTACAGTAATAACACAAACTCTGTGAGATGAAGGAATGGGGCCGGTGTCATTCCTTTAGAGGAGAAACCTCCAAGGCGTCAGCAAAAAAGGTGCTTGCTTTGTTTCTTTCAGCTATTCAGCAGTTTTTGAGCAGATGTTCTGCGCTCGTATCGGTGTAGTCACAGGTACGCCGACAGTCTTGCTGATGGAGTGTGTTTGCTCTGGTCTCAGCGTGGGTGGAGTTTTGAACTGGGCTTCATTAGTGCTGAAGATGAAGTTTAGGGGCTCCAGAGGGTCCAAATCAGATAAACATAAAAAAAACACTTAGAATATCTCTCTGGCTTTGCTTTTGTTTCTCGTTCCATCTCTGCTTCTGTTTCACTCTCTTGTCACATGCATCATCTGCTCAGATCACTAGTTTACAGGTCGAGGGATCATGCATGTTTTTGTTGTGCCATTTCTTTAATAAAGAACTGATTTTTAAAATGTTAGAAATATTGCATACTGTTCAAAAGTTAGGGTTAATATCTTTTTAAAAATGTTTTAAAATGCTGCATTTATTTGATTAAAAATACAGTAAAAATAGTGAAATATTATTTCAATGTAAATCAGCTGTTTTCTATGTGAATATATAGTAAAGTGTAATTTATTCCTGAATTTTCAGCATCATTACTCCAGTCTTCAGTGTCACATGATCCTTCAGAAATCATTCTGATATGATGATTTGCTGCTCAAGAAACATTTATGATTATTATCAATGTTGAAAACAGTTGTGCTGATTCAGATTTTTGTGATAAAGTTCAAAAGAACAGCATTCATTAGTTATCTTTTGTAAATGTCTTTACTGTTACTTTTGATCAATTTTAATGCTCTTTGATGAATTTATGTTAATTTCTTAAAAAAAAAAAATCAAACTTTTGAGTGGTAGTGTATATTATTATTATTAATTTATGTTAATTAATGAACTTTATTTATAAGTTGTTTTATGATTAAATAATTGCAAATGTATTTTCATCTTTGTCTTCGTCTGTCTAATTGTTAAGCTATATTTCTTACTTGAGGATGAATGGCTGTTTCAAAAGTAAAGTGTAAATTTCCAAACAATGCAAGAAAAGTTTTATGTCATTTATGAGTAGATGCAGTATTAACTCAAAAGCTTTAGACCTCTTTGCTTTCCTTCTAAACAGGGATGCACCAATAATTCTTTATATTTGAAAGCCGATAACCGATATATTGGCCGATAAATCAAATATAATTTTTGAGAGCCTAATTATAAAAAACAAAAGTCTCACCATTAAAAAGCAATGTCTCAAGCAGACGATTATAATGTTCTTATTATAATTTTATGCAGCTTATATGACAGACTTGTGCTGCACATTTTGAGCTTTCCTTTTTGAAGTGATTTCAATCATATTTCAAGCAATTCAAACCCATCATGGTGATCAGTGTGCATCTGAAGTGTCTCAGCTGAAGGAAATAATTCATTATTTATCAGCTTTAATATATCGGCCGAAGTTTCTTATCGGGCCGATAAAGATAACATTAAAATATCGTGCGATGCCGATATGGTGGCTTACTCCTGACCTGATCAGTTTTTGCATGATCTGTTTGTGTTTGTCCGTCTCACTCCAGCATTATTTAGATGTTCTCAGCTCCTCCTCCTGTTGGTTTTTCTCTCTTCCTCCCACTCTTCTCGCTCTAATGATGCACAGTAAATGCTTACTCTGGCGTTTCTCTCTCTCTCACCCCTGCCGGACCCCCCAAGGTTAAACGAGCTGCTTTAATTGCCCGTCATCAATTAGGTGTTGACTCACGAGCTCTGGGGTGTGCGGGACAGATCTAGTTATTCCGCTGAAGAGACCAGTGCTCCTCTTCCAGAGTTTTGCTCAAACAGATCCTGCCGCTTGTTGGAGGAGGTTTGGGTTCTCACCCCGGGGACGGGATCTTAATGCGTTTTTAATGAGCAACGAGACACTGCGTAAATGGCTGATATGAGTGTGCGCTTGTTCTCAGGTGTTTATCCGCCGCTTCTCTTCTCTGTTCGTCCTTCTTTGTGATTCAGTAATGACCGCTTCAAACAAAAGCCTCTGTCTGTGTTATTTCCCTATTAATGTCTGCTGTATGTTTAATATCTCTCGGCTCGGAGGTGCATAATAAGAGAGAGTTATTTTAATAAGATGACGGCGATTAATATTCTCATTTCTCCAACGTGAGGAAGGCGATGCACGGCCTCCGGTGCAGCATATATTACAGTCTGTGCGCTCCATCTAATATTAATACACTCCGGTTGGATATTTTAATATGTCTTGGCTAAACCGATGGGTGGCACGGAAAAGATAGATGGCTGACAAAAGAACGTTTTGCTGCTTCATTATTGAGGCAGTCAGTTGAAAGTAATGGAGTTGGTGGCCATGAAAGAGTGTGTGAAATATGAAGTGCGAGACTCTTTAGCCCTCATCAGGGTCCACGCGCCTCACACACACTTCACACGCGCCTCACACACACTTCACACACGCCTCACACACACTTCAGCAGATCATTCAGACGAGTGAAGATCAGCAGTGCTGCTGTTTATGCTGGAAATGTGCCTGTAAACTTGTGTATCATGTGATTTTAAAATGATTATGCATCTTATAATGTACTCAAAGTACATTATAATGTAAAATATATTTTAAAGAAACGCTTTAAAATAAATAAAACAAATTGAAATACAGTAAACTAAAAATATAAATAAGCAGGCATCACTATAGCATAGAACTTTTGTTGTTCAATGTCCAAATATATATATATATATATATAACTACAATGATTCAACAATGATGTGCTGATGTTGATCGATAATCTGACTATCAATATACTGACTTAAAAAACTGATTATTTTCATGAAACTAGTAAATGGATGATTTATAAAAATTTCTGTACATTTCTAAAAAATTATATTTTAAATGTGTGTGTGTGTGTATATAATATAATATAAATTTATTTTTGTAATTTAATTTTGTAATTAAATTTAATTTTGTAATTTGTTGCCTAAATTTACTCAATTTATGTTTTATTTTTTTATTTATTTTAAAGTTTTATTTAAAAATATACATTTTAATTTTAGTAATTTTAGTAAACTTTTAAGTATATTTTGAAATATTATTGAAATAATTTATTTATAAATTTATTAATAAATAAATCAATAAAACTTAAAGGATTAGTCCACTTTTAAATAAAATTTTCTTGATAATTCACTCACCTCCATGTCATTCAAGATGTTCGTGTCTTTCTTTCTTCAGTCAAAAAGAAATGAAGGTTTTTGAGGAAAACATTCCAGGATTTTATATATATATATATATAAATATACAGCTGTTTTAAAGCACATCTGAGAGTCATAATTACAGTCATCATTCTTCTAGATATGTAATAAATCAGCAGAACATCCATGTTCATCTCCTTGAATTAATTCTGAAGATGTTTTTATAAAAAGAGAGTCAAGTGTTTCCTTCCTTTGAGTTGATCAAACCGAGGCCGAGCGATTCAACTACGACATTATTCTTGAAGTTTTCCTTCACCTTCCTCCTGAGCGGAGCAGTTATTGTGTTGAAGGTCCTTCTCATTCACTACAGCACGAATTAATAGTTGAAGTAGCGATACAGAGTTTCCCCTTTGACCTCTATAAGATTCTTTTTGATGGCGCTCTGATAACAGAATAACTAATAGTGCAGCTGATTTTCGAGGTTGTGGATATATATGGGACTCCAGGTCATGTTTTCAGTTTAATTCCAGCTTCAGAACAGAGAGAATGATCCAGACTGGATCATTCTAAAGGTCAGGGTCTGACCTTTAACCTCAGGAGTGGCCGCTTCTCTTCCTCTTTGCTCTGTGCATCAGAGGGAGGAGATGCAGCAGGTCTTCCTCTGAGATCCACAGGCAGTGATGAATGCAGAGGTCTGCGTGTCATCCATCAGCGTCAGGCGTGTCTGTGAGACTCCGGCCGCTCTCGGGAGCTCCCGCTGGGAGTGTGGGATGAAGCCCGTTCTCTTCAGATTTGGACTCAGAAGTCCCGAATTACAGGAATCCCTTCAAACCAGCCGAAAAATAGAGACTTAACAGTCAGTCAGTTAGATAAGATAAGATGGGATAACTTTTTGTTTTTATATTATGTATATATATGTATATATATATATATATATATATATTTATAAATACATTTATTAAAGCATAAAAAACACTAATATTCTAGTGTAATGCATTACTAAGTAATTAATTTAATTACAGTTCTGATGTAATTGCATTAAATGCTGTATAGACTAACAATTCAATATAAAACACTAATGGATTTAAAATGAATGTTTTTAATGAAACTTCACCTTATTTTTATAAATCAATTATTTCATATATTCAATTTTATATTATTTATCAGTTTAAAGTAATTAATTATTTTTTTGAGTAACAACCCAACACTGATTATTATTTTACACAAGCGTTAAAATGTTTGATGTTTTTAAGAGTCTCTTCTGTGCTGCTTCACATGTTTTTTTGACATTTTAATGTGTCCTTGCTGAATAAAAGCTATAATTTATTTTAAAAATCAAGATATACAGGTGCTGGTCATATAATTAGAATATCGTGAAAAAGTTCATTTTTTTATTGTAAATTATTTTTAAAAATGAAACTTTCATATATTTTAGATTCCCTACATGTAAAGTAAAACATTTCAAAAGTTTTTTTTTTTTAAATTTTGATGATTAGCGCAAACAGCTCATGAAAGTCCAAATCCATATCTCAAAAAATTAGAATATTAAAAAAATGATTTTCAAAACAGAAAAGTTCAAGTTCTTAAAGTATGTTCATTTGTACACTCATACTTGGTCGGCAGCACATATTACAGCAAATGACTTGCTCCTAGCACAAATTACAGCATCAGTGAAGTGTGGCATGGAAGTGATCAGCCTGTGGCACTGCTGAGGCACTATTGAGCCTTCAGATCATCTGTATATTGTTGGATCGACTGTTTCTCATCTTTCTCTTGAAAATATCCCATAGATTCAGGGGTCAGGCATTTGACTGGCCAATAAAGCACAGTAATCATGGTCAGCAAACCACTTGAAGTGTTTTTTGCACTGTGGGCAGGTGCTAAAGTCCTGCTGGAAAAGGAAATCAGCATCTCCATAAAGCTTGTCAGCAGATGGAAGCAAAGTGCTCCAAAATCTCCTGGAAGATGGCTGCATTGACTTTGCACTTGATAAAACACAATGGACCAACACCAGCAGACGTCACGGCCCCCCAAATCATTACTGACTTCAGAAACTTCACACTAGACTTCAAGCAGCTTGGATTCTGTGCCTCTCCAGTCTTCCTTCAGACTCTGGGACCATGATTTCAACATGAAATGCAAAATTTACTTTTATCTGAAAAGAGGACTTTCGACCACTGTTCACTGTCCAGTTCTTTTTCTCCTTAGCCCAGGTAAGATGCTTCTGACGTTGTTTTCTGTTTCAGAAGTGGCTTGGTAGTCCTTTTCCTGAAGATTCTGAGTGTGGTGGCTCTTGATGCGCTGACTCCGGCTTCATTTGACTCATTGTGAAGCTCTCCCAAGTGTTTGAATCAGCTTTACTTGACAGTATTCTAAAGCTTGTGGTCATCCCTGTTGCTTGTGCACCTTTGCCTACCCAATTTCTTCCTTCTAGTCAACTTTGCATTTAATATGCTTTGATACATCACTCTGTAAACAGCCACCACATTCAGTAATGACCATCTGTGACTTACTCTCTCTTGTGGAGGGTGTCAATGATTGTCTCCTGACCATTGCCAAGTCAGCAGTCTTCCCCATTAGTGTGGTTTCAAAGAACAAGATACCCGGAATTTATACTGTAGGGATGGTCATTTAATGAACTCAAATGTAAATATTATAATATTTTGAGATACTGGATTTTGGACTTTCATTAGCTGTACGCTCTAATCAACCATTTTAAAAAAAATTATTTTTGAAATGTTTTACTTTACATGTAGGGAATCTAGAATATATGAAATTTTCATTTTTTAAAAATTTACAATAAAAAAATTACTTTAACTTTACAATAACTTTTTCACGATATTCTAATTATATGACCAGCACCTGTATAATGCAGTTCTTAATAAATAATAATTACACTTTGTAATATGAAATCAAAAATTTTAATCGATTAAAAGCCATGTTTTTTTTGTACAAAGGAAGACAGTGAAGCATTCGAAAGATGAATAGAAAGAGAGGAATGAAATTATAACAGCTGAAGGAGGTGAATCTGTGCCGGGTCACATGACCCTCTCTCTTTACTCCACACCACTGAGAGAGAGAGTTCTGCTTCATGGAGTATGAACTGAAGTAATGTACCTTGATGGCTCTCTTTCTGTCTCTCTCTCCTGCTGTTTTTATGTTCTTCTCAACACCTACATGTCTAACTGCAGCTGTCAGGACGCTCGTACCCCTCCGTCATCTGTCTGCTCCCTTTCAATTAGTCCTTATGTGGTCCTCCGCCTTTACTGACGTGAGAAATTACCAGCTAAAATGAAGGTGTGTGTGTGTGTGTGTGTGTGTGCGCATGTTAATGAGGAGCGATAATGTTCTGTCCAGGGAAATAAATCAGCCTCTCTCCTTGACTTTGCTGCAGTGTTCAGGACATGTACAAGACAAGAGAACGACAGAAAGAAAGGAAAAACGAGACACTTTGGTGTTTTAAAGTAAATTAGTAAATCATCAAGCTGGAAACTGTTATCAGATTCAGACTCTGAAGTATGCTGGCATTAAATATATTGCAGAAAGTACTAATTAAACAACAGGCTGGTTAAAGTAAAGGACAGCAGAAGCACATGATCAGTTTTCAGTAGTTTTTAAAGTCTGATTTGTGAAAGTAAATGGGAGTTTTAGGAAGCAGGAACTTCTGGTTCACGCAGGAGTCAGTCCAACACAATTAACAGATAAATTAAGAGATGGTTAAGAGCATTAAATATGCATGTTTCTGTTGGTCCCGGTCTGTCCTGGAGCTAGTTAACATTTGAAGAAGAATGTGAAAGATTCAGCAAAGAAAACGATCCGTTTGCTGCAGGGAAAGAGAGAGAGAGAGAGAGAGAGAGAGAAGAAAAGAGAGGAAAAGTTTAGAGAAGAGTTTGAGAATCTGCCTTCTGGGCTTTAATGAGTAACGAGTTATTTTACTTTCTTAGAAACCAGAAACAAACTTCTGCTGATCCATCTATCTATCTATCTATCTATCTATCTATCTATCTATCGTTCTATCTATCTATCTATCTACTATCTATCTATCTACTATCTATCTTCATTCTACTGTTCTCTCGTTCTACGTTCTATCTATTGTTCTATTCTATCTATTCTATCTATTGTTCTGTTGTCCCCCATCCATCCTCCATCCATCCATCTATCCTATCTATTCTATCTATCTATCCTATCTATCTATCTATCCTATCTATCTCCTATCTATCTATCTATCTATTGATCCATCCATCCATATCTATCTATCTATCTATCTGTTGTCCTATCTATCCATGCTATCTATCTATCTATCTATCTATCTATCTATCTATCTATCTATCTATCTATCTTTCTGTTGTCCTATCCATCCATCCATCCATCCATCCATCCAACCATCCAACTATCTATCTATCTATCTATCTATCTATCATCTTCTCTATCATTCTGTTGTCCTATCCATCCTCCATCCATCTATCTATCATTCTATCTATCTATCTATCTATCTATCGTTCTATCATATCCTCTGTTGTCCTATCCATCCATCTACTATCATTCTATCATTCTATCATCTATCTCTATCTACGATCCATCCATCTATCTATCTATCTATCTATCTATCTATCTATCTATCTATCTATCTATCGTTCTGACCCCATATCCTATGACCATATCCTCTGCTATTGGGGCATGTTGTCACAAAACAACTTTTGTTTGTGCCTGTTCAGAAATATTGCATCTGCATCGGTGTGAAGATTCAGTAACCGCAGGGGACTTTCATTCTCTCTCGAATTAATCTCATTCATTCCTCAGAGACTCAGTTTATCATCCTACACTTTCCGTCGTATCATTATTTCCTTTCCTCCAGCAGTGTATTGTAAATGTCAATAACACTGTGATGCACCGCTTGATAACACTTGAACTTATATCAGTTTTGGTACAGTTGTTTACGTGTGGATGAATTGGATGAAGAGTGTGTGGTTGTGTCATGTTCAGCCCGCAGCGCTGCGGCGTCTGTCAGATCCTGCGCTGGTGTTCGGTGTGTGTCGCTGCCCCTCGAGCCTCCAGTGATCTAAACACACTTTCTGCGCTTGATGCTTCTGCTCTCTTCTGTTGAAAGGCCTCCAGTGTTTGCCGGTAATCTCTTTGTCTCTTTCTCTCACTTTCTCCGACTCGTTTTGTAATAGCTCACTAATCATAGACTACAATAAAACACCTTAGAATTGCAATTTGTGAAGCCGTGTGGGAGAGCGGCGTGAGATGATGGTTGACTTTGTGCAAATTAACTGGAGAGGAAGAGAAAAAAGATGAGGATAAAAACACTCCCGTTCCCACAATGCTGCAATTACTAAACTGATTGAGAGATCAAAATCTGATTTTTCATCTCGAGTGCCTGGAGCAAGAAAAACACTGCAGATAATCCTTTGAACAGATTATGAATAAAGAAACCTGATCTGTTTTCTAACATCTACATTAAAAGACACTTGTGGAATTTAATCAGGACCATAATTTCAGGAAGACTGTTTCAATTAGTTCAGTTATCTTCACCTGTCTTTAGTGTGTGTAATGTTGCTGTTTGAGCATGAAAACATTCCTCCAGCGGGAATTCCTCCTTCATCTTGAGTTTTCTTCACAATATTCCTCATTTAAATAATTCATACGCAGAATAAAGGGGCGGGGCCTGGTTGAGTTAGTTAGTAGTGTGTTGGAACTGGCGGTTATGGTAAGGGGCGGGACATTTCCCAAACACCAATCACAACACACTGCTCCAGCCGACCAATCAGAGCACACTGTGCTTTTCAGAAGGAGGGGCTTCATAGAGACAGGAAGTAAACAGAGCGTTACTGACAGACTGGGAAGAGAGGAGCTGCAACAATGGAGAATATGAGGAGAATAATCAACATTCAGGCAGGAAAACCTGTTGTGTATTGTTGTTTATTATGCGATTAAAGTTACGTTGATCGTTTCCCTCCTCCTTCTCTGAGCCTTTAACTTTGTTACACCCGTATTGTGCTTTTTCAGATATGACCTTTCATACAGTGTGTAATAAAGCTGTTTGTGAATGTAAATATATAGATCAAAGTGCAGATAAATAGTTATTCTCTCCCAAAAGAAAGCGATTCTGAAACGAGGCGTCAGTAATTCCAGCTTCTCTTCCTGTTACAGTGTGACAATGTAAGTAATTTGCATAATGCCAGCCCATAGCCACGCCCCCAATCTCTGTAGTTTCTGAGGCTTGAAGAGTTTGGTTTGTTGTTCGTGTCGAGAAAACGCTGTTTTATCCACTTTGATGCACTTTAAAGGGGCTCTATGTAGGAATGACATCCAGTGGTCGAAATAGGTACTGCAGTCCAAATTCAAAATATTGTCTGGCCCACCCCCTCGTTCAAAGACGCGGTTTCCAGCAACAAAAGGGAGCGCAATTGACAATGAAAGCTGAGGAGACTTACACACTGTAAGCTGACGAGTTGATTGATCTGTTTTAATATGCTGTCGTTCGTAGAGATTCATATATTGATTCAGAGCTTTTTAGCCTCAGGTAGAATCTGCAATTCTCTGACCCAGTTTGTTTGCTGGTTTCCATGGTTGCAATATGTGGTGTTTTCCGCCTGGCAACCTGTGATGTCGAAATACTATTGGATAAACTGCAGCACATGGTTTCACACAGACCAAAACCAAGACAGTCATTCTGACACGGAGCGCACATCAAAGCAGAATATCTGACTGTAGCTTTGCTTTTCTGACAAACAAGTAGGTGAACTTAGCATGTTTCCTAAATATCTGCAAACATATCGGGGTATTTTTATGCTTTATTAAAGTGAAAATCTTACATAGAGCCCCTTTAAAAGATTGAGGACTCTTGCTAGGATTGATACAGAAAAACTGAAGCCATTGTTCCAACCTTTAAGGGTTAGTTCACCCAAAAATGTAATTCTGTCATTAATTACTCTCCCTCATGTCGTTCCACAGACCTTTGTTCATCTTCAGAACACAAATTAAGATATTTTTGATGAAATCCGAGAGGTTTATGACTCATCCAATATAATCAACACTTTCAAGGTCCAGAAAGACCTCCAGAAAGAAACTGCCAATGTCACATGATTTCAGTAAACGAGCTTCGTTTCATCATAAGTGTTTAATGTTCGAAATTTCAATGGTTCACGTGACTTTGGCAGTTTGATTCACGCTCCGAACCACTGATTCGAAACAAAAGATTCATAAAGCTTCATGAGCACTAGATATTGTTGAATAAAGTTATTTTTGTTTGTTTTTGCGCACAAAAAGTATTCTCGTCTCTTCATAACATTAAGGTTGAACTACTGCAGTCACATGACTGTTTTAACAATGTCTTTAGTTCCTTTCTGGACCTTGAAAGTGTTGATTATATTGGACGAGTCATAAACCTCTCGGATTTCATCAAAAATATCTTATTTTGTGTTCTGAAGATGAACGAAGGTGTGGAACGACATGAGGGAGAGTAATTAATGACAGGATCTTCATTTTTGGGTGAACTAACCCTTTAAAAGTGCATAATTAGAGCACTTTAAGTGTTTATTTCTTTACTTGTGGAGTTTTTGGAGGTAAAAATACTTTGTCAAAACTGTTATTTGTAAGAACCTGCATCATTTAGTGAAATTTCCTTTCCAGAAGTCAAACCGGCTCATCCGTCAATCAAAGTGAAGAGTTGAGTTTCACCATCCTGACGCAGAGAGTCTGTCAGTGAGTTCAGCACCAATCCGTCGACGTCTCATCATGTCTGGCTGAACTGAACCATGTCAGCAAATATATTCAGTTCTTTGTCAAATTCAAAACGAAGCTCGGGATTTGGATGTTTTTTATAGCTGAGAAACACTGCTCGGTCTCAGACCTGCGTTCTCTTTGTTTCCGAGTCTTGAATTACAAGATCGACTCCCAGAACAAACAAACATGCCACTCTTCCTCCTTTGAAGCGCTGATAGATTGGATAAACCTCGTTTCCTGATGACCAAACTTGTTTTGAGCGGCTCCGTGTGCACCATGTTAATTCGCTGCTTGTTTTGCAGCAGAAATCAATGAAGACGTTTTCAAACAAGCGTGTGTTTGTCTCGGTGCTTCAGTGTCTGTTCTGACATGTTTGTCAGCTTTCCTCTTCCTCTCTGCCTCCGTGATTTCATCCTCTCTCTCTCTCGGTGTGCCTGAGCAGATGTGTGTGTAGTTTTAATGGGAGTTTTTGATTTCTCTCAACGCACTAATATCCATAACCATTCATATTCATAGCCCGTGTTAATAAAGAGGAAAATGAGCAAATCCGGGATCTTTCAATGCCAGTTGGCCTATTATCCTTCATTATCTTTTTTAATGGCCTCGGAGTCAGAGACGGCTGCTGTGATTTCACAGAGAACGAGAGATTCGCTGTCAGATTTCTTGTTAGCTGCAGGAACATTAAAAGCCTCAAATAGTCTATCGATGACTGTACCGTGAGGTCCAGTTTATTGTTGCAATATTTCATTGTGTAATTGCAAATGTTGTAATGTTTGTCATCAATATATGATCAAATGATAAAATCGTATTAGTGATTTTTTTTTTACCAAAACTGATATTCAAGTTTTCATTTAGCCGAAAGCTGAAACTGAAAATTAAGTTTCAGTAATTAAATTTTGGTAAATGAGAAACAAACTCTGTAATGACATTAAAATTCTTGAATATTTTCAGTATGTCGCAACTTTGTTTGGAGTTTAATGAGACTTTTGTTATATTGCAGGTGAATAATGTGAGGATTGGTTGTATTTACACACTGTGAAAAAGAATTGTTGGTTTAACTTGGTTGCCGTGAAATGTTGAGTTCACTGAAATTAAAAAATTGAGTTAATTCAATGAAGCTGATTGGTTTAACTGACAGAAACTGGCAGAAGTGTTATTTGATCAGTCTGGGCTGAATATTACATTAATATTCGCTCATTATTGAGTGACTAACGAACTTTGAATGGACGCGCGGCTTTTGAGGTCAACAGTAGATGTGGAAGCAGTTTCTCTGCCTTCGGTTCGGTCTCTATTTCGCACGTTTAGTTTGATTTCATCATTCGAGCGCTG
Source organism: Culter alburnus (assembly GCA_028476615.1). Classification (NCBI taxonomy): domain Eukaryota; kingdom Metazoa; phylum Chordata; class Actinopteri; order Cypriniformes; family Xenocyprididae; genus Culter; species Culter alburnus. Next base: position 229,603 of record JAOTNS010000045.1, read on the forward strand.
CAGTGTTTCCGGGTCTCGACCCGTCGGCGTGTCGTGTGTGTGATGGAGGCGCGGAGGACGAATGTGTGCTGAATGCGAAACACTGGAGAAGACGCTCGCCCAAGTGTTTTATTTTAATATAGTTTTATTAATGTTTCCAATGGGCTTTTGTTTTTATATTTTTAGTTTTCATGTTCATTTTGTTATGTGCTTCTGCAATTTTATTCATTTTTTGTCTTTTTAAAATATTGCTATTTAGGTTTAATTTATTTTTATTTGTTTCCTTGTACGTTCATTTTAGTTTTTATTTATTTCCAGTTAATAATTTTAGTGGTTAGGCTTGAAAAACAGAAATGTTTTTAATAGTTTTAGTTTGTTATTTTTATTTTTTATGAATTTTATTTATTTTTTTATTCAGTTTTAATGCCTTTTAATAATTTTAGTGCTTCAACTTTAACTTATTTCAGTTTATTTCCAAGGCAAAATTTTGTTTAGATTAAGTTTTTCAACTAATATTTGTTTTATTTTATTTCAGCTTTATTTAAATTAACAGAATTGTGTTTAATACTTTGTTTTAATTTGTATTTTTTTTATTTAAAAAAAAAAAAAAATTTAGTTGATTTATTAATTTTTTTCCAGTTAATAATTTTAGTGCTTAAACTTTTAAGCTAATATTTTTATTTTATTTTATTTAAAACTTTTATTTCATTAACAGATTAATTTGTATTTTTTATTTAAAAAATAATAATAATTTAGTTGATTTATTAATTTTATTAAACAACTTTATTTCAATTAACAAAAATGTTTTTAATAGTTTATTTATATTATTTAGTTTTATTTCCTGTTTTATTTCAGCTTTATTTCAATTAACAGAAATATTTTTAATAGTTTTGATTATAGTTTATTTATTTATTTATTTTTATGTAGTTTTATTTCCAGTTAACAATTTTAGTGTTTCGACTTCAGTTTGTTGCCAAGGCAACATTTCTATGTGTGTTTTTAAATGTATCTTTGTATCTATTAAATGTTTTGTATAGTTTCAGTTTCAGTTAATGATCATAACCCTTGAAGGCTCTGTGAGAGAGTGTGAACTGTCAATCATCCTCTGTGTGTGTGTGTGTGTGTGTGTGTGCGTGTGTGTGTGTGTGTGTGTGTCAGTTGTTTATGGTCTCGGGTGTTTGGATGACAGCGGCATGTTTGGAGTGTCTTCTTCACGCTTCCTGTAAAACAAACACACACACTTTTGTGTTTTACAGAATGTAAGATTGATTTCAGCGCTTTGGCTTTCCTCTTCACATGCGTTTGATCTCTCTCTCTCTCTCTCTCTCTCTCTCTCTCTCTCTCAATCCATCAGCCTGTTTGTCCTTGTAAATTCCTGCATTATGAGTTGATCCGTCTCAGCAGGAGGAGAAACGGCTCAAACTGCTTCATGCAGTGAGTTGAAGAGCCGTTTGATCACAACTGGACAGATTAGAAGGAAAACATGAGGGGTGACAGCTTTAAATGTAGTTTTGCACCGTGTTTACCCTTGAAGAGTGTGTTTACCTCTTATTGTGTGATTCAGCGTGTTTTTGTTCGCCTCTCATGACTGAATGAGGAGTTTTGTGGGACGTTGTGCTTCATAAGTGAGATGATGACTGTTGGCCCTGGACACACTGGGAATAACTCTTGTCACCTATAGATGGCGCTCTTTATCTGCACATGCGGCCTAGAATTGTCATTCTGACCTCAGTCATTGAGTTCATGATCATGTACAAACACTCTCAGATACTCTTGAGTATCATTTCAGTTATTTGAATCCAACATTTTGTGTGTACGAGTCAAAATCAGATCGTTCTGTTTCTTTCTTACTGTACATTCCTGGTCGTATTGTAATAATAACTTTCTCTCCTTCTGTTCCTTCTCAGCTGATGTAACCAGATCCTTGTACATTTTTAGTTTTTTAGTAATTTTATGTGCAAAAAGATGAAAAAGGGTCAAAAGAACAGCATTTATTTGAAATAGAATCTTTTGTAACATTTTTTACTGTTACTTTTGATCAGTTTAGTGCATCTTTGCTGTATAAAAGCATTTGTTTTTTCTTTCAAAATGTTTTACTGATCATAAACTGTATGCTCTAATTTAAACATTTGTTGGTTTAAATAAATGTTGAAAGAAACATATTGCAGTGTATTTTTCTCTTCTTTATTTGTTTGTTTTGTTTTTTTGCTCATGTTTGCTGCTGAATGTGCCGTGTGAACCGGCCCGATCCGTCTTCTGTGGACCGGCTCAAGTCCTTGCACATGAAGTCTTCTTTAATATTAATGTCTTCTGAATAAACTGCCCAGAAATCGTAATGAACCTGACAGAAAGCGTCACGTTTGTGCAGCTCTTTAGTCTAATGTTAACGCTCTTAAATGTCATAAAACAGCTAAATATAGCGGTTTCACGGGACCTCCAGAAACGAGGCCGGTTCAGTGTCTGCCGGTGAACATTTACTGTGAAGATTAATACAGCTGGAGTAATTCTGGTGCAGCGGGTCACTGAGCTGTGCTGTTATATCTTGTTTTAGGTTCTTTACAGCGGGCTGACGGATCTCACTAATAGAGACATGCTGTAATTTGTAAGCAGTGTAAATCACTGTGAGCGGGAGAGAATAAATCAGGTGATCATGGACAAGCACTAATAAGCCATTTCACTCTTAACAAATGACCTGCGTTAGCGTCTGTGTGTCTTTAGGTGTGTACGGAGCCTCAGTGTGTTGAAACTGGCGGTTATGGTAAGGGGCGGGACATTTCCCAAACACCAATCACAACACACTGCTCCAGCCAACCAATCAGAGCACATTGTGCTTTTCAGAAGGAGGGGCTTCATAGAGACAGGAACTAAACAGAGCGTTACTGACAGACTGGGAAGAGAGGAGCTGAACAATGGAGAATATGAGGAGAATAATCAACATTCAATCTAGTAGAGCCCAAAAACAACATCAAGACATAATATGGACTCTTTAACCATTTTTTATTTAATTTAATTTATTTTTTGTTTTAATAATAGATTTACATTCGGAATACATTATTTTCATGACCGTTATTCTATAAGACTAAAAGTAAAGGAGTATAATGCAAAGACCTTTATGTATGTGTGAATATTTTATTTTATTTTATTTGTTTATTTTTAATTTAATTTTATTTCTAATTTTTATTTTTAAAATTAATTTTAATTTTTTATTTTATTTTATTATTTAAAATTTAATTTTTTTTATTTAATATTTAATTTTTTTTATGATTTTTATTTTATTTTTATATATATATTTTTTTATTTTATTTTAGTAGGCTATAATGGTATATTTTATATTAATGGTATATCAGAATTCTCCTTTTGTGTTTCCACATTATAAACATCACGCAGGTTTTGAGTGACATGTTGGGGAGAAAATAATGACAGATTTTCCTTTTTGGATGAACTCTTCCTTTACCTGCAGACCTGAGAGCGGCGGCAGAGTCGAGGACAGTGAAGGTCGTGTTTATGTGTCTGAATACTGACGCCGCATCAGTTCTGAAGGCCGCGCTCGGATATCTCGGAGCCGTGAGCGAGTGCTTCCCCTCCTCCTTCATCCCACATCTCCATTCCCGTTTCATGATTTATTCTGCCGGAAAGGTCATCATAACCGCGCGGGTCCAGACTTCATCTGTTCTCTGAATAATCACATTTATTTGCGACGCACATGGTCTTTACCGGCTGTTTGGATTGGCCTCGCTCTAATCAGAGAGATCACCTGTGTGTTTGTTATTGTGCTTCTGTTTGCATGAATGTGTGTGCAGACTGGGATTATTTGTGATTCTGTGTGACCCTTAATATGTTTACCTTGACTGCTTACATCGATTCTTTGTTTGTGTTGTTAGTTTGCTTTTCCTTCTAGACCCACATGAGTGTATTTACAGCTCATACTGTATCGGTGTGTGTACATGCGTTTCGTATGTTCTCTCTGAGGGTCACGGAGTCTGTAGTAATAATCCGATCCCTCTCCCACACTAACATCAATAATGCTGGAGGTCCGGACGGTTGTTCAGCTCTCAGTCCTGATGAAAGTCTTGAAACTGGAGGATATGTAATGAAATCTTCCTGACACAAGAGCTCTTTAGAAAAGTGTGTGCATGACTTTGGATGTCCAGTTTCACATATTTTTGTCTGTTTTTCTTCTCCGAGGGATACAAGAATGAGGTCTTTTACTCTCCCACCATGCCGTCTGTCGGTACGATACCCTCTCTGTGTGTAAACTCCATTACTGCCGTATGCCCTTCTCTGTCATCATCTCCGTCACACACACACTGTAAATCTGCTCCTGTGGTGTCCATCACAGAGTCTGTGGGTTCCATCACCACCTCAATCAAGCAGAAGAACAGAAAGCCTCCGTGCGAGTCAATACTCACACAAACTCTCGCACGTCTTCGGTCTCAGCGACTTCATCGTGATCTGATCCCGCAGAAGAATCAAAGAACTCCCACACATCTGGTTTCAACAAACAGCTCGCCGTACCTCCTCCTCCAGAACACTCTTTGATGTAAAATATCTAAATAGATGCTATCGGAGGAGATGTGAAAACAGAAGTACTAACTATAATTCTAATGTCTCTGTGGAGGCAGAAGATTAGAGAGGATCCTTCTGCGAAAAAAAAACGCTCGGAAGGTGTGACTGTTCACTCGGAACAGCTTCTTGAGTGTGTGGTTCAGGCAAATGTGTGTCTTTTTTGGAGTGAATCTGATCCTGGTCCATTATGGATAGTTGTGGTTATATATTCTGTTTTTAACATTTATATATTAACTTCTTGTGTGTTGTAGATAGGACAGACATGATAGGAAACATTAGGAAAGTTGCCCAAGCCAAATTCAAATACAAGTGCCACAGCACATCATATCGGAGCATGTGCGCTTCCCACAAGGCCTTCAACATTATTTGAGACATTAGACATTATTTGTGAAAGTTTTCAGCTACAAATAAGTGGCCATTCTTGTTCCAAAACCGCTAGATAGAGTGTGACATAAGAAATGTTTTGAGACTCATTGTTGATCAATGTGATAATTCATAGTAGCAACTGCATAGCAACACTCAGAACAACCTAGCACCCCACCCAGGGTACCCTAGCAACACCCTAGTAATCACGAAGAACAACTCAGAAACTGCATAGCAACACCCTAGCAACCATCCAGAACAACCTAGCACCCCACCCAGGCTACCCTAGCAACACCCTAGTAATCATGAAGAACACTTTAGAAACTGATTGCCCTAGCCACCACATAGCAACACCCTAGCAACCACCCAGAATACCCTAGCCACTGCATAGCAACACCCTAGCAACCACCCAGAATACCCTAGCAACTGCATAACACCCTAGCAACCACCCAGAGTACCTTAGCAACTGCATAGCAACACTTTAGCAACCATCCCAGAACAACCTAGCACCCCACCCAGGGTACCCTAGCAACACCCTAGTAATCATGAAGAACACTTTAGAAACTGATTGCGCTAGCCACCACATAGCAACACCTTAGCAACCACCCAGACTACCCTAGCCACCGCATAGCAACACCTTAGCAACCACCAAGAATACCCTAGGAACTGCATAACTCCCTAGCAACCACCCGGAGTACCTTAGCAACTGCACAGCAACACTCTAGCAACCATCCCAGAACAACCTAGCACCCCACCCAGGGTACCCTAGCAACACCCTAGTAACCATGAAGAACACTTTAGAAACTGAATGCCCTAGCCACCACATAGCAACACCCTAGCAACCACCCAGACTACCCTAGCAACCACATAACATCATCCAAGCAACCACGCAGAATACCCTAGCCACGACATAACAAAACTCTTGCAACCACCCAGAATACCCTAGCCAACGCATAGCAACACCCTAGGAACCACTCAGAATACACTAGCATCCTCCTAGCAACACCCTAGCAACCACCCCATGTACCCTAGCCACTGCATAGCAACACCCTAGCAACCTCCTAGAAACCACCCAGAATACCCAATTAACAGCATAGAAACACCCTAGCACCACCCCACGTACCCTAGCAACCACATAGCAACACCCTAGCAACCATCCAGAATACCCTAGCCACCACATAGCAACACCCTAGCAACCTAGTAACCACCCAGAATATCAGTCTGCTTTTCTAATAGACTGTATGGCCTTAAAAAATCTTCAAGCTTCAAAAGCTTTAAAACTACTTCAAAGTACGTCCCGTCCCATTTTTGCTTTCTGGCCACTTGAAGTTTGTCACGTCACGCCTGGTTAGGGCACACTGTAAGATTGTAGCGCTTCCATCTTCTTTTAACTTTGAATGACAGTTTTTCCCTCCTAAACAACAGAGGAAATCATCAGCGAGGAGATCTGTGTGGGCCTGATGAGCAACGGTTTGATTATAGATGATGATGAAGAGGAAAGAAAGAACAAACACTTGCGTCACAGTTTTGTTTTTCACAGTGCTCAGTTCATGTCCCTCTTCCCCCCTCCATTATTTCTGGATATTCCTGAACTCTATTTTTAAGATGCTTAATGGAACACAGGCATTTCAGGGCGGAACAATGTTTTAATCACCACCTTCCGATCATCCAGTATGAGCAGCAGCACCTGCGGAAGGCCCGGGAAGACCCGCTCATGTCGCTCATTTATTCTACAAAGACCATATTGTGTCCGCGGCGGATGAGACAAAGAGCATTCCGCATCCTTCACCCAGCGAGACACTGGCATTCATCAAGCTGACCCGGATGCCTCTCAGTATCCCTGCTCCTCTCCCGGCCTCATCTGTTCATCACACATCCGGTTATTCATCTCGTCCCCCTCTCTCTCTCGCTTCACTCAGCTCGTATTATTACTAATGATGATGGCGTCGCGAGGCCAGACACTTCATTGTTCTGCACTCTCTCCTCCCGCGTTTATCTTTCTCTGCGCTCGTTTGTTCTTGCTCTCCGTCTCGTTGTGTGTCGGCGCTAATGGAGATAAGGAGACTGATTGTCCCGGCCGCGTGTGCGGAGGGCAGAGACGGGCGGATCAACATGGCACTAATTGTTTTCCAGCCTCTCCTGTCGACCGCGTCAGGCGCGCATTCATCATGAAGGTGTATCAGTGGGGGGGCAGATGACTCCCCGTCGCTTCATCCGTCAGACCGCGGGGGCCGAACACGCCCACGTACCTGAGACAGTCATCAAGCGCCTCGTTCCCGCCCTCCACCCACAGCACCAATCACGGTCTGCCTGGGAGGGCCGTTGCCTTGGCAACTGGCGGTCTGGCCTGACATCCCATCATTTTAAAGTTCCCTCAAAAAAGTCTTGACATGAAGTGAAGAGCAGGTTGGGGTTGAGGACCAGGATAGCTTTGGGATAGCTTGGGATCCGGAAGAGCCATCACTGACCCTCTTATTTTCCCTCCATGTTTGTCTGTATGTTAAGGAACCCTTGATGGAGAAATACCCAGCACCAAAATGAATCTCCCAAAGGATCTGAAAGTAAATATAAAAATATATGAGAGAGTCAGAAAGATTTTCTGTTTCTGTGGGAGGGTAGAGTGGGTTATATAAAATTTTAAATAAAGCGTACGCGTCAGAGGTAGTCAGCCCCAACCATCCTGAATGTTTGTGAATGATGGAGAAGCTCACAGAGGCTCTCAAACAATGATAACACACTGAAAGGTCACGGGGTCATTCCATCTCCTGAAACAAACCAGGGAATGTATCCTGCTCTTTTTTAACCTTTCTATTTTGATCTGTAATATTTTTTAATATTTATTCAACTATGAAATGTGTATAATATATTTATAAATTTATTTATTCATTTATTAGAGTGTGTGTGATTGGACAGTCTGCTTTGTGAGAGCGGGCTCCACAGTTCCGGGCTATTTCTTGTGTTGGGGTAATTTGTGTCCGGGCTATTTTATGTTGGGATAAAGTCGAACCGGGGTAGGTTTGGGAGCTTGGGGTAAAAATGGGTAGGTTTTAGGGACCAAGGGATAAAATGGGTAGGTTTAGGTATGTGCGGGTTTGCATCTAAAGGGTAATTTGTCCAGGTAGGTGTGGGTAGGTTTGGAAGCAACTATATTTTATTTTATTTTATTATTTTATTTTATTTTATTTTATTTTATTTTATTTTATTTTATTTTTTATTTTATTTTATTATTTTAAATTTTATTTTAATTTTTTATTTTATTTTGTTTATTTTATTGTATTTTTTTATATTTTATATTTTTCATTATTTTGTTTAATTTTATTTAATTCTATTAATTTTTATCTTTTATTTATTTTATTTATTTTTTTATTTATTTTATTTTTTTGTATTTTTTTATTTTATTTATTTTATTTATTATTTTATTTTATTTTATTTATTTTTTATATTTTATTATTTTATTTTTTTTTTATTTTATTTTATTTTATTTTATTTTATTTTATTTTATTTTATTTTATTATTTTATTTCACCTGTTAAACATTGCTATTTTCTTATAAACCACTGGTCAAAAAATGTTACAATGTTTCTGAAAGAAGTCTCTTCTGCTCAACAAAGCTGCATTTATTTGATCAAAAATACAATAAAAATAGTGAAATATTATTCCAATGTAAAACAGCTGTTTTCTATATGAATATATAGTAAAGTGTAATTTATATCCTAAATTTTCAGCATCATTACTCCAGTCTTCAGTGTCACATGATCCTTCAGAAATCATTCTAATATGATGATTTGCTGCTCAAGAAACATTCATGATTATTATCAATGTTGAAAACAGTTGTGCTGATTTTTCCGCTGAATATAAAAGAAAAAATATAATGTATAATTAACATAATATCATATAATATATAAATAAAATCTTAAGAAAAATATTTTTACTGTAAGTTTTGATCAGTTTTATGCATCCTTGCTCTCTCTCTCTATATATATATTTATTATATTATGTATATATTTTATTTTATTTAGACAAATATATCCTTAATTTAGCCAATATTTCATCACATCATATTCATTCATTTTAGCCAATTTTACTCTGACTAAAATGACTCATTTTCGATCAAATCAACTTTTTTTGTCAAAAACATTTTATATAATGAGAGTGCAAAATTAAAACAAAAATTAATTCATTTTCTATATTAATTTATTATTTATAAATCACATTTACATAAAATACACTTCATCTCCAGCCCATTCTGATCTTGTGAGTTAAATCTGTATGTTTGTCTAATTTAATTTTCACACGGCTCTAAATTAATGAGTGCAGCTTTTTATGGAGTGAACATCCGAGAAATTACATTACATATGATGAAGTACGGCCGAATCCCTGGGGACGTTTCCCCTGGTTTTCATCAGTAACGAAGGAGATGTATGTTCACATTTAATTAACCACTGCTTTATTTAAATGGACCGATGAGGAAAAATGCAGAAAGCGTTGGAGAAACTGCTCAAGGTTTTCTCATGATTAGTAATCGCTGAAACGCCTCTTATATTAACATTCAGATTAACAAAGACACAATGGTGGATTATTGCACTACTAGTGCAGCTCAGCTCGACTGTGAATCTTTAATAAAATGTAATTTACTTCATTTAAATGCTGCACTACTTCAGCTGTGTTTAGAGAATTCTTTCATTTATCTGTTTCTCTCGTCTCTCTCCACATTACACTCGTCCTTGCTCTGCCCTTGTTTAATTGTGATGAGGCAGATTTATGTCCTGCTCTCAGCGTCAGAGCGCTCGTGTCGTAAATTACCTCCGTATCGATTCAGCTGCAACAACTCGGCGAGGAGACGGAGCTTATTCCTTCACACTCACTTTGATACCTTTATTCATCTGCTCTCTTATTAGCATTTCAGCCACTCCCCCTTCACCCCGAACGCCCTCCTGCACGCCACACCGCCCGCTCGTCCCCGAACACTCACGGCTGCGTCAGCGTTTGGGGATACGGGAGTGAGACATCAGGGAATTGAACCTGTTATTGGTGCTGCGTTGCATCAGAAACAAAAGGCTGAAGCTAAGGAAGGGTTTAAAGGGATAGTTCAACCGAAAATTACACTTCATGTTCATTAGTTTTGTTCCTGCTGGACACAAAAGGAGAAATTTCATGCTGCTCGTTTCCATTTGACAGTTCAGAGTGATCACATCATTTACACACTGCTCTGTACAACAAGAAAAAATCCCTATTGTTGAGCCGATTCAGAATGTTCCTTGATTCTGTGGACTGAGAGCGTTCGTGACCGGCTCACACGTTCTCTAATAAGATGAGGCTGAAGTGGCGGGTTAAATGAGTGGTCTAGATGAGCTCAGTGCTGCGTTTTTATTAACGTGTGTTAATGCCGACACATATGGGCCTGTGGCTCAATTTGCCAGCTGTAACAGATAATTATGTCCAAACAAACGCTCCCCACGGTGAGCAGATACCATCCATTTGCAATGTTCATTAAAATTCCTCCAACTGTGCCTCTGTCTGCCGGCAGCTCCTGAAACGCGGAGGATCGGCCGCTTTCCCGAAGCAGATGAGGATGCTGAAAGAGACGGACTGCCTTCATGTGCTGGCGCTGGATCTCGCTGGGCAGATGAGCTGAGGTGACGTATGAAGACACCAGACTGACCTCTCGGACACCGCGGGGAGAAGTTAGTGTTGTGAAAGTGTGTGTGTGTGATAGAAGTCGTGAGTTTGGTGTGAGGTGGACGGCATTGTTTGGACCCAGACAGGGTTTTCAGACTGCAAATGAGAGGTTTAACTTACCTGTGGATGAATACAACTGAAAACTGCTTACCAGGACTTTCTGCTTCCAGTGCAATTGGAGCGGTGAAATAAACTAGAGCAAAAAACCTGCCTCAACAAAAATAAAAGTTAAATTAAAGCTGCAAGCAGCAAGCACTTTAAGGCCTTTAAGCAGATAAAAAGGTATTTTATTTTATTTAGCAAGCATGTAAACACTTAGATCATAGATGGAAAAGACCAATACAGGCAATTTAGTAAGGAAAAATATGTTTTTTAAAGGTTTTTTGACAGTTATAGCATCACCTATTCCCCGATCTCCACCACTTTTTTTGGGTGTCCTCAGAGTGTGCCCATGTTAATTTTGGTGAAAATATCTTATTTCTTTTTGAAGTTATAGATACTTATATATATGAAAGCATAAAAAATAACCCAAGAATGTCTTTGATTGGATTCCCATCAAAATTTTGACATTTGGGCTTTAACTTTTAGTAAACCAACTTAGGTTCTGTGTTTCCTACGCTGGTTTCATCTCGATCGGACTAACGGTTTCGAAGATATTCGCAAAAGTTTTTTAAACGCTTAATCACAACGTAGCACAAACCATAAGCCGAAACCTGGTCTGGACTCGGCAAGGTTTCAAGAGTCTAAGCACATGACTCCCATGAAAATATGTCTACCACACCCAAAGTTATATACATTTTCAGCCAAAACCATTTAAAAATATATGTTTTTTAAAGCTTTTTAACAGTTATAGCGCCACCTATGGTCTGATCCCCATAAAAGTTGGCATGCTTCTTTAGAGTCTTATGCTGCATGTGCTCACCTAATTCTGTGAAGTTCTGAATTTTCTTTTAGGATTTATAGGCTTTTGGGTATATTTAGCCACACCCATTATGTAAATGACCCTGTTATAGCGACCCAATGGGTAAAGTTCAACTTTTTTTGATAATTATTGATCTAGAGAGTCCAGAGAATCGTCCTGCGCTGGTTTCGTTCCGATCGGGTGAAAAACCTAGGACTAGTTCGCAAAAGTAGGTTCTTCAGCTATTCGTGAATAAATTAATGAATGATTTGATTGACAGCGTTAGTTCTTGAGCCAAAGTTGATCAGCATGAGGAGATCAAATGATATGCATATTGTGTGGATCTGAACCTTGTCTAATAGGTGCTCAAACTTCATTGGCCGATGGCGGCCATGTTTTTTGAGATACGCCAATGTCCTCATAGACCATCATGCCCCCTTGGACCAAGACACTGCATGCCAAATTTCAAGTCGATCGGACTAATGGTTCGTAGTTACAGCTGTTTTCATGTTTTTTTCAACTTATAGCGCCACCTAGTGTCCAATCGACGCAGTTGTTTTTATCTTGACCAAAGAGTGAGCCCATACACACATGCAAATATCTCATTTCATTCTCGAGTTAAAGCCATTTTAGTAGAAGTGGCGACCTTGAACCAAAATTTCAACTTTTTTTTTTTTTTGATAATTATTGATATTCAGACTCCAGAGAACATTTCTGCACTGGTTTGGTTCCGATCGGGTCAAAAACCTAGGACTAGTTCGCAAAAGTAGCTGAAAATTTGGCCAGGAAATTTCCGCCTTGAGCCAAGGATTTGTAGAGCCTGGGCTTAACGGTTCAGGAGTTATCAGCCATTTCGTACTTTTGACCACTGTAGCGCCCCCGTCAGGCCGATCGGGGCGAGCCTTGGTGACGTTTTAGACGGTGTACTACCAGCCCTCAAAGTTTCAATTCTCTACGACTCACGGTTTGGTCCGCCTGATCACTTTTAGGGGAGAATGCTGATCCTTGGAAAATTGAACAATTACAGTAGAGTTTCAGCGCTTGAACCCTTGATTAAAGTGCCGGCGACCAGGCAGACGGACAGGAGAGAGAAGTTTCCAGAGAGTTAGACGGACACACACATACTAGAAGATGAAAGAGAGGAAAATAAAAACAAAGGCTGTGTTTTTGTGCACAGCTCAATATCATCTCACACACATGCATCTCTTTATTGAACTCCAGACGCTCTTCGCTTCACCGTGAACTGAAGCTCTTTCACTGTTGAGTATGTTGCTAATGGCCTCCATTGCTGCATCCATATATGGAGATTGTGGGCGTGTATTATGCTAATTAACAACAGCAGACACAAGCTGTTTATTACACTGTGTAAATTCAGAAAGAACCTTCTTCAGTGAATCCGGCCCGTGTCAGCGTCAGTGTCGCAGGTGTGTTCACCTCACGTTCTCTCGTCTCATGTGAAGGGTTCTGCCATATTGTCGTCACCATTGTTTGAGCTGGTCTTGCAGCATTAGATACCTACTGTACCTTTTCTATGTTCCTTCCCAGACTCAGGAGAGGAAGTGTCGGGAGAGCCGGAGTCAGTCTCGTGGAATGATCTGGGTAATGTTGCGTGATGGGATTGTTCCATATTCATTGGAAAAGGTTGTAAAGCGAGCGGAGCGCCTCCTTCCCGCAGTCAGAGCGTGTCGATCCGCTGCACATCGCTGGCACGTCTTCCTTCTCTTCTCCGCCTCCCTCGCTTTCTTTTTATTGTGGTTATTCTCTGTCAGGTTCAGGTCGTCCCCCGTGGGCACGTGGATGTTTGGATTCTTCTCTTCACTGCAGTTTCACTCTTAAAAATAAAGCTTCCAGACGGGGGTTTTCACAGCAGTGCCATGAAGAACCATTTTTGGGTCCCTAAAGAAACTTTCAGTGATCAGATGCTAAGAGTATTTTAATAATCTAAAGAAACTTTTCCCCTGTAAAGAACCTTTTCTGCAGCGGAAATATTCTGTGGATGTAAAGATTCTTCATGGAACCATCGATGCCAATAAAGAACTTTAGAAGAAAAGGATCTATATGGAAGCTTAAAGGTTCCGTCAGGCGCTTCATATAGAACCGTTTAGAGGTTTCATCATGGGATCATTTTATAAATTTTATGAATTTAACAGCTTGTAAACCATTTTTTCACTAGAAAACAATTAAATAACCCATTAAACATTAAAGTATTATTTCAAAGTTTAGTTTTATTAAAGGGTTAGTTCACCCAAAAATGAAAATTCTGTCATTAATTACTCTGCCTCATGCCGTTCCACACCCGTAAGACCTCCGTTCATCTTCAGACACAAATTAAGATATTTTTGATGAAATCCGATGGCTCAGTGAGGCCGGCATAGCCAGCAATGACATTTCCTCTCTCAATATCCATTAATGTACTAAAAACGTATTTCAAAACATTTCAAAACCGATTCCAAAACACTGCTTCAGAGCTTTACGAATCGAATTAGTGACTCGTTTAAAAAAAAATCACGTGATTTCAGCAGTTTAGCTGTTTGATAGGAGATCCGAATCACTGATTCGATTCTTAAAGCTCCGAAGCAGTGTTTTGAAATCGGCCCATCAATATTTAATATTTTGATATTTTTGAGCTTTTATTTTTTGTTTGACTTTTATGATAATTTTAGTTTTATTTTTTGTAATTTCATTATGTCATTTTTTTATTTTATTTTTTTTATTTTTAAATATTAGGTTTAATTTAGTTTTCTTTCTGTTTTAGTTTTAGTTATTTTTAGTTTTTATTTCTGGTTAATAATTTAAAGTTTTTTTAATTTTTTTAGTAAATTTTAGTTTACTAGAATTTTTTAAAATAGTTTACACATTTTTTTAGTTAACGATAATAACATTTCTCCTTATTAGTGGTCAACCGATATATCACCAAAGCTGATATACATCGGCCGATATTTGGCATTTTTTAAATATCGGCATCGGCTGACAAGATTTTTTTTGTTTGGCCGATGTGTCAGAAGCAGAACTTTTATTTTGACAGCACTTTGAACACAAGTGCCCAAGCACACAGCGCCCCCATGAGGACAGGAGAGTTAGACGCACAATCAACAAACTTTAAACCCGTGATTTCAAACTATAGAGCCTTTCTGGTATAAAGTCGAGTCAAAACCCCTCGTGTTTTACTCTGATAAACACTGAGCCTGGTGTGTAGAGATGATGTATCTGTGAACAAGCTTACACAAGTTACATGAAGGTATAATAGAAATCTCAGGAGAAGCTGGCTGTATAAAACTGAACTGTGTGGGAGAAATGTGAAAGACATGGTTTGATATTAACCCTGGATTAGAGATTAATTTTATTTATAAATATATATATATATATATATAATATGTGTGTGTATATATTTTAGAAATCAATCAAATCTGACAGCACTGTTATCTTGCAGATGACAGCACCTGTCTCTAACCTCCGCGTCCACATGCAGAGAGGAAGATTGAATGTCTCTATATGCTTGGAAAGAGCTGAGTTTGGTTTATTTGCACTTTCTCCTAATGCGCACTTCTTCTCTAGGCTCTTTATGGGAGACTGGCTCAAACACAGCCCAAAGCTCAAAACACGCTGGGATGATTTTACTAGACAAGCGTGGCACTTTATTGTGCCGTGTTTTACTGTAGAAACCTGCGTTTTATCCACTAACCTCCCACAATCAGTTTAAGCAGGTGCTAAATATGCTAAAAAAGAGCTGCATTTATAATTAAGACGTTATGATTTTGTCAGTTCAGACACGCCTTCTTTCTATGGAAGTATTTATGCCATCATTTAATACATATAGAACCTATTGGCATCAACGGTTCTTTAAAATTGATTCAAACCCCTAGTGTTCTATATAGAATCCATTGAACCTTCTTTTCCAAGAGATTCAAACCAGTAACATTTATTTTTCAACTTGAAAGAACCAACTCGGAGTCATTTGTTTTAGGAATCGGGCTGCACTGGTCGAGCCGAATGTTTTTGATTCACTAAAAAGAACCTGTGCTCAAGAGTCATTTGTTTGTGAATCAAACTGCACTGGTCATGTTGTACGCTTCTAACCCTGCAAGGAAACTCTAGAAAGACATTTGTCAACATTATTCGTTAAATGTAGATCAAAGGTAATAATCAACATATTTTTACCCATGCCTTATTCTTTTGTTGGTGAAATTAACCTTGCGCTGTTTCCAAGTTCTCCAGTCTGTGCTTGAGGAAAAGACTTTAGATATTCAAAGACGGTGCACTTATATTAATTATGAATAGGAGAAAGTGCAACACACAATATGGCAGAATAAGTCCCGTCTTTTAAATGAAGCCGGAAAAATAAGCTTTTAAACCAGCATAAGAAACAAAATTTATGAGACAGTTGTCAGATTTCATTGGTGACTTCAGATATGAAATTTAATCGTAAGCTTGATGAACAGCTTTGGAGAATCTGATGCAGTTGCATGACTGAATATCAAAGATGGCCGCCGAGTGGAATGAGTTGCCTTAAAGGGACTTCGGCTGAGGGCTTTCCAGTCTTCACATGTGATATATATTCATCCCGACACTATGTCCTCTGGAAGTTTCTGATTTAAATTGTACCATCTTTCTTCAGAGTTAAATTCTCTGCTGTCTCAAAAAGACAAGTGTCCTTAAATACCTTTCAAATTATTTCAGATTTAGTTTTCCTCTCGATAATACGCCTGTCCTTGAGATGAGAGGAGGGACAGTATTGAACTGTGACAGCAGAGGACATCGACTTCAAACTTGATTATCGCATTCTCCTAGAAGGAAAGAAACAAAGCCTTCCTAATGCTCCCCATCGTATCCCTCTTAAGCAATCAATGAATTTATTAATTAATCTTGCCAGCACCTTCTTGCATCTGTACATTGATCCTCGGCGCTTAGAATGGAGGCATCATTCAATTTCAATTTCGGCTCTGAACTCTTTTGGCGATCGATCGGCCGCACAGCCCCGGCCTGGGGTAAGTCATATTGAGACAGGATGATACGGAGATGGAAATTGATTTGACAAATGGAGGAGTGGATGGGAAGAGCTCTGGAGCTCATGGCATGTGGCCGTGGGAGTTTAATGCCTCAGGGGTTCAGAAAGGCCACTGCCTGATCGAAAGATGCAGTTCACTCGAAAATTAAAATTGTCATTATTTTCTCCACAGATTCACAGAATCATAGATCCTAGATTTTTCTAGCATGATTTAACACATTGCTAACATGTTTTAGCATGTTGCTAACATGATTTAGCACGTTTCTAGCATGTTTCTAGCATGATTTAACACATTGCTAGCATGGTTTAGCATGTTTTAACATGTTGTTAGCATGTAGTTACCATGATTTAACACATTGCTAGCATTTTGTATCATGTTGCTAGCCTAATTTAGAATGTTGCTAGCATGTTTATAACATGATTTAGCACGTTTCTAGCATGTTTCTAACATGATTTAACACATTGCTAGCATTTTTTAGCATGTTGCTAGCCTAAGTTAGAATGTTGCTAGCATGTTTATAACGTGATTTAGCACGTTTCTAGCATGTTTCTAACATGATTTAACACATTGCTAGCATGGTTTAGCATGTTTTAACATGTTGTTAGCATGTAGTTACCATGATTTAACACATTGCTAGCATTTTTAGCATGTTGCTAGCCTAAGTTAGAATGTTGCTAGCATGTTTATAACATGATTTGGCACATTGCTAACATGTTTTAGCATGTTGTTAGCATGATTTAGCACGTTTCTAGCATGTTTCTTGCATGATTTAACACATTGCTAACACATTTTAGTGTGTTGTTAGCATGTTCCTAGCATGATTTAGCAGGTTGCTAGCATATTTCTAGCATGACTTAGCACATTACTAACATGTTTTAACATGTTGCTACCATGATTTAATGCATTGCTTGCATGTTTTAACATGTTAGCATGTTTCTAACATGATTTAACACATTGCTAGCATGGTTTAGCATGTTTTAACATGTTGCCAGCATGTAGTTACCATGATTTAACGTGTTTTAGAATGTTGTAAGCATCTTGCTACCATGATTTAACGTATTGCTAGCATGATTTAGCACATTTTTAGTATGATTTAACACATTGCTAATATATTTTAGTGTGTTGTTAGCATGTTTCTAGCATGATTTAGCAGGTTGCTAGCACATTCCTAACATGTTTTAGCATGTTGCTACCATAATACTACTATTTAATGTATTGCTAGCATGATTTTGCATGTTTCTAGCACGATTTATCACATTGTTAGCATGTTTTAGCATTAGCATCCACTGGCAGATATCTGTTCTTGTTTTAATCACAAACTCATGATTTTTCAGGAAGCACTCAATATCTTCTCCAGTAAATGTATCTTGATTTACGAACGTTCAGATATTTTACTGAAAATCAAGACAGAAATACTGAGCAAGACAAGCTGTTTTGCAGTGAATGAGTTAGACAAACATCTTTTATGGTATGTTGATGCTGAAGTTATGCACAAATCTCAGCACACGTCTGTGTTTGATGGTCTGTAACTCTGAGCTCTGCTCTTGTTCTGTCCTCCTCAATCTTCTGCCCTCTTCTTTGCTCTTTCATTTTCTCCAGCTCTGTATCCATCTCTTTTTTGGCCCTTCATCCCGGCAGGTCAGTGGTTCAGGGCACTCGAGGCAGAGAGATGGATAGAGCTGGGATAGAGGAGGGGAAACCATTACATGATGTGTGGAGTGGGACGAAGGGTCACGATGATCTTTCCCTCACTGTGCTGAGCCTCAACACTTCAAGGTTGTGTCCCGTCCACCTTCCACTGCTGCTGTTTAACAGATTATGAGTTCCTCCTCATGTTCTAGTGAACACCTGTGAATGCATACTGCTGCATGTTATAGTGTGCATACTGCATTGTGTATGTAAACAATGTGTCTTCCACTTCCTGTGTGATAGACGAAGAAATAATTACTGCACTCATTCTTTTACTCAAAGGTGGAATAAAATGCAGTTTTTTAAAATTTCCTTCTGCAAATAGAAAGGTTTGTTAAAGATTATGGTTATTATTGTTATTATATACAAAATAAGGTTAAGAAAATATTAAGACAAATAATTTACTATTATTATATTACTATTTTATTATAAAAACAAACTAATATTAAATTCAATAGAACATTATTATATAAATTATATGATTATTAAGAAAATAAGACAAATATTTTACTATTATTATTGTAGTGAAAACATCTAATATTAATACAAATATAACAACAATCAATTTAACATCATCATTATTATTATTATTAGTACAAAAGTCCTATTATTATTGGTATTGTAAAAATGATTACATAACTATTATTATATTATTATTATATAAAATAAGATTGGAAATTAAGACTAATATTTTACTATTATGTATTGTATGTCAATAGACATTTACTAGTTATTAAGAAAATATTAATATAGCAATAAATAGATTATTATTATTATTACTAACATTTTTATTCTTTATATTTGCGTCAGGAAATAAAATTATTTGCATTTATAGGTTGTTTTATGTAAAAATGTTAACATTATTGTATATACTTACATTATTATATGCAAATAATATTGTCACAATAGTACATTTTTTTCTGTCTTCACTATTTGTGCATTACATTGTCAAGCTTTTATTTTGTATTTTATTCCGAATGCAAGCTCCGAGCGGAGCTGACGGGATCAGTGATGTCGGTGCAGTTAATCGAATCACGATTTGGACTTTAATGGACCCACGAGTGTCAGTCAAAGTTATGAAAGAACTGACATGTCGCAGTGTCTTGAATGAGCCGGACATGCTGTTGTCCTTCAGGCGAGTGTCTGGACTAACCTCATCCGCACAGTGGAAAAGAGACACAATGCAGCCTCCTTCTGCACACGAGGAGGGTTGAAGAGCAGCAGACGCTCCGACGAGGCCATTATGTAGTAAAAAACAAACCAGCAGCAGCAGCGTTTTGCCTGCCGGCCGTGTGTTTCTCTGCTTATCAACTCTGTTATTGCTCAGACTTGAAGTTTCCATCAAATATTTGTGAATTTGCCTTAATTTTGAGTGATTACGCAGGACCCCCTCCTCCTCAATTGCTCAGCTTTATAAAGTTAAGCCAGGCTCAATTAAGGCCTGTTTGATCTTCGCCGGCGCGTTCTGCAATATTAATGAGGCTGTTTAGTGTCAGCACCTGTGGAGGGTGGAGCTCTGCCTGGCCAGAGTTACAGACTAATTAGAGATAATCTAGGCTTCCTAACGAGCCAGGTGTGCCAGAGAGCATCGAGAGCGTTTAGGTACTTCATCTCCCCCACAGATAATGACTGCAGAGACGGGGAGGAAAGACACAGACGCTGCCAACGAACTGGAGGAAGAGAGGTTTGTGTGTAGCTGGAGTCGCTTACGTTTGTAATTACTTCAACGAGCATCTTTTTGTCTATGTTTTGGTCTTTCGTCCACACTGAGATGTTCTCATCCTGCGTCTTTTTCCCAAGTGAATACTGTTTAATCATGTGATGCATATACACCGATCAGGCATAACATTATGAGCACCTTCCTAATATTGTGTTCGTTGTTGTGCTTCTCAAACCATTCCTGAACCATTTTCCTGACCCTGTCGCCGGTTCACCACTGTTCCTTCCTTGGAGCACTTTTGATAGATACTGACCACTGCAGACCGGGAACACCCTGCAGTTTTGGAGATGCTCTGATCCAGTCGTCTAGCATCACAATTTGGTCCTTGTCAAACTCGCTCAAATCCTTACGCTTGCCCATTTTTCCTGCTTCTAACACATCAACTTTGAGGACAAAATGTTCACTTGCTGGCTAATATATCCACCCACTAATGAAGAGATGATCAGTGTTATTCACTTCACCTGTCAGTGCTCATAATGATATATTTAAGAGATATTTTTGCAAAAAAAAGTTCTAATTTTTAGTACTTTTAGTTAACGATAATAACCCTGCTGTGGACGACGAGCGTTTTGGAATAACGCAGACCTGTGTGTGAGCTTGTGTGTTTTGCGTTGAGCGAGAGAACAGCCGCATCCATCAGGGAAATCTGTCGAGCGAGTTCAGGAGTCGAGGGTGTGTGTGGGAGGGCTTGCGTTCCTCATTATCACTACCTGTAGGCTCAGCGCTGGGAAAGTGTCGGCTGTAGATCGAGCGGGAAGATTAGCGGTAAGAGGTGAGCAGATGCAGGGATTACAGGAATCCCTCGACCCTCCCAGCAGCCATTAAAGCGAAACTAATTATTGAACGCCGGCCCCGGGGAGCCGCAACTGCGACTTCTGTCAAGGACCCAGCTAGAGAGAAAGAGAAAGAGGGTATTTGTGTAAAATAATGGGAATAGTTTGCAGATTTATTATCAATAATGGATGCAAAATGGTCATAAGCATTAAGCAGAGGAGGCGACCTATAGGCTTTTCCCCAGATGGACCATCCATGGAGTCTATAATGCATATTGTACACTTAAAGTAGTCTAATTGGCTCGTTAAACTACCTCTGGGAGTCTCGCACACAGGTTTTTATCATTCCATTGGAAAGCAAACTTTTGTTTACAAGTTTCCAGGCTCCGACAGTCACCGTCCTTCCACTGTGTGTTTGTGATATATGTGGACTCAGAGATGGAGAGATGTTTTGAGGCAGTTAGTAGAGCTGAAAATCTAACTTAAAGATGACCTATGATGCTTTTCCCATGTTTATCTGTCTTTAGTGTGTAATGTTGCTGTTTGAGCATGAAAAAGTTCTGTTTCTGAACTCCTGAAACGCCTCCATCTTGAGTTTTCTTCACAATATTCCTCATTTAAATAATTCATGCGCAGAATAAAGGGGCGGGGCCTGGTTGAGTTAGTTAGTAGTGTGTTGAAACTGGCGGTTATGGTAAGGGGCGGGACATTTCCCAAACACCAATCACAACACACTGCTCCAGCCGACCAATCAGAGCACATTGTGCTTTTCAGAAGGAGGGGCTTCATAGAGACAGGAACTAAACAGAGCGTTACTGACAGACTGGGAAGAGAGGAGCTGAACAATGGAGAATATGAGGAAAATAATCAACATTCAATCTAGTAGAGCCCAAAAACAACATCAAGACTTTATAAAAGGGCATAATATGGTATTAGGTATAACATGAAGCGTCTGTTCTGACATCTACAGAGAAAATATGCATCCAAAAGCCTAATTTCTTTATAAAATTATTGCCTTTTGCATCTGTTGCGTTTGAATAATCCCTTTTGATTTCTGAAATTGAGCTCTCCTTATTTTTTTTCCAATTATAATTATTTGCATCTAATTGATACAGAATTAAATGTCTCGTTTTTCATTATTTAATGAGTTGAATTTATTGGATTGAATGTCTCCCTCTGCATGTGGGATTCAAGGTAATTATGTGAGATGTCACAGCCGGCCTTAACAAGCTGTCCATGATGGAGTCGCTGTAAAAATTAACCTCTAGACTAACTGCTCTCTGAACATGAACAGCTTTTAGCTGTGATTCGTGAAGCAGCTGGAAACGTCAAGCAGTAGACTGACTTTAATTTTGTAGAGATTTTGCAAGACAATATATACATTTGCATTCGCTAAGGAATTTTTATAGAATAGAATAGAATAGAATAGAATAGAATATATGCTTCCTTTTGCTTTTTTCAGCTATGGAATAAACATCAACAATGCACTTGTTTTGATTCCCTGAAAAAACACCAATGATAATGAGCCGATTATAATTAGATTTTTATAGAATAGAATAGAATAGAATAGAATAAAATAGAATATATGCTTCTTTTCAGTTTCTTTCAGCTTTGGAATAAATATTAACGCACTTGTTTTGATTCCCTGAAAAAACACCAATGATAATGAGCCAATTATAATTAGATTTTTATAGAATAGAATAGAATAGAATATATGCTGCTTTTCAGTTTCTTTCAGCTTTGGAATAAATATTAACGCACTTGTTTTCATTCCCTGAAAAAACACCAATGATAATGAGCCGATTATAATAAGTTTTTTATAGAATAGATAGAATAGAATAGAATAGAATAGAATAGAATAGAATAGAAATATGCTTCTTTTCAGTTTCTTTCAGCTTTGGAATAAATATTAACGCACTTGTTTTGATTCCCTGAAAAATCACCAATGATAATGAGCCGATTATAATTAGATTTTTATAGAATAGAATAGAATAGAATAGAATAGAATATATGCTTCTTTTCAGTTTCTTTCAGCTTTGGAATAAATATTAACGCACTTGTTTTGATTCCCTGAAAAAACACCAATGATAATGAGCCGATTCTAATAAGTTTTTTATAGAATAGAATAGAATAGAATAGAATAGAATAGAATAGAATAGAATACGATATATGCTTCTTTTCAGTTTCTTTCAGCTGTGGAATAAATATTAACACACTTGTTTTGATTCCCTGAAAAAACACCAATGATAATTAGCCGGGGAACACGAGCGAACATGATGTATCTAATTAAAAACTGATGAAGTAAAACAGATCTTAATTTATTCCAGCTTGCTTTTTATTCCAATTTTAAAGCACCGCTATCAAACAATTAAACGTGTGCACGCTCACCATGAGGTCAGTTCCTCCTTCCATTAGAAAGAAATGCTGGAAGATGAACATGAATTAGACGACGCCGTCATGATTCGTTTACTGAAAGCTTTGAATAAATAACATCCTCACAATTAGCCATCTTGTGGGAAATCCAGTGCTGTTAAGTGACTCTTGACTGGTCAGAATGGGATCTGAATGGATCTTATTATGTTCAGAATTGTGAAACAGGAATAATATAAAGGAGATGGATTTTTAAGTATCATCTTTTATATGACAGGATATAGGGATGCACCAATAAGCTGATAATTATTTTTATTTTATGAAATATAACACACCATATCTGATATAAAAATTTTATATTTTTTATTTTATAATATTTTTATTCTTTTCATTTTATATGTATTTTATAATATATTCAAACAACAACAAATGGTTTTATTTTTTGTTTCAGTTAACTGTAATAACCCTGATTCATATGAGAGCAATAAGACTGGAGATTATATTAATACGTGCAAAGAATTGATATACTTACTTACTGTTCCATGTGTGTTACGCAGTTAGAAGTGTGTGTGTGTGTGTGTGTGTGTGTAGAGAATGAGAGTGTGTAATTTTCAGGTTAAGTCATATACTGAAGGTTGCGGTCCTGGGATAGACCGACAGGGTTCTCATTACCTCTGGAGCTCCTGCTCCATTTTCTCATTCCCTGCTCCCCTGATAGAGGGAAAATTAATTAAAACTTGTCTTATTAACTCTGAGCTCCCAGGAGGACTCGGCTCGGCATGAAGCTCCGGCTCGACCTGAACTCACCCCCTCCGGCTCTTCTGTCCGCAGGGACACACCAACACACACACTTACAGATCTGACCGAGCGCTGATGTGATGAGCAGATAAAGAGGAGAGATGAATCAGGACGACACCGCAGAGGAGACTGAGAGAGAGAATGAAGCAGTTACACAGAGCTTGAGGGTTCTTGACTCAATTTTAAAGAACGTTTAATGCTAAAACTGTTCTATGTAAGGAGAAATGTCTTAAATAATTGCATAATACTTCAGGAAAAGCATCATGTAATAATGACACTCAACCCTGATATCGGTACATGTAATGAACTGTGTATCGTGGAGTTGGCGAAACCCTCTGAGAAGAGTCTCACCAGATTCAGTGTGTCCCTGGAGTTTACCTTTAAAGCATGTCAAACACTCACAGGTCTCGTTTCCGTCTTTTTCCCTCCATCATCCCTCGGGTGTCTCTCCTGATGTAACCCAGCGTCAAGAGCTGAACTGACTCTGTAAAGAGCAGCGATGCTCCGTGAGAGCCTCCGGTGTCAGGCCTGATGGGACTGTGAAGTGCAATCCCGTCCTCCTCTCGAGTGTGAATGTGTCAGGACGAGACGAGAGAGTCATGTGATAAAAAGCGTCTTTTCCATGTTAATCAGAGTTACGTGATGATTCTATTTTAGAAACTGTTTCTATTTCTGCGATGTCATGGCTGGAACAACAGAAAATATGACTGTGATAATCTCAGGTTCTGATTTATTAATGTTAAAGGAGTTTAATAAGTTTGAATATCACTTATAGCTGCACTGAAAGCAACGATGGAATATTAACCTCAGATCCTGACAATGACATTCAGACTGTGAACAAACAACCGTATTTTATGACTAAGATTGTTTCAGTGTATTTTAATAATGTACAATGGTGTAATATTTATGAAATTGATTATGATTGCGAGTGCCATACATTTGCAGAGAGACTCCGCCCACACTCTCTTCTGATTGGCTGTGATTTTGGATTGATTCGGTTGCGAGTGCAGTGCGCTTACAGAAAGACTCCGCCTGTTTTCTGATTGGCCGGTGCGAGTGCTGTGCGCTTACAGAAAGACTCCGCCCACACTGTTTTCTGATTGGCTGTGATTGTGGATTGATTCGGTTGCGCGTGCTGTGCGCTTACAGAAAGACTCCGCCCACACTCTCTTCTGATTGGCTGTGATTGTGGATCGATTCGGTTGCGAGTGCAGTGCGCTTACAGAAAGACTCCGCCCACACTGTTTTCTGATTGGCTGTGATTTTAGATTGATTCGGTTGCGAGTGCAGTGCGCTTACAGAAAGACTCCGCCCACACTCTCTTCTGATTGGCTGTGGTTTTGGATTGATTCGGTTGCGAGTGCCGTGCGCTTACAGAAAGACTCCGCCCACACTGTTTTCTGATTGGCTGTGATTTTAGATTGATTCGGTTGCGAGTGCAGTGCGCTTACAGAAAGACTCCGCCCACACTCTCTTTCTGATTGGCTGTGTTGGATTGATTCGGTTGCGAGTGCCGTGCGCTTACAGAAGACTCCGCCCCACTGTTTTCTGATTGGCTGTGATTTTAGATTGATTCGGTTGCGAGTGCGTGCGCTGATTGGCTTGGGGGTTGCGAGTGCCATGCGCTTACAGAAAGACTCCGCCCACACTGTTTTCTGATTGGCTGTGATTTTAGATTGATTTGGTTGCGAGTGCAGTGCGCTTACAGAAAGACTCCGCCCACACTCTCTTCTGATTGGCTGTGGTTTTGGATTGATTCGGTTGCGAGTGCCGTGCGCTTACAGAAAGACTCCGCCCACACTGTTTTCTGATTGGCTGTGATTTTAGATTGATTTGGTTGCGAGTGCAGTGCACCTTTAGGGAGACTCCGCCCACACTCTCTTCTGATTGGCTGTGATTTTAGATTGATTCGGTTGCGAGTGCAGTGCGCTTGCAGAGAGACTCCGCCCACACTCTCTTCTGATTGGCTGTGATTTTAGATTGATTCGGTTGCGAGTGCAGTGCGCTTACAGAAAGACTCCGCCCACACTCTCTTCTGATTGGCTGTGATTGTGGATCGATTCGGTTGCGAGTGCAGTGTGCTTACAGAAAGACTCCGCCCACACTCTCTTCTGATTGGCTGTGATTTTAGATTGATTCGGTTGCGAGTGCAGTGCGCTTACAGAAAGACTCCGCCCACACTCTCTTCTGATTGGCTGTGATTGTGGATTGATTTGGTTGCGAGTGCAGTGCGCTTACAGAAAGACTCCGCCCACACTCTTCTGATTGGCTGTGATTGTGGATCGATTCGCAGTGCGCTTACAGAAAGACTCCGCCCACACTGTCTTCTGATTGGCTGTGATTGTGGATTTCGGTTGCGAGACAGAAAGACTCCGCCCACTCTCTTCTGATTGGCTGTGATTGTGGATTGATTCGGTTGCGAGTGCAGTGCGCTTACAGAAAGACTCCGCCCACACTGTCTTCTGATTGGCTGTGATTGATTCGGTTGCGAGTGCAGTGCGCTTGCAGAGAGACTCCGCCCACACTCTCTTCTGATTGGCTGTGATTTTAGATTGATTCGGTTGCGAGTGCAGTGCGCTTACAGAAAGACGCGATTGGCTGTGACGGTTGTGAGTGCAGTGCGAAAGACTCCGCCCACACTGTCTTCTGATTGGCTGTGATTGTGGATCGATTGGTTGTGAGTGCAGTGCGCTTACAGAAAGACTCCGCCCACACTGTCTTCTGATTGGCTGTGATTGTGGATCGATTCGGTTGCGAGTGCCGTGCGCTTACAGAAAGACTCCGCCCACACTATTGGCTGTGATTTTAGATTGATTCGGTTGTGAGTGCAGTGCGCTTACAGAAAGACTCCGCCCACACTGTCTTCTGATTGGCTGTGATTTTAGATTGATTCGGTTGTGAGTGCAGTGCGCTTACAGAAGACTCCGCCCACACTGTCTTCTGATTGGCTGTGATTGTGGATTAATTTAGTTGTGTCTTGTAGTCTCGTTGCATCTGGTGTGGACGGACAAACTGCTTGTCTCTGGAATGTGATCTTGTTAGGACAGTATGAAGTGATTCCTCATGTTCTCCTCAACCACTTTGAAAGTGTGCATTAGTCCTGCAGGAGTCACATGGTGTGTGTCAGGTTCGGATGCTTCTTTATTCCGTGTCTTCTAACATATGTTTGCGGCCGGATTGATACATCACACAGCTGATCTCTGACACGCTGGCAGCTGCTCCGGTATCCGTTCTGCTCGTCTCCCTGCGAGCGCTAAGTGGATCCGACGCAATTAGGCTTCCCTCATCGTTCACGTTCTTCTTTGTTCTTTATAGTTAACAAGCTTGAGAATTTGGCACATAATCTGTTGTTATTTCTTGCTTTCCTTTTTAATTTGTCAGAGATTAAAAACTTGGCGTAAAGCAGCAATCGAGCAAACAGCCTCTTCTGTTCGTTCTGACAATTAGAGCTTTCATTTCATATTCCGTTTCATTCCATCTGTCAAATGCATCCGAGTGTGTTTGTGTGTGTGTGTGTGTGAGACTATAAGCTATCTGTTTTGCATCCCGGGACTGTGGAGGTGAACTCAGATACAGCGTTCACAGTCCAACGACTCCAAACTGCCTCCAGAGGCCCGGACAAGGACAAGGAACAACCTGGATGCAGGAGAACAAAAGGAACAAACTAGAGAGGAGGAGGAATGTGAAAGCATCTGATAGAGTTCTCCTAATAGGAAAGATGATTGACGCCACCCTGAATAAGCTGACAGCCCATAAAGGTCATATTAATAATGACAGCTTGGCAGAGAAAAAGAAAGTGTGCAGTCAACAAATCCGTGTGGAGAGTGACAGTGCAGATTTTTCTTTATGTGTGGAGTTTTAATAGACAGTATGTTTGGATTTACAGTATATAGAATGACACTAACTTTCCTCTCAATTAGTGTGTGTGTGTGTGTGTGTTTCAACACCCCTGCAGTGTATCATGGTTCTTCTGACTCTTGTTTTTTGACCTCATCCTCTCTCTTCCTCTCCTCCTCTTCTTTCTTTCTAAATGATCTCAATCTCTGTGGGTTTACGTGTGCTTTGGGGAGTTTTGACAGTGATTATTTGCATAAAGCAAGTAAAGATTCATTCCTCCCACTCTCTCATGCTTCTCAACTCCTCTTATATCTCTCACATGTTTCTCTCTCTCTTGCCTTATTTCTTGCAGTTTCCCCTCAGAATTCACTCATTAGAGTTTGGGACATTTTTATATTTTATATGTTCAGTTTTGGGTTTGAACAGGAGATTATACGTGTCCTCATGCTGCCGTGTGAACGTATCATTGTTTGAGGAAATCCCGTTTCAACCGATCCCCTTCTGTTGGGATGAAAGCAGTCCTCCACGCGCTGCTGTAGTGACGGTCCGGCTGAAGCAGAATGAGTTTATGTCATTAAGTGCTGTCAGTGTAACGCCGCTGAATCATTGCCTGCAGTGCAGAACGGGCCAGATGGCCCTCAAATCTGCTTCATATTCTCAGAAAACATGACTATGAGATCTGCTTGGATCACCTTCCTGGAATCCGCATGAACGCTTTTGGTAATGTGTGTGTTTGTGTGAGGCTGTGCTTGTGATTTTGCAGCATATAAAAAGTGTTTTTTTTTATTTTTATTTTATACACTAAAGAGAACTAGCATTGTCTGAGTAGGATCTTTTCAATGAATCACTTGATTAAATTCACAGTGAATGGATTATGAATTGGTCAGTGAATTGTTTATCGATTTGTTCATGAAGTATCAATGCCCAATTCATGTATGGATTTTTCTTTTGAGTTATTTCATTCAGTGAATCAGTTGAATAAGTTAACAATGATTTACTAAATGATTCATTCGTGATTTATTAAATCTTTCCAGTGAATCAGCTGATTAAGTTCACAGTGATTCTTTAGTTCAGATAGCACATGCAAATGAACATCGCTGCCAAATAGATTATTTGATTAAAATATACAGAAGTTCCTTTTTCAGTTTTCTTGCTGACATTCACATGATCATTAGAAGCTCTGGTGCCTGAAGAGTTTCTCACATTGTAGTTCTTTTCACTATCAGTAACTGTGAATCAATTATCTCCTCATCACAGCCTGCAGATGATCCAGAAGTGAGAAGCTGTCTCTCCAGATGAGCTGATCCCTTTAGCATGCAATTAGTGCTCAATCACACACCCAGTCATTAAGACTTTTGCTGATGTATAATTTCATAAAAGAATCAGTCGTATGACTGAACAACA
Organism: Culter alburnus; assembly: GCA_028476615.1. Taxonomy (NCBI): domain Eukaryota; kingdom Metazoa; phylum Chordata; class Actinopteri; order Cypriniformes; family Xenocyprididae; genus Culter; species Culter alburnus. The sequence continues at coordinate 258,687 of JAOTNS010000045.1, forward strand.
GGACGTGTCAGCAGCTCGTCTCACGCTCATTTCTTACACAGATCTGTGTGTGTGTGTTCATTTCAGTGTAATTTTGAGCATAATTGCATGCTTACATTATGATTAAGAGATTTATGTAAAATTATCACACCTCATTTAAGGAAGAATTCTTTACTGTGAGCCAAAAATATTTAAAATCAGGTTTGTATTTGACTCTTTATTGGACTGTAGTTTTGTCATGTGACACACACTGCCGTTCAAACGTTTAGGGGCCGGAAAGATTTTTTTGTTTTAGAAAAAAGGCTTTTTTTTTTTTTATTTTTAAAAAGTAATTGGTTTGGATTTGATGTCACACTGTAAAAAAGAATTGTTGGTTTAACTTAAAAAATAAGTTACCTGGTTGCCTTAAAATTTGGAGTTTATTGAAATTAAAAATTTGAGTTAATAAAATGAAGGCGATTGATTTAATCAACAAAAACTCAAAATATTATATTATCTGAACCACATTAAGAATTATGGAAGCCTGTTTCCACCACTAAATAAAAAAATAAAGAGTAATTGCAACTTTTTATCTCAGAATTCTGACTTTCTATTTTGCAATTGCGAGTTTATATCTCAGAATTGTGACATTATATCACGCAATTGTGAGATATAAACTTGCAATTGCGAGATAAAAAGTCAGAATTCTGAGATAAAAAGTTGCAATTACTCTTTTTATTTTTTTATTTAGTGGCGGAAAGGGCTTCCATAAATAATCTAAGTTGATTTGACAAAAGAAAAAATGTTATGATAACAAATCATGAAAATATTTTTTTACAGTGCAGTGCTTCTTGGGATATGTAGTCCATTTCCTCATAAAAGATACAAAATACCAAAAAAAAATCTTGAACCTTTTGTTTTTTTCTCAAATTTTCTAATACTTTTTGCTGCGTAACAATATATGTAGTGCTGCGACTGGCTTAATACTCTCTATAGAAAAAAATTAATAGTAAAAAACACCATTTTTGTTAATGATACACTCTTGATCTTCATTCCCTATTTACACTGTAACACTTGCCAAACATGACGTACAATTATAATGTAGTGCCTTCTTTCCTCTCTCTCTCTCTGAGGTGTTTGCCTGTAAGACAGGCGGGCAAATGGCAAGACTAATTGAGAAGGTGGAAATTAAACAGGCTACAGAGAGCTATCAAAGAGCCTTTCAATTAGGCCTGTATTTATCACCGCCGGCAGCAGGAAGACCTTCTCTTGTGTCCGACACACACAGTCTGAAGACAAAAGAGGGAGCAGACAGCTGGGAAAACAAGTGTCATTTCAGGCTGAAGTTACATGAGTCTCTCTCTCTCTCTGTGTGTGTGTGTGTGGTGTGTGTGTGTGTGTGTGTGTGAGAGTGTTAGGGTTAGTTAATTAATGCTGTGTCTCTTGTTTTATGCTCTTAATCTCTCTCTAGTCCAGCTCAGATTAACTGAGTATAATTGGTACTATTAGATACAAACTGGAATCTTTGAATTTATTGAAGTAATTATTTCATATAATTAGGTGGATGATAAAGTGTTGTTATCTGTGTGTGTGGAGCTGTGAATATATATTACTTCACTGACATGGGCTGTTCACCTTTTCATGTATATATGAAATATATTAAAGTGGATCTATAACGCCTCTTTCACAAGATGTAATATCAGTCTCTGGTGTTTCCAGAATGTGTGTGTGAAGTTTCAGCTCAAAATCCCCCACAGATCATTATTATAGCTTGTCAAATTTGCCCCTATTTGGGTGTGAGCAAAAACACGCCGTTTTAGTGTGTGTCCCTTTAAATGCAAATGAGCTCCGCTTTCCAGAAGAGGGCGGAGCTTTAACAGCTCAACAACAACAAAGCTGGAGAATCTCACGCAGCCAAAATGACGACGGTGTTCAGCCTTACATTGTTCAAACCGGAGTCGACACTGATGGAGAGACTCAGGAAGAAGTTACAACTTTTAGACGTTTCTGAATGGTTAGTGGATAAATTGATGTAGTTGCTGTGGAGTTGATTCAACTCATCCACTAGCATGTGCCGTCATGTTCATCTTTTGTGTTGAATTGACCCTCGTTTGTGAAGCAGTCCGGCGTAAAATGAACAACACTCGACTACAACAACTCTTCCTCTTCTCTAAAGCAGCCCAACATGGCCCCGCCCCCTTTGTTACGTGTTCTCGGGGGCGGGGTTTATGTAAATTGTAGGGTTAGTGATGTCACCAACTCAGGAAGAAGCTCATTGTAGTCCCTACCAGCCGTTTGTTGCAATTTCTATAAAAGAAAATATCTCTCTTTGCATTGAACTTTGAGTGTCGTAACTTTGCAGATGTTGATTATGATCAAACAGCAACATTACACACTAACTAAAGTTAAAAAAGTCTAATCATAATCAACCACCCCTTCAAAGGATTTTTTGATAGATAGATATAGATTGATTGATTGATTGAAGTGGGTTCAAATTTCTTCTTCCTTCTTTTTACTTTTGCCATGAAAAGTAGTGAAGCGCCTAATAAGAAAGATGCCTTTCAATATTTATACATCAAAAATAGAGACCCATCTCACACTTTATAGGCTCTAATGCACCCTTTCTTACACACACCACACACACACACACACACACACACACTCCTCTCTCTGACAAGCTCCATTAGTGTGTCTCTCACGGTTCTGCACTCCCCTTTCATAGATGACCTCACACGAATATTATTTTACTATAACATTAACAGCATCTCAGCTCTGTTCCTCTCAGCCCAACCTCCAGATACCCTTCATCCACATCTCTCTCTCTCTGTTTGACAGTCACATACAGTACAGACATCCAGAATCTTGTAATAATGTTAATAATGCAACAATACATGTTTGTGCATTATATATGATCACAGTTTTTCTATGTGAATGTACATGAATGTGGGATGTGAGAGCAACACAAGCTTGATGGCTTATGGATTGACATGCAAAGTTTGAACCTTTTATTCACCAGCGTATCTTTAACCTCTGGGAGTGGATGAAGGTTGCCAAGACAGGTCTTTTCCGTTTGATTTACCGTACATATGTTGACAGATGTTCTATAATTCATAACAATGCACATATACAATCATATATTATACATTATAGAAGCTGTCATGTGCTCACGCAGAAATACTGTTGATCATTTTCCGGCCTCATTAATCCTCGGTCAACACGAGACACGCTTCATCTGCTCAACATGGACGAGCGAGAGAGGAGCGATGAAAGAAACCCAGAAACATGAGAACGTGTCTTAATTGTGTTGCATTACTTGAAATTACACTCTGTTCAAAAGTTTGGTGTTAAAGAAATGAATACATTATGCATTAAACTGATCAAAAGTGACATTTATAATTACAAAAGATTCTATTTCAAATAAATGCTGTTCTTTTGAACTTTCTATTCATCAAAGAATCCTGGAAAAAATGTTCAACACTGATAATAATCATAAATGTTTCTTGAGCAGTAATGTAATGTTTTCAGCTCACCAAAGCACCATTTATTTAATCAAAAAATACAGTAAAAATAGTGAAATATTATTACAATGTAAATCAGCTGTTTTCTATGTGAATATATAGTAAAGTGTAATTTATTCCTGTGATCAAAGCTGAATTTTCAGCATCATTACTCCAGTCTTCAGTGTCACATGATCCTTCAGAAATCATTCTAATATGCTGATCTGCTGCTCAAGAAACATTTATGATTATTATCAATGTTGAAAACAGTCAGATTTTTATGGAAACTGATACATTTTATTTTTCAGGATTCTTTGATGAATAGAAAGTTCAAAAGAACAGCATTTATTTGAAATAGAATCTTCTGTAACATTATAAATGTCTTTACTGCCACTTTTGTTCAATTTAATGTGTCCTGAAGAATAAAAGTATCAATTTCTTGGAAAAAACTCTACTGACCACAAACTCTTGTGTCTCTGTAAGCGTCTCGGTGTGTTTGGGGTCACGGTTCTTCACATCACTGCAGGAGAAGGTTCAGGACCTCCAGCAGAGACTCTGACAGAGAACCACGAAATCTACAGGAAGAAAAATGAACCGATCCGCTCCGACAGACAGAGGCGGACCGAGTCATTCTTCGCGCTTCATTCACCTGTTCCCACAGTGTGAGTCTGAATTAATGAGTGAACAATCGCTCCATGAGTGAAATGAGGTGTGGTGAGGGACGAGAGACGAGGAACGTGGGCTTTCTTATCAAATATGCACAGGATTATTAGAGTATCGCAGTCCTGCAGAGGAGAAGTCATCGTAATACAGTGTGGCATTCATTCTAGTGGGAAACGTGCAAACGAGATGTTTTCTGCACTAATGCGCCTCATCATCGCCACAGCCAATCACAGGAGGACGTTCCTGAGCAAACCCTAAGAGAGAAACCATGCTTGAAGATGCCAGACTCATCTGTGGCATGAGAGAGAAAGAGGGATGTTGGTTTTCCTGTGGGACGCAGCTGGTGTGATGTTAAAGGAATCACACAGAAATGAAAATTCTGTCATCTTCTCCTCACCCTCATGTTCCTCCAAACCCCGTATGACTGTCTTTCTGCTAGATGACAAAAGCAGATGTTTTGAAGAATGTTATTGTTCATACAATAAAGGTCATTTGGGTCCAAAACAATATTGGACCTCACTGACTTCTATTATACAGGTCTAAAATATTGATTTTAATTGAGTCTCGCTTTGATGAACTGATATTGACTCTTAAGTCTCTAGTCTGTGCTGTTTTCAGATCATTTAACTTCACTAAACATGATTTGTAGCTCCTGTCGTCCAATAATCACAATAATCTTCAATGCTTTTGATACTAAACAAAGTCTCAGCTTTCAAATTCTGTCAGTTTTATTACGAAATACATGTTTTTGTGTCTTTAATGCCTCAGTTAAAGCGATCTCTTCTCTTTACTACTAGTTCCAGCAGCAAATAAACATGAATGAACATCAGAAGATTCAGAACAATCCATCAATCCGTGTTTCAAACGCATATATAAATCAGCTTGAGAACAATGTCAATTTTTACCTCATTTTTCAAAATATCTTCTTTTACTGTATGTTCTACAAAAGAAAGGATGGAAGGACATGAGGGAGAGTATAATCGTCTCTCTCTCTTCACACATTTCTACACGCTGTCGGATTGAGCTTAAACCCGAGGAACGCTGATATTCCCTCGTGCACACGCTCAGAGTGGGTGTCAAAAGAAGCAGCAACCTTGAAACGATTGGATTTAACAAATAGAGTGTGTGTGTGTGTGTGTGTGTGTGTGTGTGTGTGTGTGTGTGTGTGTGTGTGTGTGTGTGTGTGTGTGTGTGTGTTAGAGAAAGAGAGCAAACGAGAACACGGGGAACTTCAAATGTAGGTTTTTCAGAAGAGCTGCAGGTTAACAGAGAAAAGACAGGAAGTCACATGACTCTCAGAAGAAAAGATTCTGTCATGATCTTCAGATATAGTACCATTTTGCAATAATTTAGAAAGATCAAGTCAAGAATAGCATTATAGCATTTATTAATATTTTGAATTTGCTTTTATTTTCTGTTTTAATTTTAGGTTCATTTTTTAGTTAGGGTTAAGTTTTTATCATTCTTATTATTTTAAATATTTCTGTTTAGTTTTAATTTTTTATTATTTTTTAGTAATTTTAGTACTTCAATGTAAACAAATATGAGAAATGTTGCTTTGGAAACTATAACTGAAATAAATAAGTTTAAGTTTTTCATCCAAAATGTATATTTTATTTTATTTTAGGTGTATTAATTCATTTTTTAAAGTTTTAGTTAACAACAGAAACAAGAAATAACATTTAATTCTCAAATTTTACTGAAATTTTATGAAAGCTTAATTAATATAGGCTGTATTTGAAACACAGTCACCAGTTCTGGCATTAAAAAAAATATTTACATGTAATTTTATCAATTTTATATATTTTGCTAGATAACAAGTCGTCCTAAAGGGATATAAAAATAACAAACTATGTATACAATGAACAGAAAATAAAATCCCTCATATAATGTGTAATGCGTAAACCTCCGAGGTCGATTTGTGAATCTTAAATAATTGTGTTTTTATTTCACAGCCTGTTTTGTTCCCAGTTTGTGGAAAGTGCCGAGGGTGGCAGAACAAAGACGGGAAATAATATAGATATATCTTGTCCACATCGATTAGTGTTCAAGTAAATGTCCAATTAATCTGCTTTGTGATAACAGTGTGAGCTTTACAGCATGAAATATGCATGAGCGATCCATCAGACTGTGTTTAAATATTCTTTTCATCTCGCGCCCCGAGGAGGAGCCGTGTCAGATGATGAGCCGCTCGGTCTGAAAGCCCTTCCTGTGCCGCTCGCTCTGGGACGCAACATCGGAATTGGCTGTTGGGATCGAAAAACACATGCAACCATTTTCTTTCATTTCATCTCAGCCCTTCATCTGGCAAATGTTTTTCTAACGCAGCCGTGTTCAGTCCTTCAGCGGGTCTGTCGCTGCGTTCCTATGTCACTTCCTGTCCGGCTGTTACACAACCTATACAAGTCTACTTATTAATACATATTAAGAATTATAGAACTTAAAGATTTGGCAAATGATAAACAGATATTAGGTCAAAGGTCAAGGTGTGGACTGAGGAAACATTTCTTCAAAGACTCGCAAATGAACATGCATCGACTTAAATATTCATGATCTGGAAGTTGCATTTATCCTTTTCATGTGCAAAAGAGAGAATAAGTCAGAGGAGAAGAAGAAGATGAAGGACGAGGGACGTTCGCCTTGAATACATGCTGATTTCAGACACAATTATGACATGATGAAAGCGGAGACGTGAAAATGAGCGCCCATCTCTCTCCAGCTCCTCACCTCCTCTCTCTCTCTCTCTTTCTCTCGAGTGGACAGCAGGTAGTGAAGCTCAGAAGTAAACAAGAATTAAAGCAAGTAAACAAGACTAAATCGGCCATGTTGACCTGTTGTGAGGACGAACGTTGACTTTATAAATGCACAAAAAAGTCTTGTCTATGTTCACAGTCAGTGTTTTAAATTCAGCAGTGTTTACTGACTCAGATTTCCCTGTTCACTCACAGATTACAAGAGCAATTCAAGGCTCCATAGAAGCTTTTCTTCTGAGTCTGAAGGAGAAGCATCTGAGAAAACATGGTGTTTAAATCACAGCTGATTCTCCTGAACTATAAAATATGGACCGGTGAGAAATCAAACTTTCCTCAGGCTGATTCATTGCATCATTCCTCCTCCTCCTCGACACTCTGGTTCTAGATTACATAAAGACACCTGTGTTTATGACGGCAGGATGAAAACACTGTTGTTATTATAAAACACATCCGCAGACAAGAGCCGTGTGTCAGATATACTGTCTGAACGATTCAGGCTGAGATCCCTCAGGTCTTCACTGATGAGATTTGAGGAATAATATTACTGCTATTCCATATTTCTTCATCTCAGCGACGAGCTCTTCTGTAATCCCATCACAGTTTAATCTCAGCACTGTAACAGTAAGGGAGCAGATTAGTGTATCGTCATATCGCAGTTTCTCTTTCGTCACTGTTATTTCAGAAAGGCATGCATTTGTTGTTGTTGTTATTTTATAGATTAGGTAAAAGCACAAGAATTATAATGCATTGTGAAAAATCCTAAATGCTTGACAGGAAGCATACTTTTTAAAAGAGTACTTATTAGGAAAATAGTATGTTTTCAGACACTTAATTGCAATTAAATGAAAATTATGCTTTAAACTTATATTAAAAGCATGAACTTTAGAGTGATTTTTCACCATTTAAGTAAGAATTAAATGCATCTTAATATGTAATTCCATAATTACTTCAGTTGTATTTGAATTATGGTACTGTATTAAATATACCTTAATGTCATTTCTATTTAAACTTGTATATCATGTATTTAATTATATTTGAAATTACACATATAAGTTGCATATTAAGTACATTTAAAAGATATTATCTTAATAGTTAAAATTTAAAATCGTGCTTTAGTACATTGTCAACACAAAGGATTATGAAAACATAATTTAACACGCACTTTAAAACAAAACTTTTAATCTGATATTATAAAATGCAAAGATTTTAAAAGTGTGTTAAGAAACTGTTACACTTTATTTTAAGGTGTCCTTGTTACAGTGTATACATTTAAGCTTTATTAATAAGTTTTATTAATTAATAACATGTACCTCACTATATAATTGGGTTAAGGTTAGTTGCATGTAATTATGCATAATTTACAGTAAGTACATGTAACATTTGTAACAAGGGCACTGAGAAATAAAGTGTTACAAAACAGACAGTCTTTAAATACAGTTAAGTGGACTTTTATATCATTAATATTATATTATCAGCAAGTAGAGGTTTTAAGCACACTTTTTCACAAGAGAAGGCAAGAAAATGGTTGATTATAAATAATGTCATTCAGCTAAAAAAAGTGTTGTGTAATTTGATGTTTTTTAGAATATAAGCTGGCAGGGAATGTTGTGTCAAGGTTCTCTCAAAGTTATGAACGAATGTTCTTCCAGTAACGTTCATTCAGAGTTATCTGGTCTTTAATAATTTTCTCAAAATATTAGCACAAAAACATTATTTAATCATCATTCATAGAACTTTTTTAAACGTTTAGTTGGACATTTCAAGTTTTTAAATGATACTACTTGTTTCAGAACATCCAGAGAACGTTCAGAAGTAACGTTCCCATAAATAAAATGTTCCTTTAATGTTCACATAACCAAGAAAAAATGTTTTTAAAACTGGATGTTCAGGGAACATTCAGAAAATATAGCTGCGAGCAGCAGTTATCAGGGTTCAAGCACTTTAAGGCCTTTAAGCACATGCGTAGAAAGGTATTATGTTTTAATTAGCAAGCCTGTAATCATCTCGATCATAGATGGGAAAAGTCCATTTGCAGTCAATACTGGCAATTTATCATAGGAAATATATAGCTTTTTCAGAGTTATTGAGGTTGAGCCAAAAACCTAGGACTAGTTAGCCAAAGTTGGTTTTTGAAATAATCTCCAATATTTAACGAACGATTCGATGGACAGCGGCGGTCCCAGAGGCAAAGTTGCTCAGAATGAGAAGTTCTACCATGTGGTATGAATGTCGTGGGCGTGTGGGAAAAATCACACGATATACAATCATTTATGCACGTGAAAAACACAAAGGCTGGCCAATTTCTTTGAATTTCTCACAGGCGTCTAGGGCCATGAGTCAAACATGCCCAGCGAGTTTCGTTCCGATCGGCCTACGTTAACTTTGTCTCAAACTTCATTGGCCGATGGCGGACATGTTTTTTGAGATATATCAATGTCCTCAAAGATAATCATGGCTCCTCGGACAAAGACACTGCATGCCAATTTTTCAAGTCAATAGGAATAACAATGTAGTTATAGCCATTTTCATGTTTTTTTTCTTGTTATAGCGCCACCAAGTGGCCAGTCGCCAAGTCCTTTTTCACATGACCAAAGAATGAGCTCTTACACAGGTGTACCAAGTTTGGTACAAATATCTCATTCCGTTCACAAACTATAGCCATTTTAGTAAAAATGGCTCCGCCCACTTTGAACGTGTTGGCGCCCCCTAGTGACCGTGACTCAAAAGAACTACCAGCCCTCAAGTTTCAAGTCTCTACGACTCACGGTTTGGTCTGCCCGATCGCTCTGAGGGGAGAATGCTGACAGCTTGCACTGTGTAAAATGTTGTTTATGCAAACATTTGTACTGAAAAACTGAGCAAGAACATCATTTTTAGCAGTGTAAATGGAGCAGAGTCTTCGAGTGTCACAGATAGACAGATGGAAAGGTGAGGAAGGGAACGAGGACATTCAGGGAGAGATCAGTGAAGGCTAAATTGGGTTTCACAAGAGACCTGTAATCTTGCATAAAGACATCGACATGATTTTCATTAGTTCCAGAGCATCAGATCTCGTGTAGGATTACAGCTCTGAGAGATCACACAGAAGAGCTGCTGATGTAAGGAAACTTAGTCATTGTTATTTCCTCAACAGTGTTATTTTGAGTTTCTTTATCCGTCTGACTCACACTCAGATATACAGTAACGGGCCTACGCTCTCAAAACAGTGAGAAGAACAGAAGCGGATTCGTTTAGAGAAACAGTCAATGAAGTCGTGCTTGAAACGGACTGATTAGCGTGTGTTCATGCTAAAAATAAAGTCTGCTCTTAATGAGCATCACATCTGTAATTAGCCAAACTGTGTTTGACCGAAGCTGCACCTGTGCCTCTCGCGTGTGATGTACTGCGATCTTTCTATCTTCATGACTGACATGGCATGCTGAAAAATGAATATCCATCTGGCACGCAACATTTCATGTTCCTGTTTTTTAATGAGGAGGACGTCTTTTTCCTCCTGTCGTGAAGGAACTTCATATCAGTTATTTATTTAGCGGGGTCTCGAGAGGGAGAGGAGGGACACAGTGTAAATGACTTACAGTCTGCATCGACCTTGAATGATTCGCCTCGCTTGTTCGTTCTCACTAATTAGCCGGCGTTAGCGCTAACACGTTCCCTGAGATGCTGGCGAGTGACACGCACGTCCACCCTAAAGCAGATCAGATTTAGCCTAAGTGTGTTTGTTTTAATTCTCATATTAAGCTTCTGTGTAATCCCAGAGAGGCTAAAATGTGTTCAGAGCAACAGCTAGCCATCCTGAAAGTGATTTTATAAACACTGGGAAACCGCGCCTGTGGCGACATTTCTGTAAAATGATGTTATGTTGCTTTTTTTTTGCACATTTTGTGACACTTTCAAAGTGAGTGAGTGTTCAGTTTTATTCAAAACAGACGAATGTGAATCGTTTTGCTAAACATCCGATCAGTGGCGCTAAAAGGTTAATGCTATATAACATTTCAAAATAATGTACCAAATGGTGTTAAAATAGTGTTTTTTAACTTTAGTTAGTGTGTAATGTTGCTGTTTGATCATAAACAACATCTGCAAAGTTACGACACTCAAAGTTCAATGCAAAGGAGATATTTTCTTTTACAGAAATTGCAACAAACGGCTGGTAGGGACTACAACGAGCTTCTTCCTGGGTTGGTGACATCACAAACCCTAAAATTTACATAAACCCCGCCCCCGAGAACACGTAACAAAGGGGGCGGGGCCATGTTGGGCTGCTTTAGAGAAGAGGAAGAGTGTTGTAGTCGAGTGTTGTTCATTTTACACCACAAACGAGGGTCAATTCAACACAAAAGATGAACATGACGGCACATGCTAGTGGATGAGTTGAATCAACTCCACAGCAACTACATCAATTTATCCACTAACCATTCAGAAACGTCCAGTTTCATTCTAAAAGTTGTAACTTCTTCCTGAGTCTCTCCATCAGTGTCGACTCCGGTTTGAACAATGTAAGGCTGAACACTGTCGTCATTTTGGCTGCGTGAGATTCTCCAGCTTTGTTGTTGTTGAGCTGTTAAAGCTCCGCCCTCTTCTGGAAAGGGGGCGGGAGCAGCAGCTCATTTGCATTTAAAGGGACACACACAAAAACGGTGTGTTTTTGCTCACACCCAAATAGAGGCAAATTTGACAAGCTATAATAAATGATCTGTGGGGGATTTTGAGCTGAAACTTCACAGACACATTCTGGAGACACCAGAGACTGATATTACATCTTGTGAAAGGAGCATTATAGATCCACTTTAAAGTCACCATGAAATCAAAACAGACAATTCTTGTTTTTTATTGAATATTTCAGTGTTTATTCTAAATGATTTATTGGTGCACATCATTATTGTGTTAAATTCATGTTCCTCGTAATCTTGAATCAAAATCTCTTCTGTTCTCTGATGACGAGGGCGGGGCAACCTGTCACTCACATGAGATCCACCAATAGCAAACCACAACCATCCAATCAATTCCCCACAGACAAACATCAAGCCCCGCCCTACATTTGTTCTTGTTTGAGAAGCGTTTCAGTCAGATATACAGTATAATAGTGAAGAAATGCTTTACTTTCCATAAAAAGTAACTAAGTAACACAATATTGTAATGCATTACTTTTAAAAGTAACTTTCCTCAACACTGGTACCAGCTGAGCTGCTGAGCAAGCATCAGAAATGCTACGCAAATGAAGCTGTTTATGTGACTGTAAATGTATTACTTTACAAATCATGCACTGTGTTAAAAGTGTTTTGAGGTCATAACACAGTATTGTGCAGAAACTCTTTTAAAATAAAGGCTCCAAAAACGTGTTTTCGCAGCGATGCAATAGAAGAGCCATTTTAGGTTTCTTAAAGAATCTTTCAGTGATCAGTTCTTAAAAGAACCATCAGTGTGAAGAACATTTTAATTTTCTAAAGAATGTTTTTCATTATAAAGAACCTTTTGTCCATGTTTCATGGATGTTGAACAAGAACAAGGAAAGCTGCTGTACAGGAAACACAGAGATCGTCTTCCAGCTCCTGTGCTGCCGTCCTCCCCGTGAGAATTAATCTGTGATTCTGAAGATGTGGTTTTGTGAGTGACTTTCATGAAATATTCATGAGTTTAGGTAGTGGAGCGTCGTTCAGAGGGAGATCACCAGGTAGAATGAATTACATTAGCATGGTTTCATACATGAGCAGCTGCATCACGGCTGTTTACAGCCATCTCTGTCGTCCGCACACTTCAAGGGCTTCCACTGTCAGCCGCTGTTTATTTATAAATAACATGCGTGCTAGCGAGTGTGTGTGGAGGTGTGGAGTGTCACGGACCTCACATCCATGCTAATGAAGTCCGAGCCGGACGGCTGTGTATATCACTGGACGCTGTGGACAGATTTCATCTCGCTTGCTTCAGATGGGAACACTGCATTATAATATGGACACTATTTTTATAGCACGGATTATACAGGGTTTAACTGCCAGACGTGAGCTTTTCCACCTTGCATGAAACACACACACACACACACACACACACACACACACACACACAGATTTATCCCAGTTCTGTTGGCTGTCAGTCGTGTGATCAGTCAGGGATGTGTTTGTCTTCACCCGAGAGTCTTTAATCAGTCCGTTTAGGATAATAGGGAATGATGAGGATGTGGAAATGGCCTGGCGTTTCAAAAAGACTCAATTTGTTAACACAGTTTGGGGTGCAAAAGTAAACACTGGGTTTCTCTGCGGGTTGCTGTTTCCTGTGTAGGCGGTCATTAGCAGGACTGCTTTATTTTGTGCATGTGAAATTTGTGTTGTTTCAGACCATTCAGTAGTTTGGGGTCGGTAAGATTTTTTAGTGTTTTTCAAAGAAGTCTCTTCTGCTCACTTTAGCTGCATTTATTTGATCAAAAATACAGTAAAATAGAGAAATATTATTCCAATGTAAATCAGCTTTTTTCTATGTGAATATATAGTAAAGTGTAATTTATTCCTGTGATCAAAGCTGAATTTATTTGATCAAAAATACAGTAAAATAGTGAAATATTATTCCAGTGTAAATCAGCTGTTTTCTATGTGAATATATAGTAAAGTGTAATTTATTCCTGTGATCAAAGCTGAATTTATTTGATCAAAATACAGTAAATAGTGAAATATTCCAGTGTAAATCAGCTGTTTTCTATGTGATATATAGTAAAGTGTAATTTATTCCTGTGATCAAAGCTGAATTTATTTGATCAAAAATACAGTAAAATAGTGAAATTATTCCAATGTAAATCAGCTGTTTTCTATGTGAATATATAGTAAAGTGTAATTTATTCCTGTGATCAAAGCTGAATTTATTTGATCAAAAATACAGTAAAATAGTGAAATATTATTCCAATGTAAATCAGCTGTTTTCTATGTGAATTTAGTAAACCTGTGATCAAAGCTGAATTATTGATCAAAAATACGTAAAATAGTGAAATATTATTCCAATGTAAATCAGCTGTTTTCTATGTGAATATATAGTAAAGTGTAATTTATTCCTGTGATCAAAGCTGAATTTTCAGTGTCTTCAGTGTCACATGATCCTTCAGAAATCATTCTGATATGATGATTTGATGCTCAAGAAACATTTATGATTATTATCAATATGAAAACCATTATATTTTTGTGGAAACCATGATAAATTTTATTTTTCAGAATTTTTTGATAAATAGAAAAATACAGCATTTATTTGAAATAGATTTTTTTTGTAACATTGTACAGGTCAGTTTTGGTCCACTTAATGTGTTCTTGCTGAATAAAAGTATTAATTATTGTTTTGAGTGAGTAAAAATGGTAATTTTGCCTTTTTGCTCATAATTGTTTGCCTGCAGAGCATTGTTTATCCTCTAGTTTAGTTTATAGGAAGCTTCTTTTTTAATAGCGTTGGTGCCATTATCTTGGCATTTGGCAGTGGAAAGTCTTTATGAGTTTAAAAGTCATTATGAACGTGCAACTTTAAAGTGAACACAATATAAATGCCATCAGATTTTGCTCCTCACTATTGCACTGCAAAGATGTTCTTCTTCAGTGTTTCTGTCTTGTTTTGCAGTACAAATATCTAAACATTCATAAATCAAGATACATTTACTGGAGAAGCAAAATGACTGAAGATATTAAGTCTTGTTTACTGAGAAAATCATCAAAATGAAGTGAGAACAAATATCTGTCTGGAGTCAGAAAAATCATCTTGTTTTCTCTTTGAATGAAGTTTATTTTTCTGACTTCATTGACAGATATTCGTTCTCACTTTTTTTTCAGTAAACAAGACTTAATATATTCAGCCATTTTGCTTCTCCAGTAAATGTATCTTGATTTAAGAATTTTTAATGAAAAGCAAGACAAAAATACTAAAACTTGAATATGAATACGCAGGATTGGTTGTGTCGTCTGACAGGGCTGAAGCACTTTAGATGTAAAGCATTGCCGTCATAGCTAGCGAGAAGCGGTCATTTTTTCTTCCTCCTGTTTACACGATGACTTATGATCCATCGACTGCTTCTATCCATGTGCCATTCCTAAAATATTTTGTCTCGGCATCAGTCTCGGAGCTACACAAGCTAAATGACAGCTTGCCATGAGAGAATCCTCCTGATCCAGACGCCGCTGAATCCCCACAGCCCAGTTCAGTCACTCCCAGAGAGAGAGAATATGGACGAGTATCAAACATGCTGCCGTGAGCAACAATAAGCCCTGAATCCCCTGCGGGGAGACTGTGAATTCTCGTTATTGTTGTATATGTCAGACTACACGTGCCTGCCGTTTGTTTCTGCAGGAGAGTAACAGGAAAGAGCCAGTGAAGATCAGTGCGAACGCTCAAAGGAACGAGTGAATGAACGCACTTCCTCAGGCTGGAAAAACTGCAGTCGTGTTTAAATCTGCACGAGTGAACACTAAACAAGACAACAGGGTAACTGCAGTGAATCCTGTCAGGTAAAGAGTCCATGTTATGTGTTTCTGGTCTCTACTAGAACAGATGATTATTTCCTCATATTCTCCATTGTTGCAGCTCCTCTCTTCCCAGTCTGTCAGTAACGCTCTGTTTACTTCCTGTCTCTATGAAGCCCCTCCTTCTGAAAAGCACACTGTGCTCTGATTGGTCGGCTGGAGCAGTGTGTTGTGATTGGTGTTTGGGAAATGTCCCGCCCCTTACCATAACCGCCAGTTTCAACACACTACTAACTAACTCAACCAGGCCCCGCCCCTTTATTCTGTGCATTAATTATTTAAATGAGGAATATTGTGAAGAAAACTCAAGATGAGGCGTTTCAGGAGTTCAGAAACTTTTTCATGCTCAAACATGCTCTTCACTTGTCACCATTTTAGCTGGCCAGAATATTGCTTGTTTCTCTGTATTGCACATGGATTCAGAGGAGCTGACTCTATAAATCAGTCACCCCAGAGATCTTCAGTACAGAATACATAAGTCTGATTAACATGCTGTAATTTCTGCCCTAAAGTTGCATGGACATGAATCTCCTACCATGTTGGAGAAAGATGAAATAAATACATCTCTCTTAATAATTCCCAGACACCATAGGGAATGTGGAGTTATTAGATCTTATTGCATTGGAAAGCACCATCTGATTGGATATGCAGCACACTCTTATCTCAGCGTACGCCTGAAAACAAACTCTCTTCAAACTGAGATGTTCAGGCGAGACGGGGCAAAACTTTCTGCCTGTTTGTTGGTCTCGCTGCCCTCTCTGTGAACCCGAACAGCATCAATCCCTCCTCCGGTGGAAGAACAAGAGGGAGGGATCGTCTGAGAGCCGAGGCGAGAGAAGATGAGAAATAATCTCATATAGCTTGAAATCTCTTTGGATGTGTTGAAGTCTGTGTCTGTGTCTGGTTAAAAATATATTAAAGAGTGATGGTGCGGCTCTGAGCTGTGTCAGAGAGATAGACCGTCGCTCCAGCGCCGTGATTAGCGTGTCATGAGCGTGTGAAGAAACTCTGATGACACCGACACATCTGTTTATGAGTCTTGGGTGGAGATCAAACATGAATCACATGTGCTTACACAGGTCTAACAGCTGCTTCGTTTTCATGCACGACACAAAACTAATGCTGATCTTCACTCATACAAACCCTGATTTTAGTGAAAACAGAGACTCAGGTGATCAGTGGCTTTATTATAATGTCTTCATTTGTGTTCTGAAGATGAACGAAGGTGTGGAACGACATGAGGGTGAGCGATTAATGACAGAATGATCATTTTTGGCTGAACTTTCCTTTAAATTCTGGATGTTGCCCATCTCTGTATGTCGAGGACCCGTAATGTTCGCAGCACATGTCAAAAACTTGTCAGCGTCATGTTGGAAGTGTCTTCTAGTGTAATTGTTCTGACCTCATGTGAGAAGCGAGTCCTGCTGGAGTGATGGAGAACTGCCGGCCTACTGAGCCAGCTCTAAAAGACTTTCATTAGTCCCACTTTCCCATGAGGAGGGTTTGGGATAATTACCAATTAGAGCAGCCATCAGTGTGTGTGTGTGTGTGTGTGTGTGAGTCTGGTTTCCACTCAGTGCAGACAGCCGTATAGGTCTGTGTGTTAAATATGGAAAAGACTTTAATCTAATGCTTGAGTCGCTCTCTGCAATTGCTTGTCAGTTTTGTCAGCTAATTATAAAGTAGCCACATTGTGTGCAGATTTGTCCTTCCAGCTCTCTGTTCCTCCACCTCCTGTCCCGTACCTCGACTCTTTTCTCCGCTCGGCACGTCTTGTCTTTTTGAAGAGTCTGTCTGTGGATCCGGCGCTCGCAGAGGGAGTGTGTTCTCGTGGTCTCGCTCCGTCCCTCGCCGCACGACTCCACGATGCTCTTCTGATGTTAAACGTTCACTTCTAACGCTGCGCTTCAACAGAGGCGAAGATTCTTACAGTGTGAAATATCATCCGGACTTACAAATGTTAGATGAACCTTCATAAGTGAATTCCAGCTGCATTTTTTTGCTCAAATCGAGCATCTTCATCCCCTTCATGAAGCCGTTTTACTCACTTTAAGGAAGTAAATGTATGCCTGACTGTAACTGTAAATATTTAAAGCCAATAAAAAAGGAAGTAAATTTGCCGTTTATAATCGCACAGCCCCGGGCCTGTATTCTCCTCTTCATCTCACAGACCTAGAAGTCATTTATTTAAGCATTTAAATATTTCTCTGTTTCTCTCGTACAAGTGCAGCTACTAGTGAAAAATATTTATTATATAAAGATATATATATATATATATACAGTTGCAAGAAAAAGTATGTGAACCACTTGCAGAATCTGTGAAAATTTTAACAAAATAAGAGAGATCATACAAAATGCATGTTATTTTTTATTTAGTACTGTCCTGAGTAAGATATTTTACATAAAAGATGTTTGCATTTAGTTCACAAGACAAAACAATAGCTGAATTTATTAAAATAACCCCATTCATAAGTATGTGAAGCATTGATTCTCAATACTGTGTGTGGTTACCTGATGATCCACGTTTTTGTGTTTGTGATGGTTGTTCATGAGTCTCTTGTTTGTCCTGAGCAGTTAAACTGAGCTCTGTTCTTCACAAAAATCCTCTGCTCCTCTTCAGTTTCAGCATTTTTGCATATTGAACCCTTTCCAGCAGTGACTGAATGATTTTGAGGTTCATCTTTTCACACTGAGGACACTGAGGGACTCAAACACAACTATTAAAAAAGGTTCAAACATTCATGCTCCAGAAGAAACACGATGCATTAAGAGTCGGGGGTGAAAACTTTTGAACAGGATGAAGTCACAATTTTTCTTATTTTGTTTAAATATCATTGTTTTTCATTTAGTACTTCCCTTCGGAAGCAACAGAAGATATTGCATGTTTCCCGGAAGACAAATTAAATACAATTTACCTTGATCTTCAAATTCCAAAAGTTTTCACCCCCCGACTCTTAATCATCGTGTTTCCTTCTGGAGCATCAGTGAATGTTTGAACCTTTTTTAATAGTTGAGTTTGAGTCCCTCAGTTGTCCTCAGTGTGAAAAGATGAATCTCAAAATCATTCAGTCACTGCTGGAAAGGGTTCAAATATGCAAAATGCTGGAAAACTGAAGAATTGGAGGATTTTTGTGAAGAACAGCTCAGTTTAACTGCTCAGGACAAACAAGACTCATGAACAACCATCACAAAACACACAAACAGTCGTGGATCATCAGGTAACCACACACAGTATTGAGAATCAATGCTTCACATACTTATGAATGGGTTATTTTAATAAATTCACCTATTTTTATGTAAATATCTTTTATGTAAAATATCTTACTCAGGACAGTACTAAATAAAATAACATGCATTTTGTATGATCTCTCTTATTTTGTTAAAATTTTGCACATTTTCACAGATTCTGCAAGTGGTTCACAAACTTTTTCTTGCAACTGTATATATACAGTATATAAACAGGCAGATGTGCCCTTCACACCCTTCAGACTGCCGCTCACTCTCGAACAGACTTCACCACACGAGTCTGTGAAAGATGGGAATGAGGTCGGAGGTGTGGATCGCTGCTGGGAGTGACTGATGGACAGGTGGAGCTCTCTTTTGAATGTTGAATACTGTTCCTCCTGGAAAGAGAGCATCATGCCGCATTGTGAGGAGAGGTTGACGGCTTTGCCTCCACCTCTCGTTTCTCTCTCTCATCTCTCATATGTTGACAAAGATGCCTGAGAAGGGGATGAGGTGTCAGAGATGTTTCTGAGATCAGAGGAGGAGTGTGAGTAGAAGCAGGCTTGAGTAACTCATGTGCAGCAGAGGAAAGCAGAAGCCCTGCAGATTTTGTCCATCTCTACACCTCTCACCCCGTCCCAAATGGAACCCTAAACCCTCGCCATCTTCCTCCGAGTCTGCGCTTTAGTGACGTAATGCTGCTTCAGGGAGAAGTCTGCTGCGGCTCGGCAAATGACAAATGGGACGCCACGAGTGCGCTTGAAGTGTGTCGTTTGGGACGGGCCTGTCTGTCGTTTTGTGTTCTTCACTCCAGGGCAAAATTCTGATTTTTAGCATCGAACCGTTCCCTCGTGATGTCAATTTGTAGGCCAACGGGGAAGGCTAATTTACCATGGATTCCCTCTGGAATTCCTAATGGATTTTTTGGAATTCAATTTATGAGCAGAATGAGGTCTGTGCTGAACTTTACATGACGAGGCTTTTATACTTAGTCTTAATACACCTCAAACGTGAATCAGCTGAATTAAAATAAGGAATAATTACAAGGACAGTGTGTGTGTGCAGAATATACTCGTTATTAACAGTTTCAGAATTCATGTTTAAGGTGTGATTAAAGGGTTAGTTCACCCAAAAATTAAAATAATGTCATTAATTACTCACCCTCATGTCGTTCCACACCCGTAAGACCTTCATTCATCTTTGAACACAAATTAAGATATTTTTGATGAAATCCGATGGCTCAGTGAGGCCTGCATAGCCAGCAATGACATTTCCTCTCTCAAGATCCATTAATGTACTAAAAACATATTTAAATCAGTTCATGTGAGTACAGTGGTTCAATATTAATATTATAAGCCACCAGAATATTTTTGGTGCCCAAAAAAAAACAAATAACGACTTATATAGTGATGGCCGATTTCAAAACACTGCTTCAGGAAGCTTTGGAGCGTTATGAATCTTTGTGTCGAATCAGCGGTTCGGAGCGCCAAAGTCACGTGATTTCAGCAGTTTGACACGCGATCCGAATCATGATTCGACACAAAAGATTCATAACGCTCCGAAGCTTCCTGAAGCAGTGTTTTGAAATCGGCCATCACTAAATAAGTCATTATTTTGTTTTTTTGGCGCACCAAAAATATTCTCGTGGCTTTATAATATTAATATTGAACCACTGTACTCACATGAACTGATTTAAATATTTTTAGTACATGGATCTTGAGAGAGGAAATGTCATTGCTCAGGCCTCACTAAGCATCGGATTTCATCAAAAATATCTTAATTTGTGTTCTGAAGATGAATGAAGGTCTTACGGGTTTTTTTTTTTGGGTGAACTAACCCTTTAACTGTAATTTAAGTTGTAGATTCTCTTTAATATAAACCACAAATCTTATTTTACTAAACCAAAAGTCATATGTAAAAATAAATAAATAAATAAAAGTAAATAAATGTATTTCTGGAATGTAAATTAAATAAATTCAACAGTCACAACAGTTATATTTTTATTAACTTTTGTGGCATAACATAAATAGTTATTTATATTTTCATAGATTTTTAAAATAATATTATTATTTTTTATTATTATTTATATTAGTTATATTATTATAATTATTTTTTGATATATAAGGCTGTGATTTAAATATTTTTTCTTTCTAAATGGCGTGAAATATTATCATTTAATGATTGTGAGAGTGCTGCATATATGATAATCTTGAGTAATTCATCTTTTCACTCTTTAAACTGTACTGCAGGTATATGAATTAATTTGAATTTCACTCAGTTTCATTCTCATTTTAATTGCAGATATGATCCTGTTTGCTTCCTCAATGTAAATTCATGTAAAGTCATAAACAGTGTGTTTCTGTGTGCTGCTCTCCTCCTCACGCTCCTGCTGTTTCTTTACAGTTTTTCTCTCCCTCCCATTTCTAACACATTCAGTCCTTTACACATCATCATGTCCAATTACTGCTATACCGAGAGCAGTGAGTGATTGCAGGTTGCTATATACAGTTTTAATCACATATTATATAGATGTTGTTTATTACTACAGTAATAATTAAGTGTGTGGTTGTTGTGTACTTGAACTACTTAGATAATTAACTTTTTTATTCAGAACATTTAAAATAATTATAAAAGCTCTAAATTTACCAAAATAAACAAGCTTGATTGCTTTAGAACCGGCATCTAACTGTGAATCATTAAGATAACCTGCACATTCAACCCTCGAGATCATTCATTTCTCAGATGGTGAAGGACAGTTGTAGAAATTAAGACTAAAGAGCGTTTCTGAAGAAGAAAAACGCACAAATCACATGTTAAGAAATGTTACAGACGTTGTAAATACACACACCCCGACTGACTCGTGTGTTTACAGCGCTGTCTGTGTGTGTGAGGATCAGTGTCTGTCTGCTGTCTGTCATCGTGATGATGATGATGATGATGATGATGATGGAGACACTTTCTTCTGTCATCATCATCTCTCTCTCTCTCAGATTGAGTGTGACGTCAAACAGCACAGAAAAGGTGGTCTAAATATATGCCACGTTCTCTCTGACATGGCATTGGGGAATTTTTCTCATTACCAGATCAAGACAATTACAGAGATTACAGCCGCTTCAGATTAGACTATTCCGGATCATCTCATCCCACTCTCTGTTTACTTCCAAACTTTACATCTAAACCAAACCCGGTCCGCGTTCCGACCCCTTCGTCCTCGGGTCGCTCCTTCTCCCGAGATAATGACGAATTAGCTTTAAGTCTTTCAGACACAAGATTGAATCAGGCTCCCAAAAAGCGGGGCACGGGAAGAAGAGAAAATAATTAGATTTTTGACTTTGTGTTGCTCAGGAGAGTTATACAATTTCTCATTCGATTAATCCCGGATTTAATTCAATCTGGAGTTGCCTGAAATAGCCCTGGTGCCTGACCTGCTGTTTCAGCCTTTAATCACGGCAACACCTGGCATCATCATCATCATCATCATCATCATCATCATCCCGCCGGAGCTTCACTGCACACGGACGCACTTTCATTTGCTGAATTCACTGTAACATTTGTGCAGTAGAGTTGTTAAATATATTTCCCTGTACAGATGGACTTTCGTAGCCAGTTGAAAGTGATTTTGAAAAATAAACCAAACTTGAGAAATATTCACTGGAGTTAAAGGGTGTGACAACTAGCCCCGGTGTGAGTTATTAGTTAAAATGTTTCTGTATGTAAAATATATCAAATGTTGGATGTCTATACAGCTGTCATTTGTCACCGCACTGATATCTATCTCATGTTTTAATTTCCCGTAGCATCCGGTGCTGAGGTTTTCCGTGCGTCCACGCCTCGTTGATTTCAGTCAGAAAGGTGGCTGACAGTTTTTGACAGGAAGCTGTTTTGGCTGTGGAACTGACAGAGCCTGATCCCCTGCTGGCTCTAATGGCTATTGACGCCTCTAATTGCGGCGGCGGTGACATGGCAACACAATCCGTCTTCCTCTACATTTACTGCAATTAGTCCCAGCATTCATCTGCTGCAGCGGGGGTCCATATGAGCACGGTCACACACACACACACACACACACACACACACACACACTTTCTGACAGACGGTGTAGGTGGACGAGGTCAGAGTTGAGAAGAGTTTCAGCAGATTGACATAAACTAATGAAGTTCTGCTCATGTTCACGTTCACTCTTCAGCACTATGATGGATTTATGACTCTTCCAGACTGTAGATCTCTTGAACTCACATTTAAACAAACATTTTTATTTTGGGGGTTTCAGTCCCTGGTCTTCCTCAGTGTTTCTGTTTTCCAGTACAAATAAACGTTCTTAAATCAACATACATTTACTGGAGAAGCAAAATGACTGAAGATATTAACTCTTGTTTACTGAGAAAATCATGTGAAGTGAGTTTGTTTTTAAAACAAGAACAAATATCTGTCAGTGGAGTCACAGAAATAAATTGTTTTCCCTTTGAATGAAGATGATTTTTCTGACTCCACTGACAGATAACAATAAAGAACCATTTTGAAATTAACGAATCAAAAAGAACCAAATGAGTCAGTTAGAACCGGTTCTTTTTGAGTCGGACAGGACCGAAAGCTGATTTTCAACTTTGATTCGTTCATTTGGAAGCGGTTCTTTGGTTCAGTGACTCATCTGGAGAATCTCATTGGCTCGTTCAGTGCTGAGCGAGGAGAGTGTGATTTTTGCGTCATCAACACGGAACTAAAGTTCGATTCAGTTTGATTCTATGAAACGGTGGATGATTCATTCAAGAATCAAACATCACTACATTCTCATTACACTAGCTGTCAATCTGAACTGAAATAGATTGGATTAATAAGTTCCAGGACCACCACTTAATTATGTTGAAATTAATTGGAAAAATTAAAATGAATGTTTATGCTAGAAATGATGAACTCATGTAGTTGAACATGAAGTTCTCATACACTCTTAAAAATAAAGGTTCTTCAGTGGAAGATCTTTTAACATCCATTGAACTTTTCCATTGCATAAAAGGTTCTTTAGATTATTAAAACATTTACAGAAATTCTTTTAAGAACTGATCACTGAACGGTTCTTTAGGGAACCAGAAATGGTTCTTCTGTGGCATCGTTGTGAAAACCAGCTCTTTGAAGCTTTATTTTTAAGAGTGAAACTCAAAATGATTGATGCAAATCAAATGGTTCTGGTTCATGAATCTGTTATCACAAGGTGTCACGATCACCGTCTGCTCCTGTCAGTTCCCGGACTACACTTCCCACAATCCTCCCTGTCAGTCACATGTTCACGTCACACCAATCACCTGTTGCCACATCCACCCTAGCACACTACACTGATCACCACACCCAGCTGCAGCTCATTTACAGGACTATAAAGGACTGTCACACACACCACCTCACCGCGAAGTCTTGATTACTACTGTGTCATTTCTGAGCGTTTATATCCTGTCTGCCTGCTTGTTATCGTTCCTGCCTGTTTCTCGTTATTGACCCATTGCTGCCTGTCCTGATCATTGCCTGTCCCTTGACTACGACTCTGCCTGTTCCTCACTGTTCCTGTTTGTTTCTGTTTTGACCCTGCCTGTACGACCACTCTTGTTATTAATAAAACGCTGCACTTGGATCCTCTGCCTGAGCTCCCATTCATAACACAAGGTTTGAACCAGAAACTTTCAGATTACAGTCTCACTACTTCCATCATCCTCGTCGTCTCCAGTTCTCCATCTTAATCTGAAGTGCGGTATTAAAGCCTCTGATCTTCATCATCCTCTCTCTCTTACACTGGCTTCATCTCTGAACATCATCATCTCTAAAGCTCAGCAGCAACTTTGGACATTATGACATGTATGTCATGAGATTTACAAATGTTTCTTTTAATGATTGTGAAACGTTAGTAAAAAACTGTGTATTTAATAACACCCAGAATTACTTATATTTGAACATCTTTTTATCACTTACAGTGAATTTTTACCCAAAATTCTGGTGAACACAGGGCAGACAAACCCAAAATATCCAGTTCAGATTTTTAGAAACCATCAATATTGGGTTAATCATAATAATTATGATAATCAGGTTTATTCTTAACTAATGTTTCTGAAAGAAGTGTCTTCTGCTCACCAAAGCTGCATTTATTTGAAAATAAATGTATCAAAAATACAGTAAAACAGTGAAATATTATTCCAATGTAAAGTGTAATTTATTCCTGAATTTTCAGCATCATTACTCCAGTCTTCAGTGTCACATGATCCTTCAGAAATCATTCTGATATGATGATTTGATGCTCAATAAACATTTATGATTATTATCAATGTTGAAAACAGCTTCATATTTTTGTGGAAACCGTCATAGATTTTATTTTTCAGGATTCTTTGATGAATAGAAAGTTGAAATAGATTTGAAATAGAATATTTTATAACATTATAAATGTCTTTACTGTCACTTTTGATGAATAAAAGTATTATATTTTTGTAAATTCTGACCAATAATTTGCACATATAGGCCTATAACTGAATATTGGATGTTTTAAATAAGGTGTTTATATGATCTATAAAATCTAGGAATATGCCAGAAACCAATAAGGTTAACATGGCAAATATCTAATGAAAATATGACCATATCCCAGTATCAGTCAGAATATTCTTTTCTGCATAAACACATTAATTGCAGAGAGGAAAGGAAACTGGGAAAAGGACTCGAGAGCCTCGTAATCCGTGTGCTCCTCTCCATGCTAATGTCCTACCTTGGCCCTTTTCAGACGGTCTGGATCTCTCGTTCCCCTCGCTCTCGCTCCTTTCCTCTCTTTCATGCTTTAATGCCGTATGAGGATACTGGAGAACAAGGGAAGCGCACATTAAAGGAGTGTGTGAGTGTGTGTGTGTGTGTGAGTGTGTGTGTGTGTGTATGTTAAGCAGCTGAACCTCCAGAGGATCTCTACTGAATCTTAAGCTCAAGCTCCTCTATCACGCTGGCCGCTCTGGGATATCCCAGCATGCCTTTCACCTTACCTCGAACCCATAGCCAGGAAGTGCCCTCGTTCCTCTGCGGAGGCGAGAGCACTGGAGAGATGGAGGGAAACACAATGGGAAGGTAACAATAGCCTTGAAATGAGCAGCTTAAGGGCTTAGGCAGCATTAGAAACAGCACATTTTCTCCCCATAAAACTCCAGCCTCTCGTCCCTGAACAAACGGGATTGTTGACTTGTTTATTTATTCATCGGCCCTTTGCTGCATGAATTCATCACACGGAAGGGCAGGGAAAACTCGAGCAGGAGACCATGCAGAAGATCAGTTTACCTCTTCCGGTCTGCTGTACGTTCACGCTTCCCGTGCTTTATTTTCTGAGGCTGAGGAAGTGTCCAAATACAGCCAATGCTCTTAAAAGATTTGAAGGCGTCTCGAAAGATGCCCAGGTTCATGGAGAAGTCAAGGGAGGCGGAAGACAAAAGAGGAAGCGGAGCCGGCGGCGAGGCGGACCGAACGCCTCTGTTTATGAAAGCGGAACGCATCTCTATTCGGAGAGGGTTTAAGGTTTTTTCTTTCCTCTGTTCTTCTCTCTTTCTCAAGAACAATATGCCTCGTATCCTCTGCTTTTCCCTCCGGAGAGCTCTGGAGCAACAGGAGGATTAGTGCAAAACTTTGTGGTTTAAGGACGAGACGGAGTCGACAGCCGTAGAGACAGATGAGAGTCCAGACTGATCAAGAGAGGGACGAGGCTTTGACTTTCACCTGCTCGAGGAAAGAGAAGTGTGTGTGAAAGATGTGTGTGAGGATGCTCCACTTGTCATGACGCTGCTAAAGAGCCTTAAACCAATCTTTAGCCTTTTTTGAAATTGATCTGAGGGCTTTAAAGAAGTGATTTCATACACTATTTAAAAAAAAAAAATCATTTAATGTATTATTTTTTATTTGTTTTTTATTTTTATTATTTAACTTTTTTTCAACAGTAATGTTTGTTTTGTGGCAAAAACAGTCATGGTCTATAAAGAAAAAACAAATCTAATTATTTAATTTTGTCATCATTTACTCACCCTCTTGTCGTTTAAAACCTGTATGACTGTATGACTTTCTCCTGTGAAACATATATATAATATAATATAATATATATAATATAATATAAGATAATATAATATATAATAAATATATAATATAATATCAGAATATAATATAATATAATATATATATATATATAATATAAGTAATAATATATATAAATATAATATAATATAATATATGAATAATATAATATAATATATATAATAAATATAATATAATATAAACGAATATAAATATAATATAATATAATATAATATAATATATATAATATAACTATAATATAATATAATATATATAATATAATATATATACATATATAATATATATATAATATAATAATATAATATAACATAATATAATATAACTAATATATATAATATAATTAATATAATATATAATAATAATATAACAGAATATATATATAAATAACAGAATATAAAATATATATAATATATTATATAATATAATATAATATAATATAATATAATATAATATAATATACTATAATTAATAATATATATAATATAAATAAATAATATATATAATAATATAAATATAATATAATATAATATAATATATAATATATATATAACATAATAACAATATATATATATATATATCGAATATATATAATATATAGAATATAATATAGAATACTATGGGTGAGGTTGGAACAGTTTTATTTTAGTATTAGTTATGTACTATTATAGTATTTATTAATATTTTGAATTAGGTTTTATTTTTATATTTTCAGTTTTATTTTAGTTTAAGTCTTATTAATTTAGTTTTGTGCTTTTGTCATTTTTAATTAGTTTTTTATTTATTTATTTTTTATATTTCTATATTATTTTCCAGTTTAGTTTTAGTAATTTTAATGCTTCCACTTAAACTTATTTCATTTATTTGCCAAGGAAACATTTACAATTTTCATTAAGCTTGTCATATATATTTTATTTTATTTCACTTTATTCCAGTTACCGAAAATAATTTTTAATAATTTTACTTCTAGTTAACAATAACAACTCTGGTTTAGAAGGACACGAGGGCGAGTAAATGATGACAGAACTGTCAGTTTTGGGTGAACTCTCCCTTTAAACATGAGAAAGTTAACACAAGTGTTCATGTGTTTGTGTGTTTCTCTGACGTCAGAAGAATCGAATGAGCTTGAACTTTGATTCCTGTGGCTGAACACACAGTAGATGCAGAATCCTGGCTGTGTGTGTGTGTGTGTGTGTGTGTGTTATTCTGGGCTGGTTCGGCTGTCTGAGCTCCCGTCAGCTCCTCTGTAATCCCATGGATGAGTGGAACCGCTGGAACACGGAGCGTGGAGCGACGCCGCTTTGCAAATTGTCACACAGACAGACTAATCCCGACTCGCTGACAAATTGGACTTTTGTGTGACCAATGTTCTGTGTCTTTGTGTGGTGTATATGTGTGTGTGTGTGTGTGTGTGTGTGTGTGTGGGTGTGTGTGAGAGAAAGAGAAAAGTGCAGATTTGTGTCAGTTATTTAATTAGTCACAAGAATCCGTTGTGGGTTAAACAGCTTTTAATCCAAATGACATATTTGTGTAATTACAATTTTGCATGATTTTTGTACTGCGTGAGGAAATCTTACAAGAAGCGGATTTCCAATCTCATTTAACTTTTTATTTAAGTGCCGAGGATGTTTTAAACCCCAAATATAATTGTAAAGTTAAAGGTCAGATATTTTTTGAAAGAAAATAATACTTTCATTCATCAAGGATGCATTAAATTGATGCAAAAGTGACAGTAAAGACATTTATAATGTTACAAAAGATTCTATTTCAAATAAATGCTGTTCTTTTGAACTTTCTATTCATCAAAGAATCCTGAAAAATAAAATGTATCACAGTTTCCACTAAAATATGAGCTGTTTTCAACACTAATAATAATCATAAATGTTTCTTGAGCATCAAATCATCATATCAGAATGATTTCTGAAGGATCATGTGACACTGAAGACTGGAGTAATGATGCTGAAAATTCAGCTTTGATCACAGGAATAAATTACACTTTACTATATATTCACATAGAAAACAGCTGATTTACATTGGAATAATATTTCACTGTTTTTACTGTATTTTTGATCAAATAAACACAGCTTTGGTGAACAGAAGAGACTCTTTCAGATCCAAACTTTTGAATCTCAGTGTATTTGGTTTTGCTCTAAAAACTAGATTTGGTCTAAGTAAGTGATCTAACAGTAAATAAGAGCGTGTTTCTCGCCAGGATTGAGTAATTCCTCTGTCTCAGTGATTTGAGCGTATGCGTTTCATCACTGCAGGTTT
The DNA here is from genome assembly GCA_028476615.1 of Culter alburnus. Taxonomy (NCBI): domain Eukaryota; kingdom Metazoa; phylum Chordata; class Actinopteri; order Cypriniformes; family Xenocyprididae; genus Culter; species Culter alburnus. The sequence continues at coordinate 287,619 of JAOTNS010000045.1, forward strand.
CTCGGTCTCTGCGTGTGCAGACGTACAGTACGCTCCTCCAGGTAATTCCTCATGTGGAATATATGCCATATTCTGGATGCTGCGCCTACGGCTCCATTCACATCAGACATACATCTTCATATACACAATGTGATACCACAAATATAACAATTCAGTAGAGTTATTTTAAAGCCATTTTATTTTATTCATCATCCTAAACCCCTGAATCTCCTTCTTCCTCTTGAAGAGAAGAGAAGAGAATAATGTTCCATTTCTGTCATCTGTGGACACGGATCAGTGTTTCCCATCAACACAAAGATGAATAAACAACACGGAAAAGAGACATGGAAGATGACAGGCACACGTCCGGATCCCAAATGTGAGGAATGTCGTTATTCGGGGATTTTGCAACCTCAATACGCGTGTCAGTGTTCAAGCGGCTGTCGCACATTTATATGTTTTTATTATGATCCGAGGGACGGCTTTCCTTTCTGTTCCTGCTCGACGACTGGAAGATGAGATGTCTGTCAGTTGATTCAAGCCTCAGGGATTTCAGCCACAGGTTCAATGCAAAACAGGTCTTCTTCCTCAGTGTTTCTGTCCTGTTTTCTAAACATTCTTAAATCAAAATACATTTACTGAAGAAACAAAATGACTGAAGATATTAAAATGAATCAAAATGAAGTGAGTTTGTGTTTAAAACAAGAAGAAATATCTGTCAGTGGAGTCAGAGAAATAATCTTCATTCAGAGGAAAAGCAAGTTTATTTCTCTGACTCCACTGACAGATGATCTTGTTTTAAACACAAACTCACTTCATTTTCATGATTTTTCCCAGAAAACAACACTTAATATCTTCAGTCATTTTGCTTCTCCAGTAAATTTAAGAATGTTTAGATGTTTGCACCGGAAAACAAGACAAAAATACTGAGGACTGAATCATTTTGAGGATGTGTGTGTCTACCGGTCTTAAACCCGAGGTGTGTGTGTGTGTGTGTGTGTGTTGAGGACTGAAGGAGGTTCAGTAAGAGTCGTGACTAATTAGTGTAATAATACAAACTAATTCACCGAGGAGATTCTGAGAGTTTTCAAACTGATCCAGGATCAGACTGTGTAAATGATCACTGATACTGCCAATTCCACACTGAATTCAGATGTTATGCTAATTTTAGGTCGCTGTAGTCTAACAAGAAGATAATGAACTGATTAAATGTCACATTGGCAGTAATTGAAAAGCACTTTACGTTTAATGTACGTCACGCCCACGCGTCTGATTTGATGTGGTTCTGTATAGAACTCGATGGTTCTCAGTTTTAAAGAACACTTTATGCCAAACAGCTTCGATATAAGGAGAAATGTCTTAATACTTTCATGTTTAACAGGTTATTTCAGTTTTTTCAGTATTAGCATGCTTATTACTAGGATATTGTCTGTTTATTAGTACTTATAAAGCACATATTAATGCCTTATTCTGCATAACCATATTCTACATTCCTTGTTTAATACCTAAACTTAACAACTACAGTCACAACAGTAATTAAGAGTTCACTGAGGCAAAAGTCATAGTTAATAGTGAGAATTGGACCCTAATCTAAAGTGTGACCGAGTGATAAAGCATGTTTACAAGCTGCTTAATTCATAAAATTTAATTAATACTAAAAATGAATTAATTTAAACTAAACCCTTAAAAAATGAACACCTACAATTTTCTACACTTGACATTTGACTTGACATTTGATATTCAACAGTGCTTTGATCTGCCTGCATTGACACTATTCTTTAAGAGCTGCTGTGCAGCAAAAATTATGTACCAGTTATCACTGTAAAGCTGCTTTGACACAATCTACATTGTAAAAAGCACTATATAAATAAAGGTGACTTGACTTGACTTCACTCTTAAAAATAAATAGTTCTTATTATTATCATTGTTGAAAACAGTTCATATTTTAGTGGAAACCAAGGATTTTTTTAAGAATATAAAGTTAAAAAGAACAGTATTTATATGAAACATTTTGAAACTTTTGTAACATTTACATTATATTTGTCTTTATTGTCATATTTGATCAATTTAATGCGTCCTTGTTGAATAAAAGTATTTTTCAAAAACATTGATAATAATCATAAATGTTTCTTGAGCATCAAATCATCATATTAGAATGATTTCTGAAGGATCATGTGACACTGAAGACTGGAGTATGATGCTGAAATTCAGCTTTGATCACAGGAATAAATTACACTTTACTATATATTCACATAGAAAACAGCTGATTTACACTGGAATAATATTTCACTGTTTTACTGTATTTTTACTGTAAACATCTATTTTACATTGTAATAATATTTTACATTTTTTACTGTATTTTTATGTAAAATATCTATTTTACTTTGTAATAATATTTTACATTTTACTGTAAACATCAATTTTACATTGTAATAATATTTTACATTTTATTGTATTTTTACTGTAAAACATCTATTTTACTTTGTCATAACATTTTACTGTATTTTACTGGTAAAACATCTATTTTACTTTGTAATAATATTTTACATTTTGTACTGTATTTTTTACTGTAAAAAATACTATTTTACTTTGTATTTATTTTACATTTTTATTGTATTTTTACTGTAAATATATTTTACAATTGTAATAATATACATTTGTTTTGTTACTGTTACTGAAAACATCTATTTTACTTTGTAATATTACTATTTTACAATTTTTACTGTAAATTTACATTATTGATATTTTAAAATGTTACGTATTTTACTGTAACATCAATTTTACATTGTAATAATATTTTACAATTTTTAACTGTATTTTTACTGAAACCAATTTACATGTAATAATATTTTTACAATTTTTAACTGTATTTTACTGTAAACATCTTTTTACATTGTAATCCTTTCACTGTTTTTACTATATACTGTAGAGTTTTTCAAAATTTTACAGACACCAAGCTTTGAAAATATTTCCATTTGAATGCAAAAAAAACCAAAAACCAACAAACATCAAAACATTATTTCTGGCAAACAAGAAAAACACCCTCATTGATGAATTCCGCCTGTGACTGAACTCTCAGTTTACCCGTGGGCTGTTTGAGTTTTTTTTCCATCTTCAGCCAGACGTCCAAACAAGATTGATCCAGCTGCCCTTTCCTCAGGCTCTGGGTTAACTCACTAGTACGCGGAAAGATGCAAACAAGCGGGAACATTTTTCTGTATTTTTCAGCAGTGATTCATTTGTCATGGAGATGTTTTGTCTTAACTGTGAATGAATTTGCTTATTCAGAGGAGAAAATGGCATCTGTTGCTTCTATCTTCTCCGCGTAATTTACACAGTAAAAGCTCGAGAGAAGGGTTGGCTATTAGTGAATGTCACATCTGTTTGGAGCAGAATAACCTACAACATTGTAAGAAAGAGTATTTCGAAGCTGTATGGCTCGCCGTTATCTTGCAGAAGTACGTGGGCAGTGGATTACTGTAAGCTGTTACTGCGCCTTTTCAATTTCCCTCTGCAGTTTAAAGAGTTCGAGGAACAGAGCAAAGAAGGGTTTAGAGGAAAGTACAGGAAGTTTTGGAAATCCCAGCGGGATAATCTGCGGGGCTGCTAATACTCTCTTCTCGATTGCCGCGGGCCGCGTGGGATGCTAAAAAAAAAACGGCTTTGATTAATGCTGCCCCGTTCTCTGTTGAGTTTTCACTCCATCTGATGGTTTCAGCACTGGATCTCAGTTTATCCCGTGGGCCCATCTTCAGCCAGACGTCCAAAACAAAGATGTGATCCAGCTGCCCTTTTCCTCAGGCTCTGGGTTGAACTCACTAGTACTGCGGAAAAGATTGCAAAAGCGGGAACATTTTTCTGTATTTTTCAGCAGTGATTCAGTTGTCATGGAGATGTTTTTGTCTTAACTGTGAAGTGAATTTGCTTGCATTCAGAGGAGAAAATGGCATCTGTTTTGCTTCTATCTTCTCAGCGTAATTTCACACAGTTAAAAGCTCGAGAGAAGGGTTGGCTATTAGTGAAATGTCACATCTGTTTACTCAAGGAGAGCAAGAATAACCTACAACAATTGTAAGAAAGAGTATTTCGAAGCCTGTAATGGCCGGGCGTCGCAGTTATCTTTGCAGAAAGTAAGTGGGCAGTGGATTACTGTAAGCTGTTAAGACTGCGCCTTTTCAATTTCCCTCTGCAGTTTCAAAGAGTTCGAGGGAACAGAGCAAAAGAAAGGGTTTAGAGGGAAAGGTACAAGGAAAGTTTGGAGAAATCCCAGCGGGATGAATCTGCGGGGCTGCTAATACTCTCTTCTCGATGTGCCGCGGCCGCGTGGTGAGCGAGAGAGAACAAGATGCTAAAAAAAAGAAACGGCGGAGAAGCCATTGATTAAATGCTGCAAAGTGAAAGTAATTCTGTGAGCCCTGGGACCAGACCACACTCTCTCCATTATTCATGGAGCTGTAGTCTCTCCGTTCGCTCTCCCTGTCGATGAAAGATGATGAATGGTGGGCTTACTGCAGTAGCCTGAATTTGTTCTGCTTTTATTCAGCAGAAACAGGCCTGAACACACAAACACAGCGCTGTGCTGCAGGCCAGCCTTCACCTGATGTAATCATTATGGCCTGCTTCTACAACACTGTGTTTTACAAGCGTCTCGCTGTGCTGATATCAGCCTGTTTAGTGTTCAAATGAGTTCAGTCCCGATCCTGATCCTGGAGGTCTGGAAGAACATTTGCATTCTGATTCGTCTCAGTTAGGAACGTACAATATATCTGTACCATCCCAGAGTAACGAAACGGCACTCGGGCAGAGATCCGTTTGCAAGCTTTATTTAAAGTGAGCGTGGTCGTACAGGCAGGGTCAAACAGGAACAAACAGGAACAGGCAATGGTCAGGACAGGCAGATATCACTCACGGAACAGAATACCAGGCAAGGATCAAAGGCAGGCAGAACGGGTCGATAACGGGTAACGGGCAGGAACGGGAACGGACAGGCGGACAGGATAATAAACGCTCACAGGGTAAACAAGACTTCGCAATGAGGTGGTGAGTGAGTGAGTCTGAAATAGTCCAGATAACAAGCTACAGGTGTATGTGGCAAATGATGATTGGTGTGGAGTGTGCATGTGACAGGCAGGGAGGATTATGGGAAGTGTAGTCCAGGAACTGACAGGAACTGACGGTGATCGTGACACCCAGCCAACTACATATGTACTAAAAACCTTTTTCTTATGTTCCTGTTAGCTTATGAAAGTGTTATTTCTGAACGTTCAAAATGTTTTTTCCAGTTAAGGGAACATTCTGTTTTATCATTCTTCAAACATTACAAGAATGTTACTTTTGAATGTTCTCTGAACGTTCTGAAACAAGTAGTGACATTTAAAAAATGTTTTGAGAACATTATTAACTCTGAATGAACATTGTATTAATGTTACTTAATGTTACTGACACAACATTTGTTCATAACTTTGGGACAAACCTTGCCAGAACATTCTGAGAACATTCCCTGTTAGTTTGGAAATTGGTTATTGGTTGATATTACTTTTTACCATTTCATTTTTTATCATCAGTCTGTGAGGTTAAAGGTTATTGATCATATATTATATCATATATCATATGATATCATATCATATATGATATCAAATCATATCATATACAAATAAATAATAATAATAATAATTATATTGTAGTTGGATTGGATTGATAAACAATTCCACTGCCAGCATTATTTCATTTATTTATTTTATTTTATTTTATTATTTTATTTTATTGTGTGTATATATAATAAAATATACAATATTATTTTATTTTATGCTATTTTATGCTATTTTATTTTATTTTATTTTATTTTATTTTATTTTATTCTGTGTATATAAAATAAAATATACAGTATTGTTTTATTTTATGCTTTTTTATTATTTTATTTATTGTGTGTATATATAATAAATATACAATATTTTATTTATTATTTTTTATTTGCATTTATTTTTTTTTTATTGTGTATAAATAAAATATACAATATTATTTTATTTTATGCTAGTTTTATTTTATTTTGTTTATTGTGTATAAAATAAAATATAATATTATTTTATTTTATGCTATTTTATAATTTTATTTTATTTTATTTATTGTGTTTATATAAAACCAAATATACAATATTTTATTTTTATTGGATTTATTTAAATTTTTTTTTAATTTTATTTTATGATCATATATATATAATCACAGCAATCATTTTACACTCTTTCTCTCTCTCTCTTCTCTCTCTCTCACACACACACACACACACGTTTTTTTTTTTTTTGTGAATTGTGGGTCATTCCATAGGCGTAATGGTTTTTATACTGTACAAACTGTATTTTCTCTCCCCCTACACTACCTCTACCCCTAAACCTAACCATCACAGGAAACTGTGCACACATTTACTTCCTCACAAAAACTCATTCTGTGTGATTTATAAGCCTTTTGAAAAGTGGGGACATGGAGAAATGTCCTCATAAGTCACCTCTTCTTGTAATGCCTATGTCATACCCATGTTATTATACACATTTGTGTCCTGATATGCCACAAACACACACACACACACACACACACACACACACAGTCATCAGTGGTCGTAGGGTTAAGGTTAAAAGCTTAAAAGAGTGTTCAGCTCATGCAGAGAGCAGAGATTCCCCATCACTGATGATCCTCTGAATATAATCACAGCAGTGAGCTCTTACATGAGGAAACACGTTCTGTCCTCACAGCACCTGCCTTATGAATTCACAGCTCTCATTTAGTTACCATTTTAAGCCTTTAATCAGAGCTTTGGTGTTTGGCTCAGAGGTTGAAGATCTGATATGATCAGTGAAGGATTTGAGAGCCTGTAAAAGTTCTGCCACCCCTGTGCTCTTCAGAAAGACACTGACCATAAACAATATTAACTATTATTGAAAGTCTCCTACGATAGCTTTACACGCATTCAAGGTAAAAACAACAACAACAACAACAAAAAAACCCACTTATTCTCTCATCATATCCACTGCAGCATCAGTTCTTTTCTCTCAGTGTCTGAAACGCTTCGATCAAGGATTCGGTCTCTCTAAACCCCGCCTTTCTGAGAGCTGCTCTGCTCTGATTGGTCAGACGGCCCAGTCTGTTGTGATTGGTCGGAAACCAAACGCTCATTATCATATCTGAATCTCAGCTCTTGATTCACAGCGATACGAACAGTGTCAGTTTTACCGTATCGATCTCATCACAGTGGATTTGCTTTGGCGGCAGAAATCAGCGTCTTCTCGACATGAACAACACGAACCAAACTCTTCCAGTCTCAGACACAACTGCAGTGATTGAGGGCGGGGCAAAGAGACGCTGTTCATGCAAATTAGATGAGCCAACAGCTTAACATTGTATATTGTAGTACAGTATATGAACTGTTTCTTCCTTCTCAATACTGCATGGACACGAAAACACGCTCAAACCTGGACATGCGTGTCATTCATGCTCACACACGCTCATCTCTCTCTGGATCTGTGAAGAAACTTGATCATTTTGTGGCACGCAGCAATTATCTGACAGATGTCTGTTGACGCGTCGGCGTAAGAGAACAAACAGGCTCAGATTTGAATGAGCTGCATTTATTGTTGCTTTTTGGATGCTGTCCTTCACTGTGTGTGTGTGTGTGTGTGTGTGTGTGTGTGTTTGATGTCTTAATGAGGCACTAATGAGTCTTGTGTACTGTAATCAGCCGTGTAAAATCTGCTCATTTACAGAGGACATTTACATCACACTCCCAGAATAAAACATCCTGATGGAAATGGAAAGACAGATCGCTTGAGAGAGAGAAAATCAGTTTATCATCTGTGTCTGTTTCCCTTTACAAGTTTATTTCCTGTGCTTTTTACTTGTGCTGCTGATGATGAATATTCAGTGAGGGTCTAAAAGTCTGAGACATCATTGAAAATATTGCAGTTTTTTTCCATTTGAGTCTAGAATTTTGGCTATTTTTCATCAGAAATTTTACGACGTAAAATAAATAAGAAAGAAATATTTAAGATTATGCACTATTTCTAGGTCACTAATGAAATATGCAAATTTTTATTTGTGTGATTTTTTGTTTTGCATGGAACATAAAAGATGAATTTTTGAAGAATATCCAGAGGAATGAGGACTGGGTTTCCAAGCTCCAAAATGACCTAAAAAATCACAGTAAAAGTTTAATAAAAGTGCTCCATACGACCAAAAGTGCTCTGATTCAGTTGAATCTGATTCAGTGATTCAGTCCCAGCTCACTAGAGGAATGGATTTGGACTGAATAATGTCCTCTAATGACTTTCATTGCTTTCATTGATTGAAACTGCATTCCACAGAAGTCTGTAAATTATGAAAGAATTTAAATTTTTGGGTGAACTAATTCTTTACATTATTAACTCAAATTGTAATACTTACATTATTATTTAAAACTAAATCTAATGCATCTAATGTATTAAAGTCATTTTTACCGGTAATCGTTTGGAGGTCTCTGTGTGACTAATATTTGTTACTCATAATACCGTTAATGTCAGAAGATGTGGAGTCATGTACACACAGTTAGAGCGGCTCACAGAAGAGCTGCTCCACATGGAAATGTGATCTCCGGGTCGTGTCCGCTGGAGCACTAATGATCTCCTCTTACCTTCTTTAACGTCTTTGAAGTGGCTCTCTGAAGATGAAGCACTCACTCGCGGCTTTCCTCTCGTCTCTCCCGCTCTTTTAATCGTCTCGTCTGTTTGCCTGAGATGTGAGGATGTCCTTGCTGTCACCTGGGTGGGGGGAGTTTCGCCCTCTCCGCAGGTGTGCTGGACCCTGGTGTCACATGCGGGATGCTGTCAAATGAACTCCGGGTGTCTTTTTTCCCACGTGTGTCAGTGCAGTTAAAGGGTTTCGCTTTGATGTTACTAGAGGTCAGTGCTGTGCTGAGGATCTATCTATCTATCTATCTATCTATCAATCTATCTGGGGTGTATTTCCCGAAACCATCATTAGTTAACTATGGTCGTAAGTCCCTTTGAACTCTATTGGTAACGACGGAACTTGCAACCACAGTTCCATCCATCCATCCATCCAACCATCCATCCATCCATTTCATTGTTCCATCCATCCATCCATCCATCCATCCATCCATCCATCCATCCATCTATCCATCCATCCATTTTATTGTTCCATCCATCCATCCATCCATCCATCTATCCATCCATCCATCCATGATCCACCATCAATCCATCCCCATTTATCCATCCATCATCCATCCATCCATCCATCCATCCCATCCATTTTATTGTTCCATCCATCCATCCATCCATCCATCCATCCATCCATCCATCCATCCATCCATTTTATTGTTCCATCCATCCATCCATTTTATTGTTCCATCCATTCCATTTCCTCCATATATTGTTCTTCCATCCATCATCCCCATCCATGCATCCATCCATTATATTGATCCATCCATCCATCCATCCATTGTTCCATCCATCCATCCATCCATTGTTCTATCCCATCCATCCATCATTTTATTGTTCTATCCTCCATCCATCCATCCATCCATCCATCCATTTTATTGTTCCATGCATCCATCCATCCCTTTATTGTTCTAATCCATCCATCCATCCATCCATTTTATTGTTCCATGCATCCATCCATTTTATTGTTCTATCCCATCCATCCATCCATCCATCCATTTTTGTTCCATCATCCCTTTTATTGTTCTATCCATATCCATCCATTTTATTGTTCCCCATCCATCCATCCATCCATTTATTGTTCTCCATCCATCCATCCATTTTATGTTCTCCATCATCCATCCATCCATTTTATTGTTCCATGCATCCATCCATTATATTGTTCTATCCATCCATCCATCCATCCATCCATCCTTTTATTGTTCCATCCATCCATCCATCATCCATCCATTTTATTGTTCCATGCATCCATTTGTTCTATCGTTCCATCATCCATCCATCCATTTTAATGTTCTATCTATCCATCTAAATAAAAAATGTTGCCAACATTTAAATTTAGTTCCAAAATGTATTTTTTACTAGAATTGGAATTTAAATCAGTTGTGAATGATGCACAACCCAAATGACTTACTCAGAGTTGTCTCTGCATATTATGAAGGAAGAAAATAATTTAGAATAAAAAATACAGACCTTTAGAACCAGCGATGTATTCAGAAAGTAAACAATGTGCATTTTAATTTCATGCTGACTTTAACATTCCTAATGCACTTCTTGTTTAATTTACTCATAAACTGGCTTTTAATCCTCCAAAATTTAGGACATCTTTCTAAATATCTATCAGGTGCATTCTGGATAAAATTCTGTTTAAATTACTGTGCAATGAAGCCTAGTGCTGCAGCACATATCAAGCACGGAGCTAATCTTTTCTCCGCATGTCCATCCGGTGTGTATCTGATGCACAGGTTCGGTGTGTATCAGTGACATGAGGACTCGAGTTACTAATCCTCTTTCTGCTGGCTGGTAAGTGGTTGCTGATGCTGGCCAGAATACGACCTGGATGTGACGGGTAACAGTGAAATTGATAATGGAATATTGGGGGTGGGGACAGTGTGTGTGTGTGTGTGTGTGTGTTGAGCAATCTGTCTCTTCACTTCTATATATGTGGGTCTGACATGACAGTGATGGGGGTTGTGTGTTTTATGTGTGTGAATTGACTCTGACATGACAGGTGGGGGCTGGTGCGCAGCACTGAAGAATGTAGGACACGCCGTACATCCATGAACTCAGAATGGCCCTACATGCTTCAACAGAGTCACATGATGAGAAATCGAATTTTCCTTGATCACTCAAGGTAAGACACCCCAGGAGAATAAAGTGAAAAATTGATCTGCAGATGCAAACAGATAATAGTAATGGTAGTGTCTTGCCTTAAACATTTAATGTACTAAACATGCTTAAACTCAAACCCAAAGGACCATCGTTTGGCACTAAAGTTCGAATTTATGCATTGGATGAGATTGAGCACTTTATGTTGAATATTCAGCCGAGTGTCTGTGCAATCACAGCTTGGCATGCCAAACACACATACACCATAAAACCCTCTGCCATCTGCCTCTGGCACGTGATGCTGCATGCATATGTGACTATAGCTCATACGCAGGATGCCTCCTCACACCTCTGCTGGACAAAAAGAAAGAAAAGCGCGTGAGCGAGTGAGCGTGAGCCCATTAGAGATATGATAGATGGACAGCAGCGTGAGATAAAGCAGCATGCTTTGTGTTTCCCGGCTCTCTAGCTCTAATTGAATAGCTGTCTTCTGCGGCCCGATTATGGTAATGGCTCCCTGCAGAACAAAGCCAGGTGAGTGTCCTTGTGATTAGGAAACAGTCAAGAGGGCACATCAGGAGGAGAGACTCCCGGAGGACGACACCTCGGAGAGGAGGGTGTGTGCCTGTCAGGAGTTAGTGTAAACTGTGCTAGTACTAGAAAGAGAGAGGTGAAACGTGTCGAGAGAGGGTGGGACGGTGCACATTTTGGCACTGGAGGGCATGTGAAGGCTTCTCAAGACAAGATCGGGCATCGTCTCAGGAGCAATGGAGACGCCCTCTGCTGTCCTTTTCCAACGTCAAGCTTGTTTTATGTGCATGTCGGAGGGAGAATGGAAAATAGTGTGGAGTATTCATCTCATAAACTTGCAAATTTGTGCCTTGGCATTGTAGGAGTTTTAAAGTCACCATGAAATCAAAATGGACAGTTCTTATTTTTATGGAATATTGCAGTGTTTATCAGTGTGCATCAGTATTGTGTTCAATTCATGTTCCTTGTTCTTGAATCAGAATATCTTCTCTCTCTTGCAGCATCTCTTCTCTTCTCTGATGACGAGGGCGGGGCAACCTGTCACTCACATGAGATCCACTAATAGCAAACCACAACCATATATAAAAGTCATTTATATTTGAATGATATTTGAATGATATCAAAAGTCATTTATACATTCTGTAAAAGTGGCCTCTTCGAAAAGTATATATACCACCCCGGCCCATAATATACCCGGTCTGTGTATTAATGGTGAGTATTTTTCAGTGATTCTTTTGCAGGTTACATATTACGCCAGTAGGTGGCAGTAGGTGAGATTGTCTTTATGAGTGACTCCTTTAAACCGATTCGTTCAAACACACTGATTCACTCTGTAATGAAACAATGGACTGCCTTTATGAATGAGTCATTGAATCACTTACTCAATCGATTTGTTCAAAGTAGAGATGCTGATTCGATCATTACTGTTGCTAAATTCGGAACCACATACTAAACGTAGTAGTGTACTAGTATGCGGTTCCGTGTCTATATCACGGAGAGCATGCACACACTCTTCAATCATACTTCCAGTGTTCTGTGCGATAATAGAATTAACAGCGTTGGGCTGGAGTATCTAAGGAAACAGAGAGATTAAATTGACAGCTCCGGTAGGCAGTGCCAGCAGGCTGACATCTACATATGATGGATGGCAGACATGATTTCCATTTAGTGTCTGTATTCATATATAGCGTTTGTGCGGGCTCTCTAGCATCTGCCAGCAGTCGAGGGGAGTTACAAAGGAGAAAATCCTCATGCACAGATTAGTGTGATGGGAAATGGATCGGCGCATGATAGGAATCTAGCTAAAGTCCATTATTAACTCAGCAAAATATATATATATATATGTATAAAGGGACCGTGAAATAGTAGATGAACAACACACAAAAAGGGAATTAATAAATGAATTAATGAAGTGCATTTTTCAGGTCTGGATTTTTGTCTGAATCATTTAAATGAATTTGGATTTCAGAACAAAGAGAAAATGATAAGGGAAGGCAAAGACACAAAAAGCACAGAGGGAAGATAGACATGGTGGGAAAATAATAAATCTAGCTTGTAAAAAGCATTTTATTAGCATATAACAGCTCAGAGAAGAACAATAATAAGCCACACACATATGAATACAGAATTGCTTTCACAATACACATGCACTCATTCACCACCAGTTTACTATATATTCAAAACAGTTAAACTGTAATTTCAAATGTGTCAAATTTATCTTGTTTTAAGTTCTGATATTAAAAGTCAAAAATACTCTATTTTTTGCAGCGTTTACACAACTGAGCGGTGGGTGTCTTAATTTCAGGTTCTGTATGTGACACCAACCAGCTCAATGTAGAGATTTCCTCTCATGTCATTCCTCTATGTAACGCTGAAGCAGAGGTCAGCCGGGTTTGATAACCTTTCCTAACGCCTTTCTTTCCATCCTTCCATTTGAGCAATAATCTCCTGTCAGGAGCCGTGTAAAGCTGACTAAGTCCATCAGACGGATAGCAGACTGCGTGTGAGGACTTTGTGTTCTCGCTCAAAGAAGCTATTGACTGGTAACAGGAGTGTATTATTACAGTCATTCACCGTAAAAGCAATTGCTGCTATTACATGTTCTGTTGGAATGGCGAGGGAATGGGATTTGTTGCCCTATCTCTTCAGGAGCTTCTCTTCCTGCTGCACCTTGAATGGGAATAATCTCTTCCCAGCATTCAAAAAGTATGGAAGATATAGAGCAGAAAAGGACAGGATTATATATTGGTGCAATTCTTTCTTTCTGTCTTATATCATACAGTTATATATTCCTCTAAAATAAGAAAAGGTAAAAAATAAAACAATTAGACTCAGAACAACAGATATTCAAGGCATGGTCCACATGTATTTATAGGGTACCAAGCTGTCAACAACATCTTTCATTATTCAGTTCACTTCGAGTTTTTTGTATAGCACTTTTCACAGTATATTGATTCAAAGCAGCTTTACAGAAAATGTAACAATTTAGATATTCTTGTTTCAGTGTTACAGTATAGGAAGTGTTATTGTTTCAGTGTCACAAGTTAGATATTATTGTTTCAATGTTACATTATTCTTGTTTCAGTGTTACAATTAAGATATTCTTGTCTCAATGTTACAATTTAGATATTCTTGTTTCAGTGTTACAATATAGGAAGCGTTATTGTTTCAATGTTACAATTTGGGAAGCATTATTGTTTCAGTGTTACAAGTTAGATATTATTGTTTCAATGTTACAATTAAGATATTGTCTCAGTGTTACAATTTAGGCATTTTTGTTTCAGTGTTACAATTTGGGAACTATTCTTGTTTCAATTGTATAATTTGGAAAGTATTCTTGTTTCAGTGTTACAATTTTGGACGCATTCTTGTTTCTGTGTTACAGTATAGGAAGTGTTATTGTTTCAATGTTACAATTTTGGAAGCATTATTGTTTCAGTGTTACAAGTTAGATATTATTGTTTCAATATTCTTGTTTCAATGTTACAATTAAAGATTTCTCAGTGTTACATTTAGATATTCTTGTTTCAGTGTTACAATATAGGAACATTTTTCACAATTTGGACACATTCTTGTTTCAGTGTTGCAATTTAGATATTCTGGTTTTAATGTTACAATTTAGATATTCTTGTTTCTGTGTTACAGTATAGGAAGTGTTATTGTTTCAGTGTCACAAGTTAGATATTATTGTTTCAATGTTACATTATTCTTGTTTCAGTGTTACAATTAAGATATTCTTGTCTCAATGTTACAATTTAGATATTCTTGTTTCAGTGTTACAATATAGGAAGCGTTATTGTTTCAATGTTACAATTTGGGAAGCATTATTGTTTCAGTGTTACAAGTTAGATATTATTGTTTCAATGTTACAATTAAGATATTGTCTCAGTGTTACAATTTAGGCATTTTTGTTTCAGTGTTACAATTTGGGAACTATTCTTGTTTCAATTGTATAATTTGGAAAGTATTCTTGTTTCAGTGTTACAATTTTGGACGCATTCTTGTTTCTGTGTTACAGTATAGGAAGTGTTATTGTTTCAATGTTACAATTTGGGAAGCATTATTGTTTCAGTGTTACAAGTTAGATATTATTGTTTCAATATTCTTGTTTCAATGTTACAATTAAGATATTATCTCAGTGTTACAATTTAGATATTATTGTTTCAGTGTTACAATATAGGAAGCGTTATTGTTTCAATGTTACAATTTGAGACACATTCTTGTTTCAGTGTTGCAATTTAGATATTCTGGTTTTAATGTTACAATTTAGATATTCTTGTTTCTGTGTTACTGTATAGGAAGTGTTATTGTTTCAGTGTCACAAGTTAGATATTCTTGTTTCAATGTTACAATTAAGATATTCTTGTTTCAATGTTACAATTAAGATATTCTTGTCTCAGTGTTACAATTTAGATATTGTTTCAGTGTTACAATTTAGGAAGCGTTATTGTTTCAGTGTTACAAGTTAGATATTATTGTTTCAATGTTACAATTAAGATATTGTCTCAGTGTTACAATTTAGGCATTTTTGTTTAAATGTTACAATTTGGGAAGTATTCTTGTTTCAATGTTACAATTTAGACATTTTCATTTCAGTGATATTTTTTAGACATCCTTGTTTCAATGTTACATGATAGAAATTCTTGTTTCAATGTTACAATTTAGATATTCTTGTTTCAATGTTACAATTTATATATTTTTGTTTCAGTGTTACAATTTAGATATTCTTGTTTCAGTATTACAGTTTTGGAAGTATTCTGTTGTCATTCATTGATCTAGTATGTGTCTGTGGTCTGTTCTTCTGCATGGATTAAGCTGGAGCTCATGGGTTTCATGCTCACTGAGCAGGTCTAAAAGTGTTTGTGAGAAAGAGAATATTAATATGCTCTTAAATATAGCTTTGGGTGATTTTGTGTTTTTGAGTTCAGATCTTAGGGGGCAAAGTGCAAGCGAGACCTTCTATCGAGTTATGAGCATGATTAATTCATGGACTGTCCTTCACCATTTAAATTTCTCAATTAGAATGTGATGCGTCTCTGTGTGGGAGTCGAGAGTGGTGGGAGCGAGAGATCACAAACACTCCGAAAGGAAACGAAATAAATGCATAATCTATAAATCATAGAGGCCTCTCAGAATGCTGTTAGTGATTTTTTTTTTCAACAAAAAAAGAGGAAGTGTACTTGGATGATTCCAGTGATCGATGAGAAATTTCATAGAGACAGGCTTACAAAAAAGCCCTGTGGCAGTACCATAGTACAGTAATGGTATCATTGATGGTACCATGGTACTGAGGGATTACAATGAATACAGGTATAGCGAGATGCTTACTGAATATGTTGTTATAATTGCATACTGTTTTATAATATACTACAATACATAGATGTGCAAATAGTATTTCTAAATAGCCTCTAAAGAAAATCCTGCTATTTGCACTAACAAAGAGAAAACTTTATGTTGCTACTTACATTCAAATAGGCACTGCCTATATTTTCCACAGATCTTTGAAAGAATACCATAGTATTCTCATTTCTGTGTCCAAATTTACCAGTGAAGCTGCTTGGTCCTTCTCTGTTAGTGAGTGTCTGTAACTGCATGTGTGCAGCAATCTAAAGGTTATTCTGTTAGGACACGTAGTGCCTTGGCATCCAGAAATGGCCTATTTTACCCACTGAACAGATGTCACCGGGGCCCGTCCGCTCTGATCCAAACTGACATTGGGAGTTTGGCCTTGGTTGCCAGTTTGCAACCTGTCCAGTTTACCCCTGCCCTCTCCTCATGCCAGCCAGAGACTCACCTCTCTAATTCACCCTCACCGCCGCTGCCAAACACACTCACAGTCTGTGGGACACAAACCAACGAGAACAAAAGAAAGACAGAGAATATGAGCTGTGTTAGACTGGAACTAAAATTTATTTATTTATGTATGTATTTATTTGTGCATATTTTAAAAGACATTTCCTAGTATAAAAAGAAATATATAAATAATTATTTTAATTAATTAAAAAACATTTAAAATTGTATGCATTTCTGCTATTGTGTTATTTACATTTTTACTAACTTTTTACAATTTTTAGCCCTCTGATGCATGATGACCACTATAGATCAAAATTAATAATTTAGAATTATTAATTCAATATTATTAGATACGGAATCATTATGTTCTTGCTTTGAAGAAAAACCCAAACATTATCAGTGTTGTTACTGTTAACTAAAACAAAAACTATTAAAATCAGTTGTTGTTAACTGAAATAAAGCTGAAATAAAATAAAACATGAATATTAGATGGAAACCTTAAACAAAAATCATAAAATGTTGCAACTACTTGAAATAAGACATTTAAGTTGAAGTACTAAAATTTTTAAAGCAGAAATAAATAAATTAAAGATAGAAATAAAAAAGAGAACAAAATAGCTAAAATGAAAACTAAGAAAAAAAAAAAATATATATTTTATAATAAAAGTGGTAACCTGCATTTGTAACCGATCTTACCTTGAAATTAAGTTTTGTTGGTGTAACCTAATATATTTAGGTTGTTTAAATTACATTTTCTATTTCTATTTAGATTTTTTTTAAACACATTTTTAGGTTACTATGTTTTCAATGAATATAAATAACATTAATATAACCCTGCACTGTTAGCCTGGATAAGTTGAATTTACTTTAAAAAATTTGAGGAAACTGGTTGCCCTAAAAAAATTAAGTAATGTTAACTTAATAATTCGAGTTCATTTAACTTAAAATGTTTTGTAATATTAATTACTTTGTAGTTATTACACCTAGTATAACTAAGTTCAATGTACTAAGCAAGTTAACTTGCCACCAATCAAAATTCATCCATGCCTCCCATCATGCATTGCTGCATGAATAAATTATGAGCTGAATTGTCTTAGTAATTTTCTTTATTCTCACTATTTAAATTTTGCTGTTTTTCTGTGACTTTTTAGTAGCTTGTTTTCTAATGTTCAGAGTTGATCTGTTGATCAGAATATGTTGCTTGTCACCGTCGTTGAGATTCATACGCTGATTCTTGATGTCTGTGTGAGCCTAAAATATATATATATATTTTTTTTGTGATAAGGACAACTTTAAAAAAAAATGTATTGTAAAAGTTGATCTTCCGCTGTAGAATCACAGTTCTGCTGTAATCAATAATGTAAATCTAACTCAGAGATTGGGCTCTAACTGAGTTCAGTGATTCAGATCAAATAATGATTATGTGAAAACATAACCAACACCACCTGATCATCTTTTCTCTTTGCTTGTCTGGTTGGTTTTAATGCAGTTAAAACTGCCCAAACAAAATCTAATATTAAAAAGTCAAGAGTTCAACTAAAACAAACCCTGACCTCGATGATGGTAACTTAAAAATTGTGATTTTCTCCTTTGGTGAAAAACTATAAAAAGGTAAATGTTTGGAAAAAATGTCTGTAGAACAGCCAAAACAAATGTACCAACTGCTCATCAACAGCTCCTTGAATTCACACACACCATGACAAAATGGCGTCATTACCTGCCGCAAACCAGTGTGTAGGAGGCGTGGTCAGGAGAAAAACTTCATAATTGAAGCGCATTTAACTTACATTTATTAACACATTCAAATACTTATATTTTATAAGTAATGCAACCAAACTTAAATATTTCAAGTATATTGTAATTATATTTTTAAGTAAATATAAAATCCGGGCTAAGAGTGTGATTATTATCATTTTTTTATTTGTGATTTTAAAAGGGATGCGTGACATGGTTCCTTTAGACAAAAGCATCTGCTAATTGAGGAAATGATAGTATTTTTTCGTGATTCAACACTATTAAGCTGCAACATTTGGCAACAACGATCAGATTCACTTTATATAGAACTCTAGGGTTCTTGACTCAATTTTAAAGAACTCTTTTTGCCAAAAAGCCACATTATAAGGAGAAATGTCATAAATGTTTGCATAATACTTTAATGTTTAAATTATTCAAATTTGTATCTAGTGATAAAGTATATTTATGAGCTGTTTAATTCATTTAAAAATGAATTAAAACAAAATTAATTAATTAAATCTAAATCCATAAAATGATGCAACCTCTAATGCTCTTTATGACAGAAGCTTTTCTTCTGAGAGGGATGTGGTGTTGATCAAGATTAAAAGATTTCATGACAAAAACTGAGAACCAAATCACCACAGAGGGAGAAGTGGAGGATAATAGAATAGAGGGGAAATAGAATGATAGCTTTATGTGAGTGGAGCTCGAGCTGTTACTGTAAGCAGCCCCACCTCTCATTACCGCTTCTGCCTGGCAGCGTCACCAGAACTCTCACACTGTGCTAAATGCATTGAGCTCTGCCAAATACAGCCACAATGAATAGATTCAGTCTACAGCAGGTAAACCAGAGAGAATGAACTGACCGCGAGCTGACCGGGAATGAGTGCGCTGACACTGAGCATTGCCTGGAAACCCACCAGACACTGTCTAGACGACCCTCGACCTAACCTAATTTACCATAACTGATGGTACCTGATGATCAGGGTCATTAGGGTGGACGTAAACGAGCCTCTCTTCCTCTCTTACCAGCTGTGACACACACTGCTTTACCACTGAATTCAGAATCAATTCACCTTTCTAGACCAACAATGACTTCATATTCAATTTTTCTTTTGTCAGATATCATAATATTTTGAGTTTCTGTTGATTAAATCAATCGCCTTCGTTGTATTAACTCAATTTTTTAATTTCAACTAACTCAAAATTTACTTCTTTAAGTTAAACCAACAATTCTTTTTTACAGTGTAGTTGCTGTCTTTAATTTTTAAGTATAATCAACTTGGATGAACAAGTCATTTCAACTTAAATTATGTTAAACTGACTTAACATAAAAAAATAGCTTAAAGTAATGTAAAAACATACGTTGATAAGACTTTACAGTGCATTTTTAATAACGATGCCTAAATTCAGTTCTTGCATTTAAAATGATTGATTTTAGTTTTTGGTGTATTTGTATTTATCTAGACAAAACAATTGTGATTATTTTTCAATTATAATGCTTATTTTGGATGACGTCTCTATCTAGAATCTGCGGCTGAATGCTTTTTTAAATAATTATTTTAAGAATATATATAGTTTATGCACTCTGTTACATTTTAATGTGTCTCAGAAAGTTGAGCTGAAGTTTGAGAGCGATGTTTTCATTCACACCTCTGAAAATCCCCTGACACGACATCTTCCCGAACCTTGAATATTCCTGCTTCATTTGCATACATTTCTCATCTCTCCTGCCTCCTTCACCTTTTCCGGAGCATGAATCTTTCAGCGCCTCAAATCTCCTCAAAATATGTCATCAGTCTCCAACGCCGGCCTGTTTATTTGCTCCTTTAATTACTCGGAATGTAATTAATTATGTAAATATTTCTGTTTTCTCAGGATACGGATTGGAGCGCAGGATAAATGCCGGCAGAGAGAGAAGTGTTGACACATCCACTCGTTAAACAACACAATAAAGACTCCCTGCCTGTTTGTTCGCTCGTGTCCGAGATTTAATTGATGTTCCCTGGAACCGCTTTCATTCCGACGGCTCTTGCTCAAAGGTCACCAGAAGTTCAGTCTAAACTTCTGAAGTGTTGGAGCTGGAATATGGATGCTGAAAAAGATGGAATATCTTCTGAATTGGTCCAGATGGACCTGCATCAACAAACTCCAGCCATCTTCTGAAAGTCTGAGAGTGACAAACCTGGTGTTTATCGGCTCGGTCCTGAAACCGCTGAGAGCTATCAGTGCTAATCTATCTGACGGCCACTTTCTGAAGAGAGCTTCGGAGAGCTATTATCTTTGATGTGTCAAGATATTGCTTGGTAAAAGAGATGGCAATATATATATATAGCAGCCACTGTAGCAATCTTAGGGCTGAAGATTGATGTTGCAGTGATCAGAAGAGAAGTTATTTGGCCAGAGAATGGCCATTTTATGAATTTTGTTTGGAATGACTCAATAGCGGTGGTGATTTCTGATACAAATAAAAGGCGAAAGATGTTTTGATTTGGTGAAGCGTCTGTGGAGAAGAATCAGGTACTGCTGAGAATCAACTCATTTTCTCTAAAGGTGCTTTTTGATGCACATCTGTGTGTGTGTGTGTGTGTGTGTGTGTGTGTGTCTATGCGTTTCTTTCTTTTGCCACTTTTATGTCCCAAGGGTTGATTTTTTAAATAAGCGTTTTATGTGAAGGAATCTTTGGAATCTTTTTACACTTTCATCCTCGTTTTGCAGTCTTTCACATGCATTTAGTGCCCAGACTTTCAATCTGACGATGAAAATTCATCATAAAAATAAGAATTATTGTAAATTTAAACTCATTTGTCTGTTTCTTCCACTAGGGTTATTATCGTTATGCATATGCTTTTCTTATTTAGTATTTTTGTCTTGTTTCCAGTTTGGGACAGAAACAAGAAACAAGATTATTTTTCTTACCACATCGGCAGATAATTTTGCTTGTTTTAAGCAAAAACTCAATTCATTTTGATTTTTTTTTTTTTCAGAAAACAATAAAACTTATCTAGTAAAAGCATCTGGATTTAAGAATTTGTAGATATTTGGACAAAAATAAGAAAATCATTTTTTTGCAGTGTACAACTATTAAAAAACATTTTTCGTAACTGAAATAAAGCTGAAATAAGATAAAATATAATATTAGTTGAAAAACTTAAACTTATTTCAGTTCATTGCCAAGGCAACATTTCTATTTTCATTTAGTTTAAGTAGTTTAACTGGAAATAACAAGAAACTAAAACTAAACTGAAATTAAAAAATAAACCTAAATAATAAAAAAACTATAATAAAACTATATGTTGTGTGAAGACAACTATCGCTGACTGTGCATCATTTCATGAGCTGTAATTGTGCAAAAAAATATTATTTATGTGTTTTTAGTGTACATAAAATGCAAAAAGAGGTGTTTATTGCTTATTATTTTTGTCTTGCTTTTCATTAAAATATCTAAACATTCTTAAATCAAGATAGATTTACCGGAGAAGCAAAATGACTGAAGATTTTAAGTCTTGTTTCCTGAAAGAAATGATCAAAATGAAGTGAGTTTGTGCTTAAAACAAGAACAAATATCTCACTTTTGATTATTTTATGTTTTAATCAAGTAAATATTTCTTTATTAATGAACTTTTAGATATTTGTACTGGAAAACGACTAAAATACTGAGGAAGAACTTCATGTTTTCCATTGTGAGGAAAGCAAAGAATTCCAGAATCTTCCAGAAGAAGGTCCATTGTTTCACAGCTAATAAAAACTGTATAATATCAGAATATGGTCATAATTCAGGAATGTGTCCATAGAGAATGCAAACACTGAATATTTCAGCGCTCGTGTCCCACATTGTGTTTCCAAGCACCCAGTCTCAGGAGAAGAATACAAACCTCTCTGAGTCTCTCTGGAGACTCTCTCTTTTCCTCAAGATGTTCTTTCCATTTCTTTCTCCCTATTTGGTTTATTCCTTGACCTGGTTTCCGAGACGGACCCGTCCGCCGGTGTCTCCTGTAAGATCTGTGTATTAGAAGGATCCAGCTCAGTCCTCTCTGATCAAAGGCCATGACTGGATTCAGATTTGCTCAGCAGCGAAGAGAAAGCGTGTAGGCAGGGGACAATAGGATGCAGTTCACTTCCAAGGGTGTCGGAATTGATTTTCCTGGGAAAGGGCAAGTCGAGGCTGATTTGCACTTGCTGCATATCCAGTAAGACTCATGGGAGATGTCATTTTCTCCCAGAGACTGCGGGATGGAGATTCAAAACATACAATAGTTGCGGAATAAATTGTGTCCAGGAATTCGGCGCGTAGGAAACGGTGACATAAAACACACGTAAACTCGGAGACTGTACAGAAAGAGGGAACAGCACGGCAGTTCATCTTTCGTGATAAATCCCTCCAGAGACATTCAGCCCATGCGGACAAATCAACACACTTCTCTGTCTTTCCCTTATTTTCTCCGCCATTGATTTTTGCTGCAGCTCATCTTTGTGTTTTTAGAGAGAGAGAGAATGTGTGTCTCACTGATGAATAAATTCTAAATTACCTTATAAATGACTTTTGAACCATTGAGTGTTGTTCCATTAGCTATTGATACGTCAAATCTCTTTTCATTTTAATTGGAAAAACATCTTCTTTAGTCAATGATGTGAATTAGGGTGACTCAGAGAACTCAGATTTATAGCGCTGATTTGGATGCCCTTTGTTCTTGCACTGACATCACTGCAAAAATTGATCTTACTCCAGATTTTTCTTGTTTTCTAGTTCAAATATCTAAACATTCTTAAATCAAGATACATTAACTGGAGAAGCAAAATGACTGAAGATGAAAAATGAAGTGAGTTTGTGAAAAATAATCTTCATTCAAAGGGAAATCTAGATTATTGACTCCAATGACAGATATTTCGTCTTGTTTTAAGCACAAAATCACTTCATTTTCATGATTTTTTTTCATTAAACAAGATTTAATATCTTCCCAGTAGATGTATCTTGATACATTGGTGGGCGGTGCCTCCAATAAGGGGCGGAGTCTCTGCACCTAAAGACTTTGACTTTAGCCAAATGCTGTTGATTTACATTTCAAAATAAAAGTTCTTAAATTAAACACCGTTTCTTGCATGCTATTTAAATGAATACATCTATATAAATAAATATACATTTCCTGTTTTTTTTTTATATCTTCCCCAGTAAATGTATCTTGATTTAAAAATGTTTTAAAATAAATCAGACGTCGAACATTCTTAAATATCTGCAGACTGGAGAACACCAACACTGGGCGTGAACTCCCAAAGTGGGCGGTGCCTCCAAAAGGGGCGGAGCCTTTGCACAGAAAGACTTTCACTTGAATGATGTTGACTTTCATTTCAAAATAAAAGTTTGTAAATTAAACACCGTTTCTTGCTGAAAGTTGAATTGATCTTACATAAAATTTAGTTGTAAAAGATATAAAACATGCCATACAAATTAATGCGTCTATATAAATAAATAAATAAACATGTTCTGATTTTTTTTTTAATATCTTCCCCAGTAAATGTATCTTGATTTAAAAATGTTTCGATATTTTTAACGAAAAGCAAGACAAAAACACTGCGCAGGTTTGCAGTGAAGGAGTTAAAATAAGAAATGTTTGCACTGAAGTCCATCTCCTGTTTAACCAAAGCCAGCGAGCAGGTAAATTAGAAACAGCAGTGTATTTTTACTGATCTCCTATCGCTGACGCCGTGTGTTCAGATACAAAGAAACCAAAGGCCACGCTTTCTCTGCCGTCCGAATAAAACATGAACATCTCATGACAACACACACACACACACACACACACACCCGTCCATCTCCTTAATCCACCGTCACTATGAGAGAAAAGCCTATCTAGGGTGATATTTGAGGAGAGCAATGGTTGTTGGCTATCCGTAAGTCCTCTTTGGTAAAGGATATAACTGGGATTATGTCCGCATCGGTCTTCCTTTAGAACAGCGAGATGAATTCTAGTTTGAGCATCTCCAAATGTGGCCGCCGGGATCATGCTAATATTTATGATTACTTAGCCGAGGTTCTTATCTGCAAACTGCCACACTGCACCGGAATAATTCTGCTCCACCGCAGTATCTCACCATCGATTTCTTCTTTAAAGGAGGCAAAATAACACAACATTAGGCCGGTGGCTTCAGCGCTTTGCCGGAAACAGATGAGGGTTTGGGGTGAGTGTGGAAATTGGAATGTCACATGACGATGATTGAGTGACAGGTGAAGGAATAATTATGGGGGAAAGTTACATAAGACTTCACCAACATACAAACTTAAAGTTTTCTTGCCTTCACTTTTACACAAACTATATGATTTATGCATGGTCTCAACATTTGAATGAATTTAACTAATATTAACTGAATTTAAATTTAAATTTGAATGTGACATTATTGAAATATTACACTGAAATACTTATAATAGAAAAATTGTTCACTATTATTACTTCCATTTTTGTAGGCACTAGCATTAGTAACCGAGAACTATATATATATATATATATATATATAAAAGAAAACGGAAGCGGACGTCAGAAGTAGAATTTTCTGACTGAATTTAATATAAATCTGCAGACTGGAGAACACCAACACTGGGCGTGAACTACCAAAGTGGGCGGTGCCTCCAAAAAGGGGTGGAGTCTCTGCACCTGAAGACTTTCACTCCCCTCAAATGCCGTTGACTTACTTTCAAAATAAAAGTTTGTAAATTAAACACTGTTTTTTTGGTGAAAGATGAATTTATCTTACATAAAATTTAGGCATTTGTTAAATGTATCTTTTTCACCTAAAAACGGGAAACTTTTTTTACACGACAATGGCGTTTTTGGGACTGAAAATGCAATGGCTGAAAACGGATTTCAAAGTGCAAGTTTTTGAAAATGATCGTTTTTGTCTCATTTTTGAATTTGTGAAAACGCGGATGTCGTGTGTTACGTGTTCAGTCTATAGGCGCATTGTGTTTCTTTACAAAGTGACGTCGCCATCTACTGGCCTGGCAGCAGAATACAGCGTTTTTAATCATTTTCATGGATTTGTGTGAACCGAGATTGTTTTGACAACATTGTTGTCTGTATGCGAAAAAAATGCAAAAGAAAAACTTTTCCTTTTTTAGTACATCGTTACCTTGATGTACCCTTAATAACCACATCTCTAGACCTTGCGTTATTATAATGTGTAGTTAATAATTAGACCTGCAGACCTGTGCAATTTGTCAATAAAAAATAGATACCACATTTAACATGTAAATATGTAACCATAAATATGTAACACATGCAACCAACAATTATTATATATATATATATATATATATATATATTTTTTAAATTGAGATTTGTACATCTTCTGAAAGCTAAATAATCTTTCTATTGATGTATGGTTTGTTAGGATAGGAGACAATATTTGTTCGAAATACATTTGAATATCTGGAATCTGAGAGTGCAAAAAAATCAAAATATTGAGAAAATCACCTGTAAAGTTGTCCAAATGAATTCTTTAGCAATGTATATCCACTCACAAAAATACATTTTTATATATATTTACAGTAGGAAATTTACAAAATATGTCCTTAACATCCTAATGATTTTTGGCATAAAAGAAAAATTGATAATTTTGACCCATTCAATGTATTGTTGGCTATTGCTACAAATATACCGTGCGACTTATGCTCGGGTCACATATGTGTAAATACACCATTTGCAAGAATTATTTTACATTTAAACTTGTGCATTTAGCAGACATTAAATGATATTTATTATTGCAATCATCTCATCATTTAGCAATTGAATTGCATTTCTTTATTCCAAGTATTTATTCCATAAAAGGACTGAATGAATTATTCTGCATAATTTAAACAATATTTTTTATGATATTTCCCACTCCTCTTGAAGGCCGTCAGTCCTTGTCAAGCCCCCTTTTCTTTTCCGTTGTTCCACCTCAGCACGTCTTTCACATACAGTATAAACAGAGTCACGATGCTTCGGTTCCTGTTGAGTCTCAATGTGCCAAAACACAGTGACCTTCAGTGTGTCTCCGGCTCTGCTGGTAATTAGAACAACAGCACTCGTTAGCCGTCGACTGTCAGCCTCCTGTGATTTTGTCCGTTTACCCCAGAAGCTTCACACACCGGCGTGAGCCAACATGGTCAAACATGGAGAACATCAAAGTGCAGATGTGTCGTGTGTGCAAAAACATCAATTAAATCATTACCCACAATTCCCTTCTGAGCCTCGGACCTTCTGATTGCGTCTCGTTGAAATGTCAAAACATCTTTACGGCAGGGATGAAGTGATTCATTCCCTCGTGTCTATTTAAAAGAGTTCTCCCATATTAACACCTTCTCAGCTCACTGATTCCACAGCTCCTTTTTAGGGAAGCTGGGAATAACCCGCCTGATTCCTCCTGGCTGTAGAGGGCGAGTGTGTGTGAGTTCATCCCAAGAGATCGTCGAGTGATTACACACACATTACAGTCCTGTGTCACGTTAAAACTGCGCTTGCTTCTAATAGCGTCTTTCCTTCCTTCCTTCCTTCCTCACCCTCCCCTCACTCTTTTGCTCCATTCCTTTCTTTTTCTACCCGAATGACTGTGAAAATAACCTCAGAACAAAAGGTCAAGTGACTGTTATTTTGCTTCTCTGCACCCTTCAGTTTTGTATTTAAGGGCCGGAGCGATAGAGGTGGTCTAGCATGAAATTGTAATGCGGCGATAAACAATAGAGCAGCTCTGCGTTACACAGATGTGTGTGTGGGTGAGGCGTAATTTCACATCAACCCTGCAATCATGTGTGCATACTGATTCTGTGCCGGACCACAATGCATATTATGTGCTTTAATGCATGTCTGCTATTTTTTAAAGATATGTTTTTAAACTGTATTATAACATCCAAACCCAACAACTCATTTCTCTCTGTTCGTCGTCAACTCATTAATTTTCAAAGTGAGCTGCATGGCGACTTTCGGGTGAAATGAGCTACAGGCGACAAGATGTTGGCATGTCCAGCGACGTGACTATAAGTTGAGAAAAGTTTCACTTTATGTAAATGTGGAGGGACTACCAATGAGATGAAGACAGCAGGACTCAGTCTCCTGACAGATGATGCAGTGCAGTTCATCTTCCAATGAGCAACTTCCTGATTTCATATGACATTTGTGGACAATAAATTATTATGGAAAAGTGAGAAACATTGAATGTATTGTGTGCATGTGCAGGAGTCTAACACACATCTTGTGGGCAAAAATGTACTTTTTAAATTAATCACACAATTCTGTGATTCAGTGAAGATTAATTCTAAAAACTTCTCACATCTCAGGAAAGAGATTACTGACATAAAATTGAAGTGCAAGGGTTAAAGGGTTAGTTCAGCCACAAATGAAGATTCTGTCGTTCCACACCCGTAAGACCTTCGTTCACCTTCAGAACACAAATTAAGATATTTTTGATGAAATCCGAGAGACTCGTCCATAGACAGCAATATAATCAACACTTTCAAGGTCCAGAAAGGAACTAAAGACATCGTTAAAACAGTCATGTGACTGCAGTGGATCAACCTTAATGTTATGAAGAGACGAGAATACTTTTTGTGCGCAAAAACAAAACAAAAAACAACTTTATTCAACAATTTCTTCTCTTCCTTGTCATTATCTTACGCAGGTGACGCAGTAACACAGTGAAGCTTCTGTGTTTACGTCCGAATGACGGCTCAGTATTGGCCGAAGCTGGTCACATGATCAACATGACGCATGTGTTTGATTCTGATGCAGGAGCCGACATTCTGACGATGAACCTGGAAGTGCTGGACGTAAACAACGAATGAGAATGACACAGAAGAGAAGAGATTGTTGAATAAAGTCATTATTTTTTGTTTTTGCGCACAAAAAGTTTCTCGGGTTGATCCACTGCAACATGACTGTTTTAACGATGTCTTTAGTTCCTTTCTGGACCTTGAAAGTGTTGATTATATTGCTGTCTATGGACGAGTCTCTCGGATTTCATCAAAAATATCTTAATTTGTGTTCTGAAGATGATCTTAGGGTGTGGAACGACATGACAGAATCTTCATTTGTGGGTGAACTAACCCTTACAGCTGTCAGAATGAGAAGAATAATATTGGTTTGTTCATTGGTGTCTACCTATTTTATTAGTTTAAAACATGTTTGAAAACAGTAATTATTTTGCAGTTTTCTTTGATGCGCAGAAATTACACACTTTTATACATTTAATACTGTAGCACGTTGATTGTGAAAATATTCACTTATGAGTTGCAAGCATTTGAGATATAAATATATATATATGATATAGAAATCATTTGAATTTGGATCTCAGTGTCCTTGAGCCTTAAGAGCTGCCTTTTATTTAATAATAAAAAAGAAATGCCGTGTAATCAGACTGTATTGTGAGCTGAAATCATAACCAAATTTCATCATTATTTTCAACACCACCTCCATTCAAGGGGGAGTGGCTCTGTGCGGTGGAATTTTATCATTCGTGATTTGATTGGCCCGTCGCTAATCCCCTGTCTCTGCGAAGTCCCATTCCATTGGACTTTCTCCCTGTCAATCAGACTGTCTTCGCCCGCCCACCCGTGGCGCCAAATAAGGCACATAGTATCGCTGTGTGTGTCAGTAGCCCGGACGGCTCGCTCTCATCCCGCACTGGAGTCAAGCGCGCTCGGCTGCGACATGACCAGAGCCCCGCAGACCTGGCCATTCAAATATGGAGCTTTTTAAAGCGATCATTTCGGTGCTTTGGATATTATTGCTCAACAGAAACGAGGAGTCCCGTGCAGAGGAAGGTATGGATCATCTTTATGATTGTTTAGATGCCAGGTCATTTTTTTTTCCCCGTACAGACGGGAAGTGTAACTCTCACTGCAGGTGTGTGCTTTCATATTCCAGATCTGTAAAGTAAAGTTCATAAACGGATCGAATCTCTAAAGCTTTGAATAATGAGAAGCAGATTCACGAGGAATCCGCTATAGGACAGACTGCAACAATGTTGCAACAAAATGTTACATGTTCATAAATAAAGCGCTGGAAGTGATTGAACATTGTTACATTTATTCTCGCAGGAAATCACACTAAATGATGGTTGTTGTTTTTGTTTCAAAATAAAATTGTTAATATAAACACTTTTTAGTATTATAATATGGAGATTAAAATGACAAGATAAGATAAAAAATTATCTTAATGTTTTATTTTGTCATTTTAAACTGTTTTTGTTAAATTTTTCTTTGTCATGCCATTTTAATCTCTTTATTATAATACTACAAAAGCCGGTTTCTGTTATTCTGGATTCACAATAGGTGTTTCCTGACTGTGCGGCTCATGGTGGGATTGTTTGACAGTCATGAAGCTTCAGCAGTTCTGATGCCAGGCTGTCGCATTAGGCTCAGGTGAGGTCAACTAAGCGTCCTAATGAGTGGCATGGCACAGAGAGGGAAAGAACAGATAATAGCGGCGTCCCTTCAGGCTCTTTGGCTGTGCTGAAGAATCCCAGCTGAGCCATGCTGCTCTCTCTCTCTCTCTCTCTCTCACATGGCTGAACTCTGCCAGCCTCTGTCCTCTGCTGGAATGCTGGTCGACTGGATTAGAATCGTTGCCTTAATGAATGTTTTGACAGCGATTAATTGCTGTGAAAGCGATGTGTTCTGAAAGGCCTTGTGTGTCCGCGGTGATATACGGAGGGTTTCTGATTGAGCTGAATATGTTCTCACTGTACGAGAAGCTTTTTGTCCACAATTACGTCCCGGTCCTGCTGCGTCGCTTCTCTTTGTGTTCAGCATCACTGTGTTCTCTCTGTATTCATCAGTGGCAGGTGGATTCAGACTGATGAAAGCTCTTTGTTGGTGCAAGTTATACTAAGACTTCACCTAAAAATGAATATGATATAATATAATATAGCGTTTGAGGTCAGTCAGTATGATTTTTTTTTTTAAAAGATACTAATATTTTTATTCAGTAAGAATGCATTAAATTGATCAAAAGTGACAATAAAGACATTTTTAATGTTGCAAAAGATTCTATTTCAAAGAAATGCTGTTCTTTTGAACTTTCTATTCGTCAAAGAATCCTGAAAAATAAAATGTATCACAGTTTCCACTAAAATATGAACTGTTTTCAACATTGATAATAAACATAAATGTTTCTTGAGCATCAATCATATTAGAATCAGGATCATGTGACACTGAAGACTGCAGTAATGATGCTGAAAATTCAGCTTTGATCACAGGAATAAATTACACTTTACTATATATTCACATAGAAAACGGCTGATTTACATTGTAATAATATTTCACTATTTTTACTGTATTTTTGATCAAATAAATGCAGCTTTGGTTAGCAGAAGAGACTTCGTCTTTTAAACTATGGTAGTATGTCGAATGGCAAGCGTTTTCTCCGTCTGGTTGGAGGCACAGGCCCTCATTCCTGACCCCTCAGCTCTAACACACCTTGGCATCTCATTGTGGGCTTATTTACTGCTTTTTAGTGTGATTGCGGCTGTGGCTGTGGCGCAGCTCTTTCAGGCATGTGCCGGTTGGTCATGCTGTTCCTCTCTGTCAATTCAGACCATATGAGGGCACTTACCTAGGAAAGCTTTTTACGCCTGTCATCCCGGTGCTGGCTTCCATCAACAGACTCTGCCAAACTCGTCCTGCGTGGCATTGTGCTTCCCAAGTTGTTGGGAGAAGTGTAAAATCTTGGGCTCTGAATATTTATTGATTAAATCAAAACTGGAAATTCAAACCGCTCCACTTAATAAAAGCATGATTTTCAGTCGTACCTCGGTCTGTGCTGGCCGTGCCTTCACTAGTTGTTGAAGCTGGCAGCCGGACTGTGTGGCGAAGGTGAGAGTGATTTGTGAGGTTGGCAGGCGTAACAGTGACTTTAAGTGTGGACTCACAATGAGCAGGAAAGAAAGTGAAACAATGAGGGATGGAGACAGGAGACGGCTGTGTCCGGAGTAGGCAGTATATGGAGGTGGAAAGGCGGTGTTTGCGTAACATCCCAGCTCTATTTTAGCAGCCTTGATGTATTCTAACCTCAGAAGTGATTGATCTGAAGTGCACTATATAGGCAGCGACTCATGCGTCATGGGAGAAGCAACTCAAAATTGATTTCAATGCAGCCGACGTGAGATGAATAATACTTAATTTTGGCATAAAAAACACATTCGACACATTGAAGTTACAATAATGGCCGCTCTGCTCTTACGTTAAGAAGAAGGTGGATTGCGTTTAGCATTTTCACAAGATCACATTTCCATCATTATTGTGGCTTCTGTTTTTGGTCAATATATCACACTCAAAACATGAGTTTAGGGAAGCAAAGAGAGAATTTATAACTTTAACTGTACACTTTTTTTGATGCAGGTAGAGTGTCTCGCTTTTGTCTTTTCTGAGGGAATAATAATTATCTCATGCTATTATTGGAGCCTTAAACACATTACATAGTTAGTGTGAACCGTGCATTCATTTGAACAGTGACCGCAATTATACGGATGGCTTGATGCAGTAAAGGAGATGCAGATAATGTAGAAAGCCGTCTTCTGTGCCATTAGAAATATGTTATTGACCCGTAAGAAGCTTTATCTGCTGCACATGTACAAATAGGTACTTTTGATACTGAAAAAAGCCTTTACAAATACTAGAAATCATGAAAAATGGAAATAATTCGTATTCAGAGCTTTTATGTCATGTTGCATGCTTGGCTGTTTCCTTTTTTTTAATTATATGATGTCATTATGTTGCTGTCTTGCCGCCAGCCAATCGCTGCATTGCTGACCGTGGTTTTTAGTATCGATACATCTGCCCTTTCCAGCGAACATGCAGAACTTAATCCAGACATTTTAATCAAATCTGCACATTCATTTGAAGAACCGAATCAACCAGAGATCAGTTATCATGATTAGAAGATCTGGAATCTGTCAGATCATCTCAGATGTATTAGGCGAGGTACGAAGAACAGACACCAGGATTTCCTCTGCTGCCCGCCAGCTGTTTTGACCAGGTTTGTAGTATTAAAGGGGTGGTTGATTTATGAATTCACTTTTTTAACTTTAGTTAGTGTGTAATGTTGCTGTTTGATCATAAACAACATCTGCAAAGTTACGACACTCAAAGTTCAATGCAGAGTGAGATATTTTCTTTTACAGAAATTGCAACAAACAGCTGCTACGAGCTTCTTCCTGGGTTAGTGACATCACTAACCCTAAAATTTACATAAACCACGCCCCTGAGAACACACAACAAAGGGGGCGGGGCCATGTTGAGCTGCTGTAGAGTTGTTGTAGTCGAGTGTTGTTCATTTTACGCCGGACTGCTTCACAAACGAGGGTCAATTCAACACAAAAGATGAACATGACGGCACATGCTAGTGGATGAGTTGAATCAACTCCACAGCAACTACATCAATTTATCCACTAACCATTCAGAAACGTCCAGTTTCATTCTAAAAGTTGTAACTTCTTCCTGAGTCTCTCCATCAGTGTCGACTCAACAATGTAAGGCTAAACACTTTCGTCATTTTGGCTGCGTGAGATTCTCCAGCTTTGTTGTTGTTGAGCTGTTAAAGCTCCGCCCTCTTCTGGAAAGCGGAGCTCATTTGCATTTAAAGGGACACACACAAAAACGGTGTGTTTTTGCTCACACCCAAATAGGGGCAAATTTGACAAGCTATAATAAATGATCTGTGGGGGATTTTGAGCTGAAACTTCACACACACATTCTGGAGACACCAGAGACTGATATTACATCTTGTGAAAGAGGATCCCTTTAAAAGATCAGTATATGCTCATATCTTTGGCTCATCTTCTCGCCTGTATATTATATGCACCTTGGTCTTGAAATCTCACTGTTTTAGTACATTCTCACATTAAGTGTTTTAGAACGTCCTGCTGTTTTAGTGATTGACATGGATAACAAGTGCATAAAACTTGCATTTTGTACACATATTTTAGTTTTTCTGCTTTTGAGAGGTGATCTAAATATCCGTGGCAGGCTTGTGCTGCGGTTGTTTTGTCCTCCAGGTCTCTGAACTGTAAACTATGAACAGTCATGATTTCCCGTAATATCCTGTGTGGATGTCACAGGAGAATCTTTACATTCAGCATTACTTGAGCTCTGGTAATTAAGCTTGATCTGTTTCATCACTAATTGACAAAGTCCTGTATCGAGTGGAAGCATGAGAATCAATGTGCTGTTGTTCTCTGCGGGTCACCGGGATTCATCTTCCTTCCTGGTGAGGACAAGTTTCTGCTGGATCTGCAGGAATGCCCCTGGAGGCAGAGTCGTGTCTGAGGAGGTTTTGTGAGGAGGATGGATGTTTTATTACCAGGAGAATATGAATGTTTCTGGAATGTTGCACAGCTTCATGAAGGTGAAAAATGAAACGTGCTTCATGCTGTCAGGAGAAGGTTGATTGTCCTTCCAGCTGCATTGTGTAGTTGCTTTTGAATATTTATCTCTGGAATGTGTCAGACAGCTGGCAAAGAAAGTCTGCTTATGTTCCTGACCTCTTGTTTTGCTGATCTTTACATTTTAAGACGAAGTCTTTAGTGTGTAATGTTGCTGTTTGAGCAGGAAAAAGTTCCTCCAGCAGGAGTTCTTCTCAATATCAGTTTCTGAACTCCTGAAACGCCTCCATCTTGAGTTTCTTCACAATATTCCTCATGTAAATAATTCATATGCAGAATAAAGGGGCGGGGCCTGGTTGAGTTAGTTAGTAGTGTGTTGAAACTGGCGGTTTCAACATCAAGACTTTATAAAAGGGCATAATATGGCGTCTCTAGACGGGCATTTCCTTTGTGAAAACGGACTGTTTGTTCCCAGGTTTTCTTAATGTGGTTCAGTAGCGTGATTGTAATATGGATATTAGGGATGATGAAGAGGACCGGTTTGCTGGGGGCGGCTCACACATGCAGATGTGGCCTTATGTAAGACTCCAGACCTCCGGCTCTTTTAGAGGTTTAATGAATAAAACAAAGGAGCAGTTGGGAATAAATGTTGCTTTTCTCCATCTGTGCAGCAAAACTAGTCGTGAGCTTCTTCTTCAGGTTCACATGTAGAGATTTTAAAGCCGCTTTTTTGCATGGTCAACACATTCCCAGAGTTAACTAGGGATGTTGTTATTGATTTAGGGACATCATCTGTCCCGCCAGATCTGATATAATGAAAGCCGATAGCTGACATGAAGAGTTTGCATAATTCATTTAGTGTGGCAATGTGACGTATTGATCAAATAACTTTTTGACAGTAAATATTATGAAAATGAAACTGGTAGAATTTTTTTTGGTTTCATACTAAATTAAGAAACCACAGAATGCATTAAAAAAACATATATAAAAATGTAATTTAAAATGTAAAACACAAAATTACCACTAATAAAAATAAAAATAAAATAAATTAAAGATTTCCAATGTTTGCAAATGAGCATATAATTATCTTTTTTTGTTTTTTAGGAAATGTGTAATCTGTCACATGCAGTTTCAGGTGTTAAAATAAAAAAATAAGAATGAATTATGAAATAATGTAGCCATGTGTTGGTGCAATGCAAAAGTCTTCACCCCGGGGTTAAGGCCAGTTTTAGCCTCGGGTTAAGCAGTGATTCTAAAACAATTCGAAAAGTCAAACCAGAAGAGATTGTGTGATTTAGAAGATTTAAGACAACCAGAGAAGTGTTATTTGGACCTTTCCACAAGTGGACAAACTGTACAACAACCCAAGTTGGGTTAAAAATTAAAAAACCCAGCGGTTGGGTTAAATGTTTGCTGGGTAGTTTTATTTAACTCAAATATTGTTTAAAAATGGCTATATGTCTGGCTTAAAATGAACCTAAAATATGTGTCTGATTTTTAATTCCCAACATAATTACTAGAGGAAACAATAACAAAAGGAATTTAATAAATTTTTATTGTTTAATTATTATTCATTAAACGCATTAATAAATGTTCATTTATTGAACATGTTAATTTCCAACATACTTTCGGTTCATTTTAAGCAAGAAATACAGTAATTTTTAAACAATAATTGAGTTAAATAAAACTACCCAGCATGTTAGGCAAACATTTAACCCAACCACTGGGTTAGCAGTGAAGCAATGCTGTAATCTGTCCAATTAATCCTTAAACCTCATGAATATTCTGTCAGTCTGAAATAACTCATGATTACCTTAACCCAGTCTTTTTAAAAGACTGTTTTAAGTTTGTTGCGTCAGCGTTTCACTCTTGCTGTGAGCTTGTTTTACTGGACCTAATGCATTTCTAATGCTCTGCCGATACATCAGTGGTGGATTCGGTCTCAAAGCTCATAACAAAAGCCCCGTGTCACGTCTCCACTGGGGTCTGCTTAAACTTTAATGTTTCGTTCAGCGTCCTCACAGCACTGAACTGTTGCTCGACTTCAAGAGTTTTCTATTTGAACCACCTGATATGTGGACTGTGAGTATCGTTGAGTGATTCGGATGGACACTTTACTCTGTCCTGAGATGTGTCTGCCTCTCCCTGTCTGGTATATGCCAGCGTGACAGACTTGCGTCGTTGGCCCCTCGGCCCCTCAGATGCCCGTGAAGCAGCGCTCCGGTGATGTGCGAAACCCCATTAATCTTTTGAAGAGGCATTTGACCTTTCAAACTCATTAAGCGCTGCAACCTCGCACATGCCGGATATGAGCCGTCCCGCTCGCCTCCTCCGTCTCCCTCTGCCCCCTTTATCAGGGCCCAGATAGGATCAATGTTCTCTCTCCTTCCCTCACCGCGCAGCTTTGACCAGCGACCTGGAAAATCACCCGACCTTTTAATGCGTGGTTTCCCGCTGATGAATAAATTCATAAATTGCATGCTCCGGCATGAAGGCTTTACCCAGCCTCCCCAGAGCCGAGATCAGGGCCTGACTTCTGCGATCGCTCTCGCTCCCGGCGGGAGGAAAACACCCGGTGCTGAGTTAAAGGAGTCGGACTCGTGGTTGGAGACGTGGCGTAGCGGATGCTCAGAGTTGTGCTGCTCATTTGGGAGACATGAGGAATACGTTTTCAAAAAATCAAATAGGTTGTTGAATTAGAAGTTGAGTTATTTTTAATCGTCTTAAGTACATGCTAATTAAAGCACCACTACAAAAACATCAAAACTCATTAATCAAGTGTTATTTTAGTATTATTTGTATAATTGTATTACATTAATGAGCATTTATTTTCTATTTTCAGTTTGTTTAGTTAAACTACATTTAATGAAGTTTGCATTAATGATGCAAATGTCTTGATCTTGTTTTCTGCCATCTTACTATAAAAAGTGGCAAAAAGGCCAACATAAAAATAATAAAGTTAATGAGGGAATGACAATATTTTTTTTCCCTAACTTCACAGGGAGATTTAGTGAAAATTCACGTCTATCTGTCATTGTTTGTGTCCCACAGGCAGAGCTGTGCCTGAATCTGTGTGGCTGAATCTCAAGCTCCGCAATCAGCATGTGAAGTGTGTGTGTGTGTGTGTGTGTGTGTGTGTGTCTGTGTTTACTCTGATTGCAATCAAAACAACCGAGGGTGGTCTGATTTCTCAGGCCAAAAGTGTGTGTGAGCATTGCACTAAACGGTTAACCCCAATCCAGGGTCCTCTCCAACCTCAGACGAGTCTTTGAACATTTTGTCCAGCTTGAAAGATAAAATTTACCTCGTTCTTTATTTTATAGTGGAACGTTTGTGTAATATCACAACTGGTGCTTCATCTAGAGGCATATAAATCCTGGCACGCTTGGAATGGATACTCCAGAGATAACAGCTTGATTTATCGGCGTTTTTACTCTTGTTAAGATGTTCAGACGTGCACTGTGATTGCTTTTCAGTGTTTGGAAGGCTTTAGGTTCTGTTGAAGAAGCTGATTTCTCAGTTTGCTGATAGAATGTTTATTATCGTGTGACGATCTGTGCAGGTTTGGATTCAGAGCTGCAACAACTGATCGATTCAAATTTGATAATGATAATAGCTGACGATGAATGTCATTATAGATTATTTAATGCTCTTTTATTGTAATGTTTATACTTGGAGAAGTGTATAGTATGCCATTTAATTTGTTGTTTGCGGTTATGACTGGTCATGTGACATGAAACATAATGGCGTTTCACCTGGACATCATCCATGTTGTGATGTGTGGAATCTCATTAGAGTGAGTAAATGATGGTAATTTTTAGTTTTTGGGTGAACGATCCTTTAAGTGTGTGTGTGTGTAATAGTGTGTGTGTATGGTGATGTAATGTGTGGTCAGATGGTCAGTTGGTCCTCTTTCTCAGAGCCAGATGGGAGACTCACAGGAAGTGCCAGTTCCTCCTCTCTATCCACTTTCGAGTCTGTCCGCACACACACACACACACACACACACACACACACACACACACACACACACACACACACACACACACACACACACACCACACACACACACACTCAAGTTAATGGCTGTGTGTGTGTGTGACAGCGTCACCCTTTATTTCTCCTTGTCTCTGAGGTAATTGTAGATTGCTTTAGCACTCCTTGAAGGTCAGCTCAAGGACAATTTAGCAGACAGAGTCTAAATGAGAAGAAATAGGATTCACCTGGCAGGGTATGGGTGTGTGTGTGTTTCTGACCCAGCGTGCTGCTCATCCAGTGTGTTGTGTGGACGTCCGTCAGTGACTGATGTTGCGGTGGCCTCGTGTCTTTGTGCGGATGCTGAATGACTCCAATACAGCCACTGCTGTCCATTCATTACCACAGAACTCTCTCAGTCTCTCTCAAATATGACTCCGTTAATAACTACTGATGCAGAACAGTACATGTGCTGCTGTATGGAGGGTCTTCTGAAGCCATACGATAACCATATTGAACGACTGGTCTGAAAGTCTTCTCAGATTTCATTAAATTCAATTGTGGCATGTCAAGATTCGTCATGCAATGTTTGACATCCATAATGAAACGCACAGGAACCAATGATGTTCCATTATGAAATCTCATCATGCCATATTTGAACTTATTTGAGCTTATGTCACATTGACTGCTGCACCTGTAGTATACTTATCAAGAAAACCTCAGCAGGATTTGATGTTTTCTTACTAAAGCAACAAAGTACATGCACTACTGTTCAAAAGTGAGCCAAACCTTTGAACTGTAGTGTATACAACAGGTAGCAAAGGTGCAAATCAATGTCACCAAATGCCAACCTGAAGGCAGAGCACATAAAAGCACAGTGAATTCTTTAGTAGAAGGATGCTGGGAATTATTGATGGGCATGGTTTGTATTAGGGCATTTTTGTAATGTGTAGGTGTTTTTTACACAGTGTCTCGGTTTGTAGTTCAGAATTTGAGAGTCATT
Organism: Culter alburnus; assembly: GCA_028476615.1. Classification (NCBI taxonomy): domain Eukaryota; kingdom Metazoa; phylum Chordata; class Actinopteri; order Cypriniformes; family Xenocyprididae; genus Culter; species Culter alburnus. The sequence goes on from JAOTNS010000045.1 coordinate 326,286, forward strand.
CTGCTGAATCAAAGTTCAACAAATACTTCAGTTTCCCAAATCCTCCAATATAACTGAAACAAAGCCCATTAAATGTCATTGCACCTTGGATGGACTTTGGAGGAACTTTTTCATGCTCAAACAGCAACACACTAAAGAAAGATGAAGTGAATAATTCCTCGTATTTTGCAGCTTGAAAATCCCAACTTTTTTTGACTTTGCATCCTTTGACCACCCAGGTCACCCAATAACAGCTGATCAGCAATGTGCTGTAATCCACTGCGAACATCTCAGCAAATGCATAGAAATGCTTTTAAACAATGCACTAGCGGCGTCTTTTGCTCAGACATGACTTGCTCTTCTGAAATTCTAATGTCTAATGTCATTATGTAACTCCACTTAGTTATGCGCTTACACATGTGCTTTTAGCTTCATTGACACAGTCCTCTGATCGTACATGCACGCTTCACTCTGTTCGCCGGTCCTGCTCAGGAGAGTGCAGATGTGATGAAAAATTCAGAGCTGTTCTGTGGGTTGAGCAAGCTTGAGTTGAGAATACTCTTAAATAGTGCAGCAGTCGCAAAAGGCAGCGGTTTAAAGCAGTAGAGCTGCACGATTAATCGTTAAAAGATGTTCTCGATTTAGACACCCATGTGATCTTATTCCTATATAACGATTCAGTTCTGTCTATTAAAGCTTTGACAAGTGCGATCACAGTGAACATTCAGATCTGTGTTCTGATCCAGAGAGAGCAGTTGTCATGTATAGGTATGAAATGGCTTCACAAACAGTCTTTTCAACCACACAGTATCATTATGTGTTTACAAGCATTCACATTATCACTGAAGTACTGGAATAAAAGTTTATAGTTCAGATATAAACACTGACGTGTATAGTAGTGATCAAAATGGAGTAAATCACCTTTTCACCAATGACTCTCTAAAAAAGGGAAGTGTTTATGAGTGTTATGAATCATTCAACAAATTCGTTCAAAAATGCTGATTCATCCAGTAATGAAACAAGTGACGTCTTTATGAGTGAATCATTGAATCATTCATTCAACAGATTTGTTTAAAAACACTGATTCATCCAGTAATGAAACAAGTGAAGTCTTTATGAGTGAATCATTGAATCATTCACTCAACAGATTTGTTTAAAAACACTGATTCATCCAGTAATGAATCTTTGATGAGTCATTGAATCTTCACTCAACAATTTGGATTATCAGTAGAAACAAGTGAAGTCTTATGAGGAGTCATTGAATCATTCACTCAACAGATTTGTTAAAAACACTGATTCATCCAGTATGAACAAGTGAAGTCTTTAGTGGGTCACATTCACTCAACAAATTTGTTTAAAAACACTGATTCATCCAGTAATGAAACAAGTGAAGTCTTTATGAGTGAGTCATTGAATCATTCACTCAACAGATTTGTTTAAAAACACTGATTCATCCAGTAATGAAACAAGTGAAGTCTTTATGAGGAGTCATTGAGATTTGAAAAACACTGATTCTAATGAAACAAGTGAAGTCTTTATGAGTGATTCATTCACTCAATTTGTTAAAAACACTGATTCATCCAGTATGAAACAAGTGAAGTCTTATGAGTGAGTCATTGAATCATTCACTCAACAAAAACACTGATTCATCCAGTAATGAAACAAGTGAAGTCTTTATGAGTGAGTCATGATCATTCATTCAACAGATTCGAGTAATGAAACAAGTGATAGGCTTGTTCTACAACAGCTCTGCACAGACCGATCAGCATATAACATCAAAGCACAGCAAGAGCGATTCAAAAGCATAAGGAGTCGTATGCACTCCAAGTGCTTTCGTGGTACTTTGAAGGCATACACCGATTGGTCTGTGCACCACCGATGCATCTCAAACAAGCCTAATGTTTTGAGTGGGTCATTGAATCATTCACTCAACAGATTGTTCATGTTCATCCACACATGAGTCATTGAATCATTCACACACACTGATTTCCCTTTCCAAGGATGTAATGAAACTCTTATGCATTGAATCATTCAGTTTGTTTAAAACACTGATTCATCCAGTAATGAAACAAGTGAAGTCTTATGAGTGAGTCATTGAATCATTCACTCAACAGATTTGTTTAAAAACACTGATTCATCCAGTAATGAAAAGTGAAGTCTTTATGAGTGAATCATTGAATCATTCATTCATTGTTAAAAACACTGATTCATCCAGTAATGAAACAAGTGAAGTCTTTATGAGTGAACATTGAATCATTCATTCAACAGATTTGTTTAAAAACACTGATTCATCCAGTAATGAAACAAGTGAAGTCTTATGAGTGAGTCATTGAATCATTCACTCAACAGATTTGTTCAAAACACTGATCATCCAGTAATGAAACAAGTGAAGTCTTTATGAGTGAGTCATTGAATCATTCACTCAACAAATTGTTCAATTCTCCAGTAATGAAACAGTGAAGTCTTTATGAGTGAGTCATTGAATCATTCACTCAACAAATTTGTTTAAAAACACTGATCATCCAGTAATGAAACAAGTGAAGTCTTTATGAGTGAGTCATTGAATCATTACTAACAATTTGTTTAAAAACTGATTCATCCAGTAATGAAACAAGTGAAGTCTTTATGAGTGAGTCATGAATCATTCATTCAACAGATTTGTTTAAAACACTGATTCATCCAGTAATGAAACAAGTGAAGTCTTTATGAGTGAGTCATTGAATCATCATTCAAAGATTGTTTAAAAACACTGATTCATCCAGTAATGAAACAAGTGATAGGCTTGTTCGAGATACAACAGCTCTGCTCAGACCGATCAGCATATACATCAAAGTACAGCAAGAGCGATTCAAAAGCATAAGGAGTCGTATGCTCTCCAAGTGCTTTCGTGGTACTTGAAGGCATACACGATTGGTCTGTGCACCACCGATGCATCTCAAACAAGCCTAATGTCTTTATGAGTGGGTCATTGAATCATTCACTCAACAGATTTGTTCAAAAACACTGATTCATCCAGTAATGAAACAAGTGAAGTCTTTATGAGTGAGTCATTGACACTCAACAGATTCACTGATCATCAGTAAACACTTGAGTGAGTCATTCATTCACTCAACAGATTCATTCAAAAACATGATTCATCCAGTAAGAAAACAAGTGAAGTGTTTTGTGATATATATATATATATATATATATATATTTTTTTTTAAATCATGAATTCAAATTCAGAAATTGATATTTTGTCAGAACCTCTAGTAAATGGTGTTATTTTATTTGAAAATAACATTTGAAAACAAACATTTATGATCTTTACTTTAAACAAACAAACAAAAAATCGTGATTCTCAGTTTATCCAGAATCATGCAGATACTTTACGTTGCAAACGTAAGTTATGTTGCAAATACTTTACGTTGAATCTATATTTTTATATTCAGAAACAAACTATCTGCCAAATCAGATACTAGTAACTCCTCCACAGATATTCTGTATCATTCTGCACAGGCACAAGCGTCTGTCACATAGAATCTCTCAAGCTGGTCTGTCCATTTCTTCACAGTGATTTCTGAATCTTCTCGATAGAAAGTTTTATTCCAGGTTGGTTAGGCTTTATGTGTGAGAGAACTGTGAACGCCAGTGATTGGGCAGTAGCAGGCCTGGCCAAGTGGACTTCATCCGGTTTCAGGTCTGGACATGAACGTGTGAAGACTCTGCTTAGTGCGACGCCACTTTTTGACATTCCAAACTTGTCTGAGCCGTCGTGTTCAAATGCTTCCCATCTGCGGGCCGGGCTGCTCGGAAACTAGCAGGGCAGCATTTGCATTTTAATTTGCATTCAATCACCGCTGTGTGAGTGTGTGTTTACGTGCGTGTTTGCATTTATGGTGTCTTCTGAAAATTGCCTAGTGTTTTTCTGTTTTCCTCCTTTTTTATTATAGAAGCACTACGGACCTTAAATTTCAATCTGTCCATTCAGGGTGAATGTAGATGAGACCCTATACTATCTTTTTAATTTTTTTTTTTTTTTTTTAAACTCACAGTCTGTATCTTTCCATACACAGATTTCATTAGCGATGTGATATGAACCAGGACTCTTGGACAGCAGTTCAGCAGAATTTATTATTTTATTTCTTACGCTGCCTCACACTCGTACACCCACTCACACTAGCAAATTTAACATGTTTTCCTTGATTGCTAACACACAAAATATGATTCTGTTGGCCCAAAATCCAGAACCATTACTATAGTACTCAAAACAGACACAGTGTCTACATGAAGCACAAGTTAAAACATTTAGCATGATTTATATACTAACATAGTATTTAATAATATTTCGAATTAGCTTATTATATATATATATATATATATATATATATATATATATATATATATATATATATATATTTATATATTTTTGTCATATACTGTAGATGAGTAGCAAAATTGTTTACACTCCAGTCAAGAACCAAATCTGAACTGTTTGTACCAGTTTAGTCTGTCATTTGGGTCACAATGGTTGACTAATTGATTTTTTTTTTTGCCCAACAAACTAATTGATCTATTATTTGATGTGCTTTAATTAAAGTGCTTTAGCAGTTGGACAGTTTGCACTATCAAACAAAGCTGTAGTTTTGGATATTATTAATTTGGATCTTCAGATATCTGATGCCAAAGTTTAGTTTTAATGGAAAAGAAAAGTTTTTGAATGAAGTATTGAAAGTTTTGAGGATGGACCAGGTTATATATATATAAAATGAAAATTCTGGGCCAAAACAGAAAATTCAGGATGCACTTGGCCGAAAACAGAAACCATAAATGACCTTTATTTACTTATTTTTTAAATATATTTTTGGTATAATTGTATTCATATTATTGAATTTATGAATTTTACCAGTGATTATTTGATGACAGGTGTGCTACAGATGTTTAGTGAAGGTTTGTTAACACTTCAACAGAAAACAGACTACAAGATCAAACTAAAAATCCATTAAAATCGAGAAATCAGTATTGTCAACCCAGCGCTAGAGATAGATGCTGAATAGTCAAAATGCAATTAATCTTCACTGTTTCAGTCAATGATTTTGGCCCTTCAAAAACCATTTAGTCTCAAAACCAAGAATTTATATTTTTATAAATATGTCCTTTTGATCTTTTAATTCATAAAATTAGCAAAAATCTAACCTTTCATTGAAGGAAAAGAATTGAAAGTGGGGGAAAATCACATTATGAGATGAATGTTTTTCTCCAAAACACGTTGGCCACAATTATTGGCACCCCTAGAATTTTTTATGAGTAAAATATCTCTGAGTCCAGCCATGACTTCCTGTTCCACAGGAGTATAAACATGAGGAAACACAAAGGCCAAATTCCCTTAATCATTCATCACAATGAGTAAAACCAAAGAATATAGTTCTGATGTGCAGCAAAAGATTGTTGAGCTTCACAAAATAGAAAATGGCTGTCAGAAAATAGCTAAAGCATTGAAAATCCCCATTTCCACCATCAGGGCAATAATTAAGAAGTTTCAATCAAGTAAAGATGTTACAAATCTGCCTGGAAGAGGACGTGTGTCTAAATCGTCCTAATGCGCGGTGAGGAGGAAAGTTTGAGTGGACAAAGATTCTCCAAGGATCACAGCTGGAGAATTGCAGAGATTAGTTGAGTCTTGAGTCTCAGAAAGCCTAAAAAATGATCAAACAGCACCTACATCCCCACAAGATGTTCAGAAAAATCCTCCTTGCTCATCCAGAAACAATCTCCAGCATATTCAGTTGTCAGACACGACTGAAACTTCAAACGGGACCGGCTTCTGTGGTCAGATGAAACTAAAAAAAAGAGCATTTTGGCAGCAAACCCACCAGATGGATGTGGTGCACACATGGATAAAAAGTGCCCCATGCCCATGGTTAAATATACTGCTGGATCTTTAATGATGTGGGCCTATTTTTCTGCTGGAGGTCCTGGACATCTTGTTCAGATTCATGACATCATGGATTCTATCAAATACCAACAGATAAAAATCAAAACCTGACCGCTTCTGCTAGAAATCTTATAATGGGCTGTGATTGGATCTTCCATCAGGACAATGATCCAAAACAAACATCAAAACCAACACAAAAATGTCACTGAGTACAAAATGAAGCTTCTGCCATGACCGTCCCAGTCCTCTGACCTGAACCCTAAAGAAAATGAGTGGAGTGAACTGAAGAGAAGAAGCACCAGCATGGATCTGGGAATCTGCAGGATCTGGAGAGATTCTGCATGAAGGAATGGTGTCAGGTGATCTCCAAACTCATCAGGCATTATAGAAGAAGACTCAGAGCTGATATCTTGGGAAAAGGACGTTGCAAAAAGTATTGAATGAAAGGGTGCCAATAATTGCCCCCCCCCCCCCCCCCCCCCCCACACTTTCAATTATTCTCCTTCAATAAAAGGTTAGATTTTTGCTATTTTTATGAATTAAAGATCAAAAGGATAAACAATGCAGATTTATTTTTACAGTCATCATATTTACTCAGGGTGCCAATAATTCTGACCACAACTGTGTGTGTGTGTGTGTCTATATATAGTGTGTGTATATTTCTCTCTTCCCAGTCTGTAGTATCACTTGTACTCCATGTCATCCTGCTCTCTCTCCCTGACTTTCATTCTCTTTATTCAGCTCATAGGGCACTAGTCATAGTTGTAAGGAGGCCGCTGGGCTTCAGGCTTGCTGGATGATTGGCAGAGGAGAAATGGAGAGAGAGACCCTCTCCCTGTGCTTTGATTAAACTCTCTGAGATCTGTCCATTAGTGGATGGGCCTCTTCAGAGGATGTGTGGGCTGCTAGATATTGGGGTGCCACAGGAACCAGGGTTAGGACCTTTTCCTTTTCACTTTATCTGATGCCTGTCACATTTTTCATTTCAGCCTCCTAAATGGTTTCGCCTTCCTCTTGCTCTCAACCTGAAATTTAAATGTGAGCAATCTTTGCGTTCCTCAACACTAAATAAGAAGGTGGGAATGACCCTCACCGTGGCTAAATTGCTCATCAAAAGCACAGTCTTTTAACAGCGTCGAGTTTTGAACGGGTATGTTAGATCATATTTCCCATGCCGTCATTGATTAACATTTCGTTTGAGTTAAGCATGTTTGGCAGATCATTTCCTCGACACTGGAAAATACGTTCATTGGTTTTGGTAGGGAAACCATTTATGGTGGAAAAGCTCCTTCATTGCATCTAGTGATGAACCACAATGGACTCTTGCAATGTTCTGGCCACTTCTCTACTCTTCATTTGTGCCTCAGGTGGTTTTGATTGGAAGCACTTGCTTCGATTAGCTTGAAATTGATGCAAGGTCTTCCAATGATGACATTTTCTTTGCCAAAGGCAAGGGTCAATACAACACATATGGGAAAGGCAATGACCTTTGACCTGGTTGAGGCTAAAAAATCAAACGAGCATTTTGAGGGCAAGCTTTGGTTAAATGATTGTTTTTGAATTGATTAGCATGGAGATTCATCAACATAAACATGCTGAGTTTCACAAAGACTGCGGCCAAAATCACTTACTCTGAGTAGGTGCTTACTTTGAATAAACTGCCTTTTTTGTGACTGTTAAAAAGTATGTTCTAGAGCTGCATCTCGATCTCGATTCAAACACCTACATGGTCTAATTCCTAAATGACAACGATTTGCCTATGTCTCTTTGGCAAAATCACACCGGAGCATTCAGATCCGCATTGGCGCTGCCATGGTCCAGAGAAAGCAGTTATCACGTATTCACGTATTAAACAGCTTCACAAAGTCTTTTCAGCATCACAGTATCATTATTTCTGTTACAAATATTCACAGAAGTAGAGAAATAGTAGAGTAAACTAGAATGTACATTTCCTGAAGAAAATGTGAATGGTGCTTGCAGTGGCAAAATCGCCACTCGGTTGCTAGGCGGTTGCTAAGGTGTTGCTAGGCGGTTGCTAGGGTGTTCTGTGTGGTTGCTATGCGGTTGCTAAGGTACTTGGGGTAGTTGCTAAGTGTTGCTAGGCGGTTGCTAGGGTGTTCTGGGTGTTTGCTAGGCAGTTGCTATGGTAACCAGGGTGGTTGCTAAGGTGTTGCTAGGCAGTTGCTAAGGTACTCGGAGGGTTGCTAAGGTGTTGCTAGGGTGTTCTTGGTGGTTGCTAGGCGGTTGCTATGGTAACCTGGGTGGTTGCTAGGGTGTTGCTAGGCAGTTGCTAAGGTACCTGGGGTGGTCACTATGGTGTTGCTAGGCGGTAGCTAGGGTGTTCTGGATGGTTGCTAGGCAGTTGCTATGGTAACCTGGGTGCTTGCCAGTATGAATGATATAAACCAACCTCCATGCCTCTATGATATTCAGATTTGAAGATATCTGCCTATGCTTTGGGTTGCTAGGGTGCTCTAAATGGTTGCTAAGGCGTGGCTATGATGTCTTTAAGGTGATTTGTGATTGGCGGTTTGCTGCCTCATGTCAAATGAGCCCACCCATGTTTGTACGACACTCCTATCCAAAGATATTCATTTGATCTTTTTCAATGGAAGTCTATGGATCTTGTTACTAAGGTGCTCTATATGGTTGCTAGGGCGTGGCTTGATAGCTTCACAATGATCCTGAGAGACTGATTGGTTGCCTGAGTAAAATGAGCCCACCCCCTTGTCTCTATGACATTGTAATCCAGAGTTATGTTCAATACAAAATCCCTATGTAATTTCCCATAGTAGGAAAAACACAGTACTTCCTGGTTCATGGGCACGGCTTCACCATAGTATGTCTATGGGGCAACTTTGGGCAGCTCTTGCCCCCAGTGGTACAACTTACACCCCATTTTGAGGTATGGTCTGACAGAGCCTGTCAGCCTCTTCAAACGTGGTAACGCACATGTTTCTACGAAATTCTCGTTAGGAGCTATGACTCGTCAAAGTTCGTCGCAATGTTAAGTCTATGGGATTTTTCGGCTACTTTTTCGCCCGTCGGACGAACATCGTACACCCGATCGCTTATAAAAGTCATAGCACACCACTCCTCAATGAGCCGGTCGATTTGACACCTCATTCGTGGGTCTAGGACAAAAACTGCGGGACAAGTTACGCGCCGATGAAAGTGTCCAGAAAAAGAATAATAATAAGTATGCAGGAGAATAAGAATGGAGCTTTGCCTTTGGCAAGCACCATTAATCACCTTTTGAAAGTAACTTGGTGCTTCAAATAATGATTGTATCAATTACATCGTTACACCAGTAGGTGGCGACAAGTGACTGTTAAATTTATTTTTCATTGAATCATTCGTTCAACAGATTTGTTCAAAGATGCAGATTCATCCAGTAATGAAACAAGTGAAGTCTTTATGAGTGAGTCATTGAATCATTAGGCTTGTTCGAGATGCATCGGCACTGCGCAGACCGGTCGGCGTATGACATCAAAGTACCGCAAGAACGATTCAAAAGCATAAGGAGTCATTTGCTCTCCATCGCTCTCGCGGTACTTTTAATGTCATACGCCGATCGTCTGCACAGCGCCGACGCATCTCGAACAAGCCCATTCATTCAAGAGATTCGTTCAAAAACACAGATTCATCCAGTAATGAAACAAGTGAAGTGAGTCATTGAATCATTCACTCAAACCAAGTTTTTCTTTTTAAATTCAGATTAATTAAACATTTTAAATAGACTGCAGCAATTAACATTTTGTCAGAACCTGTAGTAAATTACATTATTTTGTTTAGTTGTCTGTTCAGAATTGCGAGAGAATCGTGATCTCTGTTTGAAACAAAAAATCATGATTCTCAATTCATCCAGATTCGTGCAGCTCTAGTATGTTCTGTACAGTATGAATGTGGGTGGTATGGATGGGACTGTGGAAAAAGGCAATAAGGGCCATCTAATTAAATCCTGAAGAGAGCCATTCTGCACCTGATTTGCATAATTAGTGGGATCCCCCCTCCCCCCGTCATTTTTTTTTTTTTTCTGAAATGAGGCATTTTTGGATTAATGTGCTCAAATTATCTACCTCACAGATAAGTAAATAAACAATCATGGAATAAATGAATCGAGACGATGTGAGGCAGGCGAGCGATGAGATCTGACAGTTGGACAAATGATAATGAAAATCCTGACTTCAGATGGAGAAAGAAAACTGTTTCTACCTGATAATATATTTTAAAGCTTGGGGAAAACAAGGAAAAAAATATTTAAAAAAGTATCCATGGCATTTTAAAATTATATTAATATACATGACCCTTTCACAAATTAAGCTACCTTATATATCCAGGTTTTCAAAGACACAGTGCAAATCCTGTTGTTGAGAGGGTAAAATATATTATAAAATATCTTGATTTTTAGTCATTTTAGCTCAGTTTTAAGCTTGTTTTAGTCATCTTGAGGCCGTTGGCTCCTGGTTGAGATCCTCTGTTTTAGACTGATACAGGTGCTGGTCATATAATTAGAATATTGTGAAAAAGTTCATTTTTTTTTTATTATAAATTATTTTAAAAAATGAAACTTTCATTTATACTAGATTCCCTACATGTAAAGTAAAACATTTCAAATGTTTTTTTTTTTGTTTTTGTTTTTTTAAATTTGTTGATTAGAGCGAACAGCTAATGAAAGTCCAAAATCCAGTATCTCAAAATATTAGAATATTTACATTTGAGTTTCATTAAATGACCATCCCTACAGTATAAATTCCGGGTATCTCTTGTTCTTTGAAACCACACTAATGGGGAAGACTGCTGACTTGGCAATGGTCCAGGAGACAATCATTGACACCCTCCACAAAGAGAGTAAGTCACAGATGGTCATTACTGAATGTGGTGGCTGTTTACAGAGTGATGTATCAAAGCATATTAAATGCAAAGTTGACTAGAAGGAAGAAATTGGGTAGGCAAAGGTGCACAAGCAACAGGGATGACCACAAGCTTGAGAATACTGTCAAGTAAAGCCGATTCAAACACTTGGGAGAGCTTCACAATGAGTCAAATGAAGCCGGAGTCAGCACATCAAGAGCCACCACACTCAGACATCTTCAGGAAAAGGACTACCAAGCCACTTCTGAAACAGAAACAACGTCAGAAGCATCTTACCTGGGCTAAGGAGAAAAAGAACTGGACAGTGAACAGTGGTTGAAAGTGCTCTTTTCAGATAAAAGTAAATTTTGCATTTCATGTTGAAATCATGGTCCCAGAGTCTGAAGGAAGACTGGAGAGGCACAGAATCCAAGCTGCTTGAAGTCTAGTGGGAAGTTTGAAGTTAGTAATGATTTGGGGGGCCGTGACGTCTGCTGGTGTTGGTCCATTGTGTTTTATCAAGTGCAAAGTCAATGCAGCCATCTTCCAGGAGATTTTGGAGCACTTTATGCTTCCATCTGCTGACAAGCTTTATGGAGATGCTGATTTGCTTTTCCAGCAGGACTTTAGCACTCGCCCACAGTGCAAAAAACACTTCCAAGTGGTTTGCTGACCATGATATTACTGTGTTTTATTGGCCAGCCAACATGCCTGACCCCTGAATCTATGGGATATTTTCAAGAGAAAGATGAGAAACAGTCGATCCAACAATATACAGATGATCTGAAGGCTCAATAGTGCCTCAGCAGTGCCACAGGCTGATCACTTCCATGCCACACTTCACTGATGCTGTAATTTGTGCTAGGAGCAAGTCATTTGCTGTAATATGTGCTGCCGACCAAGTATTGAGGGTACAAATGAACATACTTTAAAGAACTTGAACTTTACTGTTTGATCTTAGGAAATATTCTAATATTTTGAGATACTGGATTTTGGACTTTCATGAGCTGTACGCTCTAATCATCAAATTTAAAAAAAAAAAACTTTTGAAATGTTTTACTTTACATGTAGGGAATCTAGAATATATGAAAGTTTCATTTTTAAAAATAATTTACAATTAAAAAAATGAACTTTTTCATGATATTCTAATTATATGACCAGCACCTGTATATCTCCCTGTCATCTGTCTATGGTGAAGACAAGCTTTCTATCCCTCCTTCCGTCCATTCATCCCTTTCTGCAGTTTAACAGACACAGACCTGTTATTCTAACTTATCGACTCGCCTGGCTGTATTCTTTTACAAGCCGGCCGGTTGTGCTGCCTATTGATTGATCAGCTGTCGGGAGAATGGATTTCTGCGGTTCTGTGATGTGCTGTATTGATGGATGGCCGGTTGGACCCCGTTCTCTCCCGACCCAGACCTTTCCATCTCTCCCTGTCTTTCTCTCTCTCACACACACCTTTGACTCGCCTTCATTCATCAATGGATGGAGATCAATGTCTGTAATAATAATGGAAAGACGGAGGGGGAGGAGAGATGGAGGAAGAGAGTCTGGACTTTAGATATGATATGATATGATTGATATGATATGATATGATATGATTTCAGTGTTACCTTGAAAGAGTTTGGTCAATGTTCTCTTACTTTATTTCTATTTTACACACTTTTTACACTATATACCATTCAGTAGTTTTTATTTTATTTTGTTTCTGTTCAAATTTATATGACAAGCAGTTGCAGTATATCTGTGTGTGTGTAACAGTGTATAATAACTCATTTTAGACTGTGAATGAAGTGTGTCAGCAGTGATGATGAGTTTGATGACATCAAGCGTTCTGAACATAAGCCCACTGTAAACGGCCGAGGGCGAGAGTGTGTGAACGTGTGTGAAAGTTCAATCCACATCCTCACAGTATCTTTAATGACGCCTCTGTAATTCGACACTGAGTGCATTAGAGAGGAGGTGGGGAAGACGCAAGGGCAGGGGAAGTGGTCGTGTTTGAGGATGAATGAATGAGACGGGTGGGAGTGAACGGCCCTCCTCCTGTCAGGGGCGTGAAAGGGAGGTGATGTGGTAATGTTGTGAAAATCACAGTCTAATTTGATCTAAAGTGGATTCCTAAATTGAGAGAGAGGAAAAAAGTCTCTCCCTCTCTCTTCCACTTATGTAACCACTCTTCCACTTTTTTGACTCCGTTGCTTATTAACAAGGACAGAAAGAAAGAGAGAGAGAATTGGGGATGGGGAGGAGTTCTCTTACACTGGCCTCCTTTCTACTCCATAATGCAACAAGAAGATAATTCTTGGTTAAAAAAGAACCTGAAAAAACAAAAGAAAGTATTATATTTTTTTCATTATTAATAATAATGACATTAATGTTTGTCAGATGTTCATGTAATGGATTATAACAATGGTTTATAGATTTCAGCCATTGAGTACTCCTGCCATATAGTGGCTATTGATATTTTGCTTTTGCTATTTTATACCATCATATGGCACCAAATTTTTAGGTTTTGGCTGTCTGAACTTACTGGAATTTTACTGTAGTAAAAGAAATATTAAATCTAACATAAAAATAAGCATATTTTACATAAAAATATGGTACTTTTAGAGGTATATCAATGAAAACCAAATACCAAAAAATCATAAATTGATAATGTTTATTTTCAAACATAGTGATATGATATTTATTTTTTAAAAATTTTGGGGTTTACACCTGAGACCTTCGTGCCCAAATTTGTCCCTGAAGGACCAATTAAGGGCTGCTATACGAAGGACGCTTGAGGGTTAATGATGAATAATAGTGTTAAACTCGTACTGACCACAGACTTGGCTTAAAATTTTGGTGCATCTCTTATTGTTTCATCTTTATCATTACCTTTGAACCAGATTTTACTTTTCCCCCTATAACCTCGGTTACAGCCTCAAAACAGCACAATAAACTGATCTGATGTGACCCTAACTGAATTAAACCCTCTTGACTTTTTAAAGGGAAAATCTTGACCAACATGGACAGGAACACAAAGGGCGAGAGCGGCACACAGCTGCAGAAGCCGGTTTTTGTGCACAAATAGCATCTCTGGTCTGAATAAAACATTCTTTTGCTCGACTTGGACAGAGGAAGTGATGGAACGATACGGCTTCAATTATTGAAGTGTGTATGAAAGCTCCACTAAAACTGTCCTCTCACTCAGAAAACAGCTTAACATGGAGACGCACCATGACATTTACAAAAACACAGCAATCAGCACGAAGGTTAAGTGGGAGAGGAGGTCGAGAAACAAGGTGTGTGTGTTTCTGAGGATTTCTGGGTGAGTGTGTGTGTGTGTTTCTGAGGATTTCTGATTGTGTGTGGTGTGTGTGTGTTCTTATTAAACACCTAACAACCTCCTGAAACAGTGCAGCCGCCTGTCCAAATTCCTTTAGAAGATGTAAAATTTGTTCAATATCTGAATGCATTTTTCCCACAAACTTTTTATTGGGCCTGTAGAACAGTTCTGTCACTTTGAATATGCATTAGTCGGAGCTGTCTGTTGTCTCTTTGATGCCTTCTAATCATTTTGACTTGGCTCACATCTCGTATGGTGTTATGTAAGCACACGCTCTGGCTGACAGCTCTCTCCACTCGGGGAGTCACATGACCTGCCAGCTCTCAGCCCGCCCCTTATTGGCGACTGCTGTCTTCATTCGTGATGTTATTTCAGAAAGAGGAAGCATGGATTTGTGCTGAACCTAGGCAGGTTTGGATGGTGCTGAGCAGTGAAGAAAGCTTTGGGCTGAAACGTTTGCTCTCTGGTCTGATTTTAATACTTTTTTTCCCTCTACAGTTCCTCCTACACTGAAGTAAAACTCTGCCTTCACTTGCTTAATTCTAAATCATCTTTGCAGGGCATGAGGCAAAGCAGCTTTTAAAGCTGTATATGTCAGTCTTAAGTCATTCCATGACCATTTAATGACCCTGAATCACTTGTTAAGCACATTAACTTATTTCTCTGACAGCTCAAAAGTTCTGATGACGTCACGAGCGAGCCACGCTTCAGCGTTTAGCGAGACTGAATCAATAGGAAGCCGTCACTCACATCTCACATCTCATAACCGAAGCCCACACTGTCACAGCCCAGTTATCTCTTTTATAAAATCTCTTTCTGGATAAATTGAGAGTCACAATTTATTTGTTTAAAGTGTTAATTCACTGAAAAATGAAGATTATGTCATTAATTACTCTCCCTCATGTCGTTCCACACCCGTAAGACCTTCGTTCATCTTCAGAACACAAATTAAGATATTTTTGATGAAATCCGAGAGACTCGTCCATAGACAGCAATATAATCAACACTTTCAAGGTCCAGAAAGGAACTAAAGACATCGTTAAAACAGTCATGTGACTGCAGTGGATCAACCTTAATGTTATGAAGAGACGAGAATACTTTTTGTGCACAAAAACAAAACAAAAATAGGACTTTGTCCGAATGCCGGCTCAGTATTGGCCGACACTGATCACGTGATCGGCACGACGCATGTGTGTGACGCTGACGCAGGAGTCGGCCAATAATGAGTCGTCGTTCTGACGTAGAACCTGGAAGCGCTGGACGTAAACAACGTATGAGAATGACACAGAAGAGAAGAGATTGTTGAATAAAGTGGTTATTTTTGTTTTGTTTTTGCGCACAAAAAGTATTCTTGTGATTCTCCCATGATTCTGAATTGATGACTAAACAAAATAACGTCATTTACTAGAGGTTCTGACAAAATGTTAATTGCTGCAGTCTATTTAAAAAAAACTAATTAATTTGAATTATTTTTTTAACAATCGGTTGAGTGAATGATTCAATGACTCACTCATAAAGACTTTTCACCACTGGATCAATCGGCGTATTTGAACGAATCTCTTGAACGAATGGGTGTGTTGGACTTGAAGCGGCGCTGTGCGGACCGATCGGTGTATGACATCATAGCACTGCGAGAGCGATTGATGCGGTGCTATGATGTCATATACTGATCGCTCCGCACAAGTCGAACACCCCCTAATGATTCAATGACAAATAATTTTTTCAATAGTTACTGGTCGCCACCTACTGGTGAAACAATTTAATTGATACAATCTTTATTCGGAGTGTCAAGTTACTTTCAAAAGGTGATTTACTAGGGTGACCATATGTGCCATTTTCCCAGGACGCATCCTGTCCAGGATTTCTAAATTGCCTAAAATGGCTTGAGCCCTTGCCTCTTTAATCGTGAAAGTGGTCATGTCGATGTGCCCCCTGAACGTGATTTCTAAACGGAGGTCTGTGCAAGCCACTGTTCTCATTGACAGTCTTCATGCAATGCATTAAAGTGTTGTCTTATTTGCAATGCTTTCACCGTTCACCGTGTAGATCCAGCCTTCTCGCAAGCCACAATTGGTCGATTATGTATAATGCACGCTATTGGTAAAATAATTTTTTAATCATTACCTTCCGCAAATATGAAAACAAAACCAAAACTACATTTTATGCAACTTAGAAATCCTGGACAGGACGTGTCCTGGGAAAATGGCACATATGGTCACCCTAGATTTACTCTATTTTGATCTCTACTGTAGACATCAGTGTTTATATCTGAGCTATAAACTTCTATCCCAGTACTTCTGTGGTCATTTGAATGATTGTAAGACAGAAGATTGTGAACTGCTCTCTCTGGGTCAGAACGCAGATCTCTGAGTGTTTGCTGTGATCGTACTTGTCGAATCATTGTCATTTTGGAATAGTCGTTTTCATTGTCGTTTTTTTTAACGAATAATCGTGCATCTCTGATTTGCAGCCATTTCTCACTGACCAAACACAGAAAATCTCTCGCACATCATCCGCATGGCTGACTTAGTTCCTCTCAATCCTCTTTTCCTGAAAACAACTTTTCATTTGTGTGTGCCTCTGAGCCTGGCGATGTCAAGATCGTGTAAGAGCCAAGCAAGCCGGTTTTGGGAAGGATGTCATGTTGCGTTGGCTCGGAGGGGGGTCGTGTTTGTAAAAGCGGGCCGTTCACCACCGTGACCCATTTCCAAATGATGCCAAGCTGATCAGAAAGGGGAGCGAGAATGACTGAGAGGTGCTGGTGAATACGCCTCCCCCTGTGCAGAAACCCTGGCAAACAGCTGTTAGTACGATTCAGCGGCTGGTGCGCGTGCGTGAGAGCGTTTCCATAGAGCCCAGGAGAAAAGCGAGCGCTCTTTAGACCCCAATGGCAGAGCTGAAAGTTTAATGAGGTCATAAAGGTCTGTATGGGGCTTCAACTTAATGCGCTTTGCCGTTCGGTTGGCTTTAACGCCACGAGCGAGTGCACGGACGTAGAGAGCGTTTTTGTGTCTGTGTGTGTGCTTATTAGAGGGATAATGTTTGGCCGATGAGTGTCCCGCTGGTCTCTGGACTCTGATTGGTGCATTCTGTGCTTTATGTATATGTGCAGATAAGCTGCATGAAGAGAGTTTAACAACATGTGGCTAATCCCCTCTATTGAATTTTATGGTTCTCGTATTATAATTCTTTCACTGGGATTTACATAAGTGTGTTGGGTTTGACAGGGAGATTAGTGCTCTTGTGACATAAACGCATCCTTCAGTCAGTCCTCTTTATGACGTGGTCTTTGTTTGTGACCTCTCCTCAAAGGGTAAATTGGGTTTTTGGGAATGAGGGAATGATTCTGCTAATATCTAGAGGGAAGTGTGGTGCTTAATGTAATGAAGGTTATTTGGGGTGAGTACATTTGCTTAATAGAGGCACAGAATGTGTGTATTTTTGGAATCAAAGACACCGGAATGACGTTCTGAATCATTTCAGCTCAATTTAATGGAATAGTTCATGCATAAATGAATATTATGTCATTCCAAACCTGTATGACTTTCTTTCTTCTGTTGAATACAAAATGAAATGTTTAGCAGAATGTCTCTATAGTGAGGGTGAATGGGGACTAGGACTGATGAAGAAGATGCTCAGTCAACAATCACTTCAATTCGTATCGCATGTCTTCAGTCGACCGGGAATATAGCGCTTGAGTTTTATGACACTTTTTATGCTGCTTTTGCAATTTTTGAAGGTTAACAACTCCATTCTATGTTAATTGAAGTTACATGGAAAAGAGTGTCTTAAAAAGTCGTGAGGATCTGTACATGGAAAAAGAAAAAAAAACTGTAAACAGGTACTTGGTTCTGTTAATCAGTTGTTAATTGGATATAGTCGGATCTGAACGTGAATAACATGCATTTAGAAAATAGACTTTAAAAAGATGACATTTCAGATCTGTCCGTTTGTGTTCCACAAGTCACATGGGTTTGGAACAACATGCTGTTTTTGGGTGAACGATTCTTTCTTCCACTTGTTTTTTCTGTCTCTTTCTCGGAATGACCTCGCATGTCTCTCTGACTGCCGTGACTCCCTGAGAGCGACTGCTTTGTGTAGTTTGACCTCGTCTGTGGCACACAGCCTCTCTGTTTGTCTCCTGAAGGTCGAGTCGGTAGGGGGTCCGTGTCAGCAGAAATCAAATGGCGTCTTGTCCCCTAAAAGTGAGAGACCGAAGAACAGCTGTTCTGGGGAAAAAAATCCACTCAAACCAACCAAAGCGAATCAGAACACTGAAATTTATGTCTGTGTTTACCACAGAAAACCTTGGGAAGGTGAAATACTCATTTGGCTTGGCTGTAACTGCAAGGCTAGAAATGCTCTGAGTCATGCTGTAAGATACAGTGCTCTGGTGGCAGAAGTGCACAGCCGTCTGCAGCTCATCTGGCTGGTAATGAAGTGGCTTTTAGACGAGTGTTGTGATGTCAGGGCCGTCTGCTTGTGTGAGTACTGATGCTGTGTCAATGCATACAGCGCTGGCATTTTGTGGGTCTCACATGAGCCAAGCAAAGGGAAACAAGCAATAAATAATGAATAATTCAGCTTCTGATACACCATGTCTGGCAGAATGATGGGAGATATGTGGCGTAGTGGGGCTCTAATACAGTAATTAGTCAAACACAGTATCGTTCAAAAGTTGTTGTTTACTCAGCAGGAACACGTTAAATTAATCAAAACAGACATTTATTATGGTGCAAAATATTTCTATTTAAAAAAAAATGCTATTCTTTTGAACTTTTTATTCATCAAAGAATCTTGAAAAATAACATGTATAGAATAGAATAGAATAGAAATCTTTATTGTCACTGTACAGCTGTACAACGAAATTTAGTTATTCAAGTGTACCCACACTTATCACAGTTTCCACAAACATATGACTGTTTTCAACGCTGATAATAATCATGAATGTTTCTTGAGCAGCAAATCATCATATCAGAATGATTTCTGAAGGATCATGTGACACTGAAGACTGGAGTGATGATGCTGAAAATTCAGGAATAAATTACACTTTACTATATATTACATAGAAAACAACTATCTTAAATTAAAATAATATTTCACAATTTTGACTATATTTCGGATTAAATAAATGCAGCCTTGGTGAGCAGATGTTGGACTGTTTGAACAAACCACAGTGTCACAGAGCCAGAGTGTTTAAACTCATTGCAGATGTATTTGTCTCTGCACATTATAAAAGAGAAGATATTTCAGCATCAGAAAAGACCTTTTACATCTTGTTGTTTGTACAGAGGTGGTGTTTTAGGAGTGGTAAAAGCTTCACTTGTGCTGTCCAGGGTGCTGAAATGCCCCACACACACATCACGGCGCTGTCCAGGGTCCTGATACTGTGTTTCTGAGTGCCAGGCGCTGTCTCTGGTGCTGAATTATAGGCTGAGTCCAGACAAGCCCTGTCCAAGGTGCTGATTCAGAGCCCGCGCTGTATTTGTGTCAAGGGCATCTTTTTAAAGCATTTTAACTTGCCCGAGTTAGTTTACACAGTGCTGTACTTGTCCAAACCGCTGAATAACGACATTCATGCACTGCTCATTTTAATTTAGTCTGTAAGCGGAGTTTCACATTAAGGCTTTGTAATTGTAAAAATGCAGCAGAAATGACAAATGCCAACATGAATTTGCTTCACAGGCTCTGGGTTCTGTTGCATCATGGTGGTGTTGTAAAACATTTCTTTTCCCTTTTGAGAATTAATGTTTAAATGTTAAACCAGCACATTGTGCTGCAGACAGTATTTACTCGTTGAATTTCTTCAAGATTCTTGTGCTTTTGTAAAGCTGTCCGACATTATCAGCTGATGACCGGCGCACTTCATCTCCTTAAGTGCAGCGCTGCAGGTCCGTCAGTCCACATTTGAGCTCTAATGCGCCTCTGATGCTGATCAACAGCCGTCCGCCGGGACTGTGTGTTCGTTATTATTAAACACTATCCGCTCTATGTGTTCTGACAGTGAGAAAGAAAATGCACTACATATAATTGCAATTTAATGAGTCTGATGACACCGCCTTATATTGTTTCTCTCTTGCTTTTGTTTTTTCCCTTCAGTTGTCTTGCTGAATTCTAAGGAGTCCCAGGCAGAGCTGGGTTGGACCTCATATCCTTCTAATGGGGTAAGACCTTCATGTCTATTTATTAGATTATTGTAGACTTTGATGGAACTAAAATAGTTAATTGTAGGGCAAATTATGAAATCACGTCTGCGCGCCGTGAACGGAAAACACCAGGCAGTCGCGTCACTTTACAATGGTGAATTATGCATTTCTATGAACAGAACACTTCTGAAATATAGCAGAAGTGTTTAATGTGGGAAAAGTGCATGAAACAACATGAGTGCTTTATATGAAGCACTTCAAACTAATAAGTGCATAAGTGTAATGTTAAACGTGGGTTGGTGATCTGACTGAATGTGGACACGTGTAGTTACTGATCAATGGGCTAAACCCTATGTAGTGTTTCACTTTGGATGTCTCTTTCTTTCTCCATCTCTTAAATGCACCCATTTCCCCATCCATCTTTACCAGTATTTCTAGTTACTTTTCCATGTCTTCATTCCCCAAATGTATCACTTCATGGGGCAGCCTACAGTCCCAGTATGGACTGCTTTGCTCTCGCCAGATAAAGCCCATTTGTCATTTTCGGTGTCCTGCTTCCCATCTTGCATCTCCTTCTCTCTTTCTCAATGCTGAAGCACGTGCTAAAGATTACGTACATAGTTTGATTCATAGCTGATATGAGCAGTAAGCCTGACAGAGGACGTCTCATCTCAGGACGACATGTTTCGTCATTTCTAACGTTATCTGTGAGGGGAAATGCTGCATGCTGGGGACTCGTACAAGCTGTTATTTGTTTAGCTTGTTAATTCTGGACCTGACAGCGATTAAATCCTCTGTCTCCTGCTCCCACCACAGCTGTGTGGACACACACACACACACACACACACACACACACACACACACACACACACACACACACACACACACTCTGTGGTTTTCAACAGGATGTGTTGAGATTCACTGCCACTCATAGTCGTGTCAGAGTCTCTGCCAAACTCAGATGCAGATTCAAACTGCTTAATTCCCTCAGAAACGAAGGATCTTCATTACACTGCAATTAATTGTGAAAACACTGAGAGTGTTCGTCTTCAGAGGCTCATTATAATCTCTCTAGCAGACAATGAGCTTGTTTGTGGTGCTGATTGAAGATGCTTTAGTCTTAATGTATTCTGTGTTTGATATACTGTAGCTGATTTGACACTAATCTTTATACAGATTGGTTGAACTGTACACCCTATAAATATAAATGCCTACATGTGATGCACTTATTTACTCTAGTTTACTGTAGTAGCCTTTAAGTCTACAATGATTTACTCATTTACATCTTTGCATTCACAGATGCATATCTAATCCAAGATCCAAAAATGTCCACTTTGATGCAACAAAGGAATCATTTGAAGATAAATTAGTTTTGGATTTGATCTGTTAATATAAGTATTACACTTCGGCCTGTTAATGCTATTGACATGCACAGTGAAAATGTGGGAAAACCCAATGAATTTTTAATTTATTTTATTTTATTTTACATGCATCACTTTTTACATCTTGTTGTTTTGTACAGATTTAGACGGTGTTTTAGGAGTGCTAAAAGCTTCATTTGTGCTGTCCGGGGTGCTGAAATGCCTCACACACATCACGGCGCTGTCCAGGGTCCTGATACTGTGTTAATGCGTGTTTGGGCACTGTCTCTGGTGCTGAATTTAATTTAATTAAATTTTTTACTTTTATTTTTTAATTATCCATTGGCATTTAACCAATGTTAATGGATAAAGGACAAAAAAAAAAGCTTTGCAATGAATATTACCATCTAGAGTCCTTGGCTTTTATTCACATCTTTTCTTCTCACTCTTCTCATTTCAGTGGGAGGAAATCAGTGGTGTGGATGAGAAATACAAGCCCATTCGCACATATCAAGTATGCAACGTGATGGAGCCCAGTCAGAACAACTGGCTCCAGACGGGTTGGATATGGCGGCAGGGCGGCCAGCGCATCTTCATCGAGCTTCAGTTCACCCTGCGAGACTGCAACAGCATCCCAGGCGTGTCCGGCAGCTGTAAGGAGACCTTCAATCTCCTCTACGCCGAGTCCGACTGGGACCTGGGCCGCGTCACCCGTGAAGACCGCTACAGCAAAATCGACACCATCGCTGCGGATGAAAGCTTCACGCAGGGCGATTTGGGAGAGCGTAAGATGAAACTCAACACCGAAGTCCGTGAGATAGGACATCTCAACCGTAAAGGATTCCATCTGGCCTTCCAGGACGTGGGCGCGTGCGTCGCGCTGGTTTCCGTGAGAGTGTACTACAAACGATGCCTGTCCACGGTGCAGAATTTAGCAGTGTTCCCGGATACGGTAGCCGAAGCTGCGTTCTCTACTCTGGTGGAGGTGAGAGGGTCCTGCGTGAATAACTCTGAGGTGGACACGGACAGTCCTCCCAGAATGCATTGCAGCGCTGAAGGGGAATGGCTGGTGCCGATCGGGAAATGCAGCTGCAGCGCTGGATATGAGGAGGGACACAGCAGCTGTGAGGGTAAGACGCTCTCCCATTAAAAAAAAACTTGATGTTGTTTTTGTGCTCTACTAGATTGAATGTTGATTATTCTCCTCATATTCTCCATTGTTGCAGCTCCTCTCTTCCCAGTCTGTCAGTAACGCTCTGTTTAGTTCCTGTCTCTATGAAGCCCCTCCTTCTGAAAAGCGCAATGTGCTCTGATTGGTCGGCTGGAGCAGTGTGTTGTGATTGGTCATTTGGGAAATGTCCCGCCCCTTACCATAACCGCCAGTTTCAACGCACTACTAACTAACTCAACCAGGCCCGCCCCTTTATTCTGCGTATGAATTATTTAAATGAGGAATATTGTGAAGAAAACTCAAGATTACAAAGTTACAAAGTGGTCAAATCAAAGCTTTCCTTTGATGCAGAAGCTGAACTAAAGATTAGTCAGATGACAGAAATGAACTATTCATGGAAAATGTGTTAACCGTGACAAACGAATCATTGAATCAGTGAGCTGAACCAAATCAGTGTCATTTGAAAATGAATCATTCTGACCATTTTGTTGAACTGAACTCATTTAAAAAGATGTGACTCAAAAATAAAAGAAGCTTTAGCTTTAGAGTCCCGTTTATTTTCTTTGAAAATCTTTTGCTTTCACTGTAATAAATTCATACGGGTTTGGACTGACGTGAGTGTGAGTAAATGATGACCGTTTTCTGTAAATCCAAATTTCCTTTAGTAGGCAGAGGATTTGGTCAGATGTCATTTTTAGACGTGTCACATGATGGTTTTGGAGCTCCAGCTGTGTGTTGGTTTGACGCGGGTCGCGACATTAACAGTCACTGGATCAGTTTCTCTTCAGGAGGTCAGACGCACGTCAGCGCTGTCTGTCACTGATCTCTCCTCCCACTACAGCTGTGTGTCACTGCGTCATTAACCACCGCTACAGGACATGGTGTGTGTGTGTGTGTGTGTGTGTGTTTGTCAGTGTGATATTTCACAGGCCATCTTGCAGAGTTGTGTGATGCAGTGTGGGAGTTGTAGTCAGTTCACACGTACAGCGACAGGCTGTTACACAGACCCTGCATTGTGTCTTTATTTTGTTATTGTTGTTAATGAATCATAAATCACTAAGAGCATGTGATACGGGGGCGAGCTGAACTTAACTACAAATACATATTGGCTAGAATTGCTGTAGTTTGTAGACCTGAAGCTCTTTTTTTTTTTTTGAAAAATGACATATATAAACATATAAACCTATATAATTTTTTTTTTTTTTTTGATAGGCTCCTTTAAAAATAATATATTATATTATGTTTCATTTTGCTGTCAAACAATTAATGGTGATTAATCACATACAAAATAAAAGTTTGTGTTTACATAATATTAATATATATATATTAATATTAATATAATATATAATATAATTTATATTAAATATATATTAATATAAATATTTTATATATAATATATTTTTGTTAAATATATACATGCATGTGTGTCTATTTATATATACATTATAAATAAACGCAGTACACACAGATATATTATGTAAACAAAAACTTTTATTTTGGATGCGAATAATCACGATTAATAGTTTGACAGCCCTAATTTTCAAATGTAATATAATATAATATTATTTATAAAAGAGCCTAAATAAATATAATAATAACATAACATAACATAACATAACATAACATAACATAACACATTCATTTATGTAATATAATATACATATACAGATTCTTTTGAATCTCATAAAACACTTTAAATAATAATAAATAATAATTTATTATTATTAATATTATTTTTATATAATTTATCATCATCATCATTTAACATGTTTATAAGGTCAAAAATATTACATATAACAATAACATAATTTAACAATGTAATATAATATGATATAATATATAATCATTTTATGTAATATAATATACATAGATTTTTTTAAATCTCATAACACTTTAAATAATAAATAATAATAATAATTTATTATTATCATTAGTATTAGTATTATATTATTCATTTTTATATAATATAATATCATCATCATCATTTAACATGTTTTATGAGGTCAAAAATATTTACATATAATAATAAACATATTTAACAATGTAATATAAATGATATATATAATATATAATCATTTTATGTAATATATATACATAAACACAGATTTTTTTTTTAAATCTAAAACACTTTAAATAATAAATAATAATAATAATAATAATAATTTATTATCATTAGTATTAGTATATTATATTTATTTTTATATAATATAATATAATATAATATCATCATCATCATTTAACATGTTTTATGAGGTCAAAAATATTTACATATAATAATAACATAATTTAACATTATAATATAATATGATATAATATAATCATGAAAATACATGATAAATAATAAATAATAATTAATATTTAATTACCATGATTTTCTTTTGTGATACCAGTTTTGTACCATGGTACTGCCACAGTGTGTTTTTGTGGTACATGGATCATTTAGTACTATGGTATATGTTTCAAACTACCATGGTATTGTCATGTAATGAGTTCGTCTCACCACAGTATTTAACGAGGTGAAGAGGGCGTATTTAATGGGTTTGTGAACTTTGAGTCTCAGTTCCTCTCTTCATGCGTGTGTCAGTCTTCATCATCTCAGCGCTGTGATTGGTCCAGATGATCTTCATCAGTCGTGGGAGAGAGAGACTCATGACACTCATCACCTCACAGCGAGAGCAACACAGCCTTCCCTGACTTCCTGTTTCCCCTCGTTTGTGTCACCAGCGCTCACACTCGTACAGTATCATCCTCGATGACCGCTTATTGACCATCACTCTCAGAGATATGCAGGTGAAGGCAGCGCTGTGTTCACATCCCCGTCACTGCTGCTTACGTTTCTACATGCTTCAGAACCCATTCAAACTGGACGCTTTGTTTTCTTTATACTCAACAAACTGTTTTAAAGGAATTTTCCAGGTTAAAAACAAGTTCAGCATCATCAATAGTGTCTGTGGGAGTCTCTTAAAACTTGCTGACTAATGCCAACGACAGGAACTTTCTTAAAGCCGTCAAGAAATGGATTTCTTTCAAATTTCTTTGTCTCTTTGAGTGTTAAGCTGTGCCCACATGCTCTTTGTTGGAGTGTGTGTGTGTGTGTGTGTGTGTGTGAGAATGGTGTTACCACATCAGAGAAAAGACTTGTCAAGTCTCTCAGAAGAGGGGAAGATTCATAGGCCAAAGATGAACAGGATTTCACACATCCAATGACAGAGGAAGAGAAACACAGACAGCCAATCAGAGAGCAGACAGGAGCTGAGGAGTGTGTGAAGGACAGATTGGATGAGACCCGCGAGAGAGAGAGAGAGAGAGAGAGAGAGAGACGGTAAACAGAGAATGAACGATACAGAACGCAGTGATTGAGACATTTCAGTGTTTGACACCAGAACCAGTTCATGTGCAAAATGAAAGATTGTGAACATTCTTTTCATTAATTATTTTAATATTTACAAATTAAATGGAAACAATCGAGAATGTTGCTTTCAATACATTCTCAATGTGCTGGCTCGCAAACATTTCCTGATCCTTCAACATTTCTCTCTCTGTCAATAAAAGAAGCAAAACAACCAAAAAATGACATAATCTACAGAATAACAAAGTATTCATTCATTAATTCAGAGAGGAACGAAACTGAAGTCCAGTGGAGGGATGGAGGGATGAGGAGGAGTGGAGGAGTGAGGGATGAAGGGAAGGTGGAGTGTCACTGGCGTCAGCTGGACTCTCAGATGAATGCTAATGAGATGATGAGACTCGCAGCTATTGATCAGCTCTGATGCTTCACTAAACTCTGTGTGTGTGTGTGTGTGTGTGTGTGAGTGATGTTAATGAGTGAAGAATGAACGGCGCTCCTGAAGAGTGTGAGTATGATTTATGTGTCTGCACCTGTGTGTGTGTGGTGTGTCTGCAGGAATGAGTGTGTTTTAACTAAATGGCTCAATAGTATTGACTCAGGCCATGAGTAGATGTTGATTGTGTCTGGAGAGGTTGCACTTGACAGGACTGTGTGTGGTGTGTGTGTGTGTGTGTGTGTGTGTGGCCATGAAGCATCACATTTAATTATTTGCAGGCCGCTGTGGGCTTGCGTTCTGTCTGAAATGCAGGAAAGGATTTAGGGGTTACTGGAGCGATATTTCTGATTTATGTTCAGTCGTGATAAATGCAAATTCTGATCAACCGCATGAAGTCTAATCATTACAGTTTAACACCGAGCAGAAGGATTTGTGGATATTTTCCCTGTTTTGTCCATCAGTTTGTCCGTCATCTAACATTTAAAGGTCAACATGAAATCAAAATTCACTATTTACTTTCTAAATAAATGTAATTCATCTACAATTCAATTTTTTTTTTCATTCTTATTGTTTGATCTTTTGTTTCTACTGAAACTACTTTTTTTATGTCACTTTGTGTTTTTATTTTATTTATTTATTTATTTTATTAATTAATTTAATTTTATTTCAATAATTTATTACATTTTTGCATTAATTTGAAAAAAATATATAAAAAATAAAAAATAAATAAAAATAAAACATTTTATATATTTTAATATTTTGTATTTTTATTTTCTTTTTTCTTTTTATTTATTAATTTCATTTAAATTTATTTTTTATTAAAATTGTGCATTCATTTGAAATAAAATTAAAATAAAAATATTTAAAAAATAAAAAATAAAAATATATAATTTTTTTTTAATTTATTTAATTTTAATTTTTAATTTTATTTAATTTTTTTTTAGCAAACTCCATTTTAGTTGTGCACTGTATGTAATGCCAACTTTTTATGATATAATTAATTTTGGACAAAATCAAGTCTGGTCCTTTTTTCCTCATTTAAGAATCCTGTGTTCAGGCTCTTCACACTGAGGATGATAACTCTAACTATATCTATAAAGTTTTATTAATCGTTCTGTCCACACCACAGCTATAACAATAACGACAGAGGAATGATTTCGTCTGAATCACTTTCAGAACATTTCCAGCTGATGATCGATAAATGCATTGACAGCCAATCAGAAATCCTCGAGCATTTCAAATGCAGACGACAAAACTATAGTTATCGTTGCTGCTGTGAACGGGCCTTTGTCTGGATTGGAATGTCACGGTTTGTAAGGAAAATGGGTTGTGAATGATGTTTCATGTTTTACTTAAAAGAGAAGACGGGAAGCAGCGTTTTAGTCGTGATAAAAGCCCACATGATCGCCTGAGATCTGCAGTGTGTTTCAGACAAAGCTTTCAGTTAAATGAATCAGATGAGAAGAGGTTGTCTCCCTTCATCTGTCTCTGAAGAACTGTGAGAGGAAGCTTCATTTGAGGACAAAGTGGCGAAATGCTGAAGAGGGCAATTCAGTGTGTGTGTGTGTGTGTGTGTGTGTGTGTGTGTGTGTGTGTCAGAGAGCAGCTGATCTGATGCAGTGTGACGTTCCAGCAAGTGCAGCTCCTGAGAGTCCATATGCTTTCACACACCCATTTTACAGTGTGTTTTCATGTTAAATAGTTTGTGAATACAAATGTGTGTGTTTACATCACTTCCGTCCGTCCATCCTTAAGGCTGAAATCTGAGATCATATTATGTCCTTTTACAAGTCTTGAAGTTGTTTTTGTGCTCTACTAGATTGAATGTTGATTATTTTCCTCATATTCTCCATTGTTGCAGCTCCTCTCTTCCCAGTCTGTCAGTAACGCTCTGTTTAGTTCCTGTCTCTATGAAGCCCCTCCTTCTGAAAAGCACAATGTGCTCTGATTGGTCGGCTGGAGCAGTGTGTTGTGATTGGTCGAGCGCTTCGAGTGTGTTTGGGAAAGTCATTTATAGCTGGACTCTGAAAAGCTGTGAGTGTGTGTGAAGGTGAAGGACTGCGGGTGATTACAGAGACGGCACAAATGAGTTAAAGAAGGAAAGAGTAGAACAGATGACAGGGAGAAAGACTGGAGAAAACATAATTAGACGTGTGTGTGTGTGTGTGTGTGATCTGTAGTAGTTTAATTAAAGATGCTGTTTTAACTCACAGATGTATAATTAGGAAAATCTTAAGACTGCAGCAGCTGCTGAGATCTCATAGTTGTGTGGAGACTCACTCCAACGTCTGACACACACACACACACACACACACATACGCACACACTCACATATGCACATGTACACACGCACACACACAAACATACACAAACTCACACATGCACTTGCACACAAACAGACTTGCACACACACATTCACACACATTCACGCTCATATGCACGCACACAAACTCACACACACATACTCTCACACACAAACACACACAAACGCACGCATACACCACACAAACACACACCCTCATACAGCTTACAGTCATTGTGTCAGTGTGTGTGTTAACCGGCTGCTGTACAGTGTGTGTATATTAGTGTGTGCATGTAGGGGTGTGTATGTGTAGGGGTGTGTGTATGTGGGTGTTGTAGGGGGGTGGTGTGTATGTGTATGTAGGGGTGTGTGTGTATGTAGGGGTGTGTGTGTATGTAGGGGTGTGTGTAGTGTATGTAGGGGGTGTGTGTATGTAGGGGTGTGTGTGTGTGTGTATGTATGTTATAGGGGTATAGTGTGCATTAGGGGTGGGTGCATGTAATGTGTGTGTGATGTAGGGGTATGTAGGGGGGTGTGTGGGGTGTGGGTATGTAGGGGTGTGTGGTGTGGGGTGTATGTAGGTTGTGTGTGTATGTAGGGGTGTGTGCATGTAGGGGTGTGTGTGTAGTAGGGGTGTGTGTGTATGTAGGGGATGTAGTGTGTATGTAGGGGTGTGTGTTGGGACGACAGCCAGCCGTTTGTGGCTTGGCACCCCAGTCTTTGTTCTGGTTGGCATCATGCCACCGATGCCCATCTGGTACAGGCGGTGTGAATCCTCCCCTGTGGACACTCACTAGTGTTCATCATCTCCAGAGCTGCAGCTTTAAACATTCACACTTTCGCCTGAGAGACTGATCATGGACAACGACGTACAGACACACACACACACACACACACACACACAACACACGAACGACCATATGAGAAACATGGGCTGATGGAGCCATTTGTCTCCTGGCACATGCTTCTCTGTGTGTGTGTGTGTGTCTTGGGTCAAACAGAAGTGGATCTGTGCCACAGGGTCACCTTCAACCTCCACTGCCTATCGAGTCCTCTCTCTTTCACACAATCGCTCACCGAGGGGGAAAAAAACATCTCAACAGGTTAATTTTGCCACAGAGCTACAAAACTGTGACAGTAACCACAGTAGACCATCATACATAAATTACACACATTATCTCTGCTCCAGAACACAGTGAGCGTCCTCGCTGCCTACTGTCTACACAGGCAGGTGTCTTCTTAGGCAGCGTCCCAACTGTCATGACACTTCACAAGTCACTGATTTGGAGCGCTCCACATAGACGGCACACAAATAGCGCTCCTTGATTTCAGTAGTTTGATTTTTAGCATGCTGTTACTCAAAAATTAAAATTGCATTCAGTTACTCTCACTCATATCAATGCAAATCCATTTCAGTAATATTCAAAACACAAGTGAAGATATTGTTAATGAAACCAGGAGATTTCTGTCCCTTCATTGAAAGTTCATTCAGCCCAAACATTGAAGACACTATAAACGTGATCCATATGAACTGAGCGATTTACTCATTCACTGTATGTGATGAACAGATTTAATGTTATTGATGTATAAACACGCATGCATCAGATATGGTAAACGGAACTGTAATTGCTTGACGTGCAAGAATAAACGTTAATCTTATTCACTTATCTTTTACTAAATAAGACAAGTTCCTCATACTCTGCAATAAATCTCACTCTGATTCTGAGTTCTCTCGTTTCATCTGCCATCTGGATTTGTTTTCACGTTCATTGCGGTGCATTCTGGGATTGCACTGCGAAGTTGCCTGCATTCACATACGATGTCCTCAGATGCTCCCTCTGTAGGCAGCACACTAGCTTTGGAACGCTGCACCGAACAGGATTAGCATTAGCAGCATCTGCCCACCTATTTCATAAGCGTTCTGGTCAAGGTGAGTGAGTTTGTGTGAGGTGACAGTGTGTTCTCAGATTCCCTCAGTTAAGGAAGATCTTCATGCTCCTCCTGAAACTCCTCGTCAGCTGTTTTTGAGTGTTCCAAGACCTTTTCCCACGGGAGCCACACAGGTTCTTTCATGCGCACATCTTCCCTTAGTTAAGTTCGGTTAAGGTTTCCAGAAGTGCCAGCTGGAGTCTGAAACGATCCCGTGTTTATCTGATGAGATGTGAAGCTGGCTCGCCGCACTCCTGGTCTGATCCCAGAACATTTCTGAGGGACTCTTTGACCCGCGTGCTGCGGTCCGTCTGTCCTGAGGAACGGGTGAAACGCTGTTTGCAGGATCAGACCTGATAATCTCTTATTTACAGTATTTATCAAAGCTGCTGGCTTTTAACCTGTGAACCTGGTGTGTGAGAGTGTGAATCTGCATTTCAGCCGGTGTGAGTGTTTTTTTGCATAATCCAAGTGCTTAAATCTAAGGATTTTGCCTAATCCGCACCATCACTGATCTCAGTTTCCTGATGTTAACTCGTGTTAGTCTGGCGTCTTGATCTTGTGCATAACGTGATCTTGTTCTCATCTTATGATCTTGTGCCGGACTCTTGTTTTTTAGGGAGATTAATGTTTGAATTTCTGCTTTTGGAAAAACTTAATGAAGCCCTCACTTCATTTTCTATTTTTTATTTTTATTTTAAAAATTAGCAACACATTTTTTTTTTTGTCTCAAAAATGCACAGATATTTTCTTTTTAAAATAAATGACAGCATATAATTTATTGTTTTTAATTTGCATTAATAACTGGAATGGTTACAGCTTTAAACACTTTTTCTGGATGTAGATGGCATTCGATATACAACATTACTGATTTATCATTTTCAACCCATTTTGTTACTCACGTTTCCAAGACTGTCACATCTTCAGCAGAACCCTGTTTACATTATCCAGCTAGATAATGTCATTGTGGTGACATTCATGATTTACATCATTTGCAAAGCAATATTCAACAGAAAGCCAAATGTTTAAGTTTGCAAGGCATAAAAATGTGACTCCACCCACACTCTCTTCTGATTGGCTGTGATTTTAGATTGATTTGGTTGCGAGTGCAGTGCGCTTGCAGAAAGACTCCGCCCACACTCTCTTCTGATTGGCTGTAGTTTTAAATTGATTTGTTTGCGAGTGCAGTGCACCTTTAGAGAGACTCCGCCCACACTCTCTTCTGATTGGCTGTGATTTTAGATTGATTTGGTTGCGAGTGCAGTGCGCAGAGACTCCGCCCACACTCCACAGCAGTTTAGAGAGACTCCCCACACTCTCTTCTGATTGGCTGTGATTTTAGATTGATTTGGTTGCGAGTGCAGTGCGCTTGCAGAGAGACTCCGCCCACACTCTCTTCTGATTGGCTGTAATTTTAGATTGATTTGTTGCGAGTGCAGTGCGCTTGCAGAGAGACTCCGCCCACACTCTCTTTGGCTGTAATTTTAGATGATTTGCGAGTGATGCTGTTTTTAGATTGATTTGTTGCGAGTGCAGTGCGCTTGCAGAGAGACTCCGCCCACACTCTCTTCTGATTGGCTGTAATTTTAGATTGATTTGGTTGCGAATGCAGTGCGCTTGCAGAGAGACTCCGCCCACACTCTCTTCTGATTGGCTGTAATTTTAGATTGATTTGTTTGCGAGTGCAGTGCACCTTTAGAGAGACTCCGCCCACACTCTCTTCTGATTGGCTGTAATTTTAGATTGATTTGGTTGCGAGTGCAGTGCACCTTTAGAGAGACTCCACCCACACTCTTCTGATGGCTGTAGATTGATTGTTGCGAGTGCAGTGCACCTTTAGGAGACTCCGCCCACACTCTCTTCTGATTGGCTGTGATTTTAGATTGATTTGGTTGCGAGTGCAGTGCACCTTAGAGAGACTCCACCCACACTCTCTTCTGATTGGCTGTGATTTTAGATTGATTTATTTGCGAGTGCAGTGCGCTTGCAGAGAGACTCCGCCCACACTCTCTTCTGATTGGCTGAGATTTTTAGTTTGAGTTTGTCACGTCTTGTAGTCATGTGTTGTTTGGTGTGGACAGACAAACCACTCCTCACCGGAATCTGATGGCGTCGCGTCTGGTTAGGACAGTGTCAGGCTGTAATGGTGTGATCCAGCAGGTCTGGTTCTTCACTCCTGTCTCAGGTATCACACTACAGTGTCGAGTGTGTTTACGGATCTGCCACCTGTGCCGGCGAGACTCTCCACTCTAGTCTTATCATCCTGGAGTGTCAGGATAGGTTTGTCTTGTTCTCAGTGCTGAGGGACTGCAGTCTGGCAGTTTTCCTGGCACTCGCTCGCCTTTGTATTTTGTAGTCGTTTGCTGCGTGTCAAACCCCCCCCCCCAAATGGAGCGGATGACATTTCCAACACCACCTGCGTCCCTCAAACGTATTTTTGGTGCTCACACACACACACACTGTCTCATGTGAGCCCATATGTGCTCACACTTGCGTCTGCCCACTCACACATAATACCCAGAAGTAATGGCAGAAAAAGCGTGTAACAGTTGCTCTGTCTCTCTCTCTGTTTTCACTTGCTCTATCTTTTCATCGTAATTTGTCACTTTCTGTCTTCATTTCACACTTTGATGAGTATCTATCCATAAAGCTAGCTTCATATTTTGAATACATTATTTTTTTCATGTTTGTTTGATCATATTTGAGTTTAAACCGTGAAGTTATGATTGTTTTAAAGTAATAGACCGCCAAAGAAATGAAAATTCTGTCATTATTTGCTCAAACTCACCAGCTGTGTGTCAAAACTCTCCTTTTGTTTTCCTTAGAAAAATAACAGCATGAAGGTTTGAAACGATACAAGGGTGAAAAAATGACTTTGTGTTTATGTATTTGGTCAAACTTTATATTAGGTGTCTTTAACAGTTGTAATTACATGATAAAATCATGTATGTGCAGAAAAAAATGTAGTTAAAGAGTTTAATATTAAGTGGGACAATTTATTTTTTTTACAAAAATAGTCTCCATATAAAGGGACATATATTAATATTAAATACATTTATAAATAATAATAATAAAATAATATGATACCTTGTCTTCTGCCAATAATTCATTTGCATATTTATATTTTTCTTTATTTATATTAATTTTTTTAGCATGTCATTCAACCTGCCCGTGCTGTCAGTTTTATTGTACTGATTATTTGTCAAAGTAGCATTTGTAAAAAAAAAAAAAGTTTTATCATTTTAATTATTTTTATTATATTTAATCCCCCCCCCCCAATATTATCAAGGATGAAAGCAAATATTCAGCTGCTCAATGTTTGTTGTGGTTATAACCGTGTTAAATTGTGATCTTTTATATATTCTTTCCCTAAAACCTATAGTAAATTAGTTTGACGTGACATTTGATATGCTCTAGTTTATGTAAATGAGCTCTGTTGTGATTGGCTAGCGTCACAGTTGTTGCTCATCAGGGAGAGTCGAGCTGCTGACGTTTTCAATGTCAAATATATAAATAGAATAAAATCAAAGTCATAACACTGAATGGACATAAACCATTTTGAGGTGTGAAGATTGGGTTATTAACTTTTAAACATAATTGGTGTAAAATTTTGCATGTAAACACTTAATTTAATGGTCTGGATGGACTCGCGATCGAGCTGTGAATATATCTGTATAATTCTTTTATTCCAACAGAGCAAGAAAAAATTGTGTTTTTATGATAGAACCCTTTAATAGTGAAACAGATGGTGTGTTTTATAGTTTTGCACACAAACGTGATTTTGATGTTGTGTGTTCAAACGCACACACTGACACCTTCATCCGTCCTCATGAAGCGTTATAGGACGGTAAAGATAATATCTTCTCAGACACGTGTGCTGATGTCCAGCATGAGCTGATTCAGATGGATGACTGCTTTCTCTGGGGACTAATGATCTTCATGGCTCCTGCGGTGAGGGTAAATCTCTCCGGCTTTATGAGGGCCGCAATCAGCCCTCGGCCGGCTGTTAAAGTAACCAGGCTGAACACCTCTGTTCCGCTCTCGGCTCTTAAAGTTTAATTACACACAACTGATGGCTGGCTGGAGATCTGTGCTGTCCCCAGACTATACATGATCTCTCTTCAATTTTACACTTGACCTTAGATTTGGAATTCCTTTTGCTTTGACCGTGTCTTCTGTATTGCATTCATAGCCGAGAGCTGATCTCATATCAGCCGTCTGACTGGATCACTCGTGCTCCGACTACAAAACCAGAGAGGTTAAAGCTGAGCGGCAGCGTCTCATGAATGACTGATAGAACCAGAGCTCAACATTGTGAAGAGGCTTCCTGAAGATCTTGAAAGAGTCATATTTCATGTTTTATGATTTCTTTTTTTGTTTTCATGAGACCCAGCACTTAGTGAATGTGTGTTGTATATATATACCTGTGTTACCTGTATTAGGGATGCACTGATACCAGTATCTGTATCGGCCTGATACTGCACTCGTATCATTAAAATGCTCCGATTCCAGAAAGCCGTCTCTCAGACAGTGCGTGAACAACATATTAAATCAAGTTCTCTATCGTGTCTTATTGCAGTTGAATGGACAACTTAACACAAAATTATGTCAAGATGCCTGTATAGGCAAGTATGCTTGTGAAACATGGTTATGTGAACGTGAACAGTTGAGAAAGAAAACGCATGTGTATCAGTATATTGGATCCGTGCATCAGCTCTTAAAGTGACGGCAGCCTAATAAACCTGCTGCTGTCTGTGTCCTCAATGTTAAACAACAAAAGACACAGAGAAAATCCCTCACTGCTCTTGACTGGTTGAGTCCTGCTGGAGCAGCTCTAAATATTCACTGCGCTTTTAAATTAAAGATAAAATATGATAGAGCAATAATATGAACAGTGAAAGTAACAGTAGCTCCTAAAATACATTTTAACAAGCATAATAACTGAAGGAAATATCTATTTGCTTACCCAACTAATTTGATTCATTTTCTTTTGGTTTCTCTGCCCAATATTTTTAAAATTTTTAAAAAACAAAAAATTGGACTTTTAAGAAAACATGTACATATAATAATAGTAATAATAATATAATAAAATTTGAATATATAATTATGTGTGTGTGTATATATGTGTATTATTATTAAAATAATTAAGTGAGGATAGCAAAATAAAGTAAATTGTGACATATTATACCCAAAAATTCTTCATACAGTGGTCTACCAGTAAAACTGATAAAAATTTGCGACCAAAAATTATTCAGATACTTTGACCTGACCATTTTGCTTAAGTGTTATCTGACATAATTAAGATTTTTTTTTTCTGACAGTTTAACTCTGAAATCTTGTCATATTTTATCTTTTTTTTTTTTTTGAACTGTAGTGAATAAACTGTAATAATGAATGAAATGTTCAAGGTGTCTGAATAAATTATATATATATGTATGTATGTACACATACACTACCAGTCAAAAGTTTGGAAACATTACTATTTTTAATGTTTTTGAACAAAGTCTCTTATGCTCATTAAGGCTGCATTTATTTCATAATAAATACAGAAAAAACAATAATATTGTGAAATATTATTACAATTTAAAATTATGGTTTTCTATTTAATATATACTTTAAAATGTAATTTATTCCTGTGATCAAAGCTGAATTTTCAGCATCATTACTCCAGTCTTCAGTGTCACATGATCCTTCAGAAATCATTCTAATAGATGATTTTCTGCTCAGTTATTATCAGTGTTGAAACTGTTTGTTGTGCTTATTTTTTATTTATTTTTTTTATAAATCTTTTCTAGGAATAAATTATATTTTAAAGTATATTAAATAGAAAACCATAATTTTAAATTGTAACAATATTTCACAATATTATTGTTTTTTTCTGTATTTATTATGAAATGCCCTAGAACCAGTTTTTACAAGATGTAATTAAGTCTAAGGTGTCCCCCTGAATGTGTCTGTGAAGTTTCAGCTCAAAATACCCCATAGATTTTTTTAAATTAATTTTTTAACTGCCTATTTTGGGGCATCATTAATTATGCACCGATTCAGGCTGTGGCCCCTTTAAATCTCACGCTCCCTGCCCTCCCGAGCTCTCGACTATTACAGTGCATTTACAAAGTTCACACAGCTAATATAACCCTCAAAATGGATCTTTACAAGATGTTGTCATGCATACTGCATGCATACATCGATCATGTGAGTATAGTATTTATTTGGATGTTTACATTTGATTCTGAATGAGTTTGATAGTGCTCCGTGGCTAAAGCTAACATTACACACTGTTGGAGAGATTTATAAAGAATGAAGTGTGTTTATGAATTATACAGACTGCAAGTGTTTAATAATGAAAATAGCGACGGCTCTTGTCTCTGTGAATACAGTAATAAACGATGGTAACTTTAACCACATTTAACAGTACATTAGCAACATGCATTTAGAAAGACAATTTACAAATATCACTAAAAATATCATGATATCATGGATCATGTCAGTTATTATTGCTCCATTTGCCATTTTCACTATTGTCTTGCTTGCTTACCTAGTCTGATGATTCAGCTGTGCACAGATCCAGACGTTAATACTGGCTGCCCTTGTGTAATGCCTTGAACATGGGCTGGCATATGCAAATATTGGGGGCGTACATATTAATGATCCCGACTGTTACGTTACAGTCGGTGTTATGTTGAGATTCGCCTGTTCTTCAGAGGTCTTTTAAACAAAAGAGATTTATATAAGAAGGAGGAAACAATGGAGTTTGAGACTCACTGTATGTCATTTCCATGTACTGAACTCTTGTTATTCAACTATGCTGAGGTAAATTCAATTTTTAATTCTAGGGCACCTTTAATGAGCAGAAGAGACTTCAAAAATATTAAAAATAGTAATGTTTCCAAACTTTTGACTGGTAGGGTGTGTGTATCTGTCTTCCATTTGATTAAGTGCTTCCAATGTAGTGTTGTGTAAAAGTCTGATTCTGGATCAGTGGTAAAATACCACAGACACAGAGTACTAGGGGGAATGAATCCGGGGGGAATCGGACCGCAATGCTTCGCCCTGGGAAAAGAGACCGGAGTGCTGCTGGGAACACACTGGTGTGGAGCAGATGTCTGCAGCAGTGTACAGTAAGAGAATGTACAGTATGTGTGAACGTGTGTTTTATACCAGTGAAGGACTGAGAGATGTCAGACTGCCTGTTTTATTTGTTGCCTTCAGTTTGACATAAACTCTTACTTGGATTTAAAATCCCACACATATTTAATTGCCTCTCATAGTGTAATGTGTTGTGTCAGTGTGAAGGATTGCGCGGGTCGTGATGTGCCGGTGTTTGTTGTGTGTTGTGTGTGATAGGGCCCTCGAGGGCTCTGCGGATGCTCTGATAGGTCATCGGAGGCTTCCCTCCATAAACACCAGCATTAATAACAATCAAAACCGCGGCGGGGCCGAGCGTGTCGTTTATACGAGTGCAGAATTCAATTACGCTGCAGGGAGTGGCGAGAGCCGGAGTGACATCTCATTTGCAGTGAATCATGGGACTGAAGGGACCGGAGCCATTCAGCCCTCGTCCTCTGTAACTTTCTGTTGGTTTGTGTTCCCGTTGTTCTCTCCATTATTCTTGTTCTCTCAGTCTGTTTGTTTAATGGAAAATCTGTTGTTCTCAATGGTGTGTTTTTTCCAAAGTCTAGTGCCGGATTAAAGTCGAGTCTCCCTTGGGCTTTATGGCATTCGCTCCTGTTTGGCACACATTCTAACCAGATTTCCATTTGATGTTCTTATTATAGCAACAACCCGGCGCATTTTCTTTGTTCATTCTGCATGAATAACTGTGCGCTGATATTAAAACTATGGCTGATAAGCAAATAATTGGTTAATGTTATGGCAGATTTTAAAATTCTGTTCTATTTATATATAAATAAATTAAAAATACAACATTTCAATTGCTTTTTCATTTTTTTTCATTTAATAAATTCATTTGACATAATATTGTAATGTACCGTATGAAAAATAGATATAATTTGAGATTTGTTATAGATTACATAAAAAAATTTTTTTTATAATAAACTATAATAATAAATTATATAAAGCTTTTAAATCTCTCTCTCTCTCTCTCTCTCTCTCTCTCTCTCTCTCTCTCTCTCTCTCTCTCTCTCTCTCTCTCTCTCTCTCTCTCTCTCACACTCACACACACACACACACACATGTTTGTTTTTGTGAATTGTGGGGACTTTCCATAGACTTCAATGCATTTTACACTGAACAAACTGTACATTCTATCCCCCTACCCTGCCCCTACCCCTAAACCTAACCCACAGGAACCTGTGCAAACTTTACTTTTTTCACAAAAACTCATTCTATATGATTTATAAACCCATTTACATTGTGGGGACCGCTGGCTGGTCCCCCGATGTAGGTGAACAGGTTTATTACATCATGGGGACATTTGGTCCCCACAATGTAATATAAACAAAAGCACACACACACACACACACACACACCCACACACAACACACACACATTTGTTTGTGTGAATTGTGGGGACTTCCATAGACTTCAATGCATTTTACACTGAACAAACTGTACATTCTATCCCCCTACCCTGCCCCTACCCCTAAACCTAACCCTCACAGGAAACTGTGCAAACTTTTACTTTTCACAAAACTCATTCTATATGATTTATAAACCCTTTACATTGTTGGCTGGTCCCCCACGTGTAGGTAACTGGTTTAATTACAATGGGGACTTGGTCCCCACATGTAATGCACACACAACACAACACACCACCCACACACACACACACACACACACACACACACACACACACACACACACACACTGTATGTACAGTATAAATATCTATATGTGTACTGCATATTATGTACTATATATAAAGTTTTATATACTGTACACAGATAAACTATACTGTACTATATATAAATACTACTATATTTGTGTGTGTACTATATATATATATATTATATATGCACACACATACTAAAGTACTATAATGTGTGTGTGTATATATATATACAGGTGCTGGTCATATAATTAGAATATCGTGAAAAAGTTCATTTTTTTTATTGTAATTTATTTTTAAAAATGAAACTTTCATTATTCTAGATTCCCTACATGTAAAGTAAAACATTTCAAAAGTTTTTTTTTTATATATTTTGTTGATTAGGCGTACAGCTAATGAAAGTCCAAAATCCAATATCTCAAAATATTAGAATATTTACATTTGAGTTTCATTAAATGACCATCCCTACAGTATAAATTCCAGGTATCTCTTGTTCTTTGAACTAATGGGGAAGACTGCTGACTTGGCAATGGTCCAGGAGACAATCATTGACACCCTCCACAAAGAGAGTAAGTCGCAGATGGTCATTACTGAATGTGGTGGCTGTTTACAGAGTGATGTATCAAAGCATATTAAATGCAAAGTTGACTGAAGGAAGAAATTGGGTAGGCAAAGGTGCACAAGCAACAGGGATGACCACAAGCTTGAGAATACTGTCAAGTAAAGCTGATTCAGACACTTGGGAGAGCTTCACAATGAGTCAAATGAAGCCGGAGTCAGCGCATCAAGAGCCACCACACTCAGACATCTTCAGGAAAAGGACTACCAAGCCACTTCTGAAACAGAAACAACGTCAGAAGCATCTTACCTGGGCTAAGGAGAAAAAGAACTGGACAGTGAACAGTGGTCAAAAGTCCTCTTTTCAGATAATTTTGCATTTCATGTTGAAATCATGGTCCCAGAGTCTGAAGGAACTGGAGAGGCACAGAATCCAAGCTGCTTGAAGTCTAGTGGAAGTTTCTGAAGTCAGTAATGATTTGGGGGGCCGTGACGTCTGCTGGTGTTGGTCCATTGTGTTTATCAAGTGCAAAGTCAATGCAGCCATCTTCCAGGAGATTTTGGAGCACTTTATGCTTCCATCTGCTGACAAGCTTTATGGAGATGCTGATTTCTTTTCCAGCAGGACTTTAGCACCTGCCCACAGTGCAAAAACACTTCCAAGTGGTTTGCTGACCGTGATATTACTGTGCTTTATTGGCCAGCCAACATGCCTGACCCTGAATCTATGGGATATTTTCAAGAGAAAGATGAGAAACAGTCGATCCAACAATATACAGATGATCTGAAGGCTCAATAGTGCCTCAGCAGTGCCACAGGCTGATCACTTCCATGCCACACTTCACTGATGCTGTAATTTGTGCTAGGAGCAAGTCATTTGCTGTATATGTGCTGCCGACCAAGTATTGAGTGTACAAATGAACATACTTTAAAGAACTTGAACTTTTCTGTTTTGAAATCCATTTTTTTTAATATTCTAATATTTTGAGATACTGGATTTTGGACTTTCATGAGCTGTACGCTCTAATCATCAAATTTAAAAAAAAAACTTTGAAATGTTTTACTTTACATGTAGGGAATCTAGAATATATGAAAGTTTCATTTTTAAAAATAATTTACAATAAAAAATGAACTTTTTCATGATATTCTAATTATATGACCAGCACCTGTATATACTAGTACTTTATATAAAGTACTTTATATATACTGTATATATACTGTACACATACACACATACATATATATATATATATATATATAATATATATATATTATATATATATATATATTATATATATATATATATATATATATATAAAATATAAAAAAAAATGTGTGTGTGTGTGTATAGTGTACTACATCTTGTATGTGTATAATGGGAATCAATTACGCTTTCCTCTCTTTTTCCTGCCTTTCTGCCCTTCCGATCTCCTCTCTCATTTCCTCCGTATCATCCGTGTGTTTCTCTCTGACAGACTCTGAAGGTTTTTCATGGCTGTTTAAAAATGCAGCGAGTTCATCCGGGCCGCCAGAGAGGATGCAGATGAGGCAGCAATTAAAGTTTTAACGAGGGCTGTGTCTGTTCCTCTGATTAGCATGTCCCACCCCACCCACCGTAGCCTAGCACTGCCCATGCAATATTCATACTGATATTACAGCCCAAACTCATTTTCATAAGCAGTTCCTCTGGCTGATGGCTGTGCACATATGCAGAGCATGTTGGAGCGTCGCAGCTTTAAAAGATAAATACAGTATGTTGGGGTTTA
Source organism: Culter alburnus (assembly GCA_028476615.1). Taxonomy (NCBI): domain Eukaryota; kingdom Metazoa; phylum Chordata; class Actinopteri; order Cypriniformes; family Xenocyprididae; genus Culter; species Culter alburnus. Next base: position 368,173 of record JAOTNS010000045.1, read on the forward strand.
CTGTGTAGAGCACAGGTTTTGGCATTTAAGAGACGAATCGGGAGAATGTTTCGCCAAAGGCAAAGTAGACTTCCCATCATCCTCTGCTGCCGCTGAAACGCAGTGGTACGATTCTGTGAACTTCAGCCGGTAATGATCATTTCGCACTGATCTGGTTCCACTCTGGCCCACCCAGCGATAATAATCCCATTTGTATCGTACCACACTCGGATAAATGGCACTCTAAGAACCTCCATCCCATCGGCCAGTTTATGTTCCCATAAAGCCTCTCGTTCGGTGAGAGGGACGGACTTCAGAGGCAGGGGAATGAATTTAACGTGACACCTAGGAGGCGAGGAATAAATTCAGTGTGACACCACCGATAAGGGTCAGAAAGGGGAACACGGTTAATCGCGCCCACACTGGAATGCGTTACTGCGGAAGCGACCGCCACGCTGGCTCCGTGACCTTCAGGTGGATCATTTGCATGTTATCAGGAGGAAAAGGTGTGCGTGTGTTTGTCTGGAGTTGAGATGTCTCTGAACCCCCCAAACATCACCATCTCATTTCCCATTCCCGGATAGATGCTGTATGCAGATTAGCCCAGTAATGCGGTTATCTCACACACACACACACACGTGCTCAAAGACACACAGACTCGCACGCGCTCCGTCTTTGTTGTCTCTTTGAATACCAGAGTCTGGTTTGGAATGAGTTTTGGAATGAGCCGATCCCTATTGAGAAGGTGGTTTTTATGTGATTTCGCTCTTTTCTCTGTTCCTCACAAACACACTTTAAACACCCGCTGGAAATGTGATGCTCCTCCATCCAGTCTTCCTCTAATAGGATTGATGTAAACTAAAGAAGGCGCTGGCTTATTATCGCTGGAGTAATGTGACGGGAACAATGGAAATTAATATTAATGTATGATGTCTGAATTTCTGCTGCATACAATTTGAGAAAAATCCTACAATTGAAAAAAATTAATGTCTTTTAAATTATAAGACAACCACAAAATATCAGGGAATTTTATAAAATGTGTTTTTAAAGACCTAGAAAAAAATCTGGAATTTAATTAAAAATATTACGTAATTAAAAGCTACCTTTTTAATTTATTTTTATAAATATATCATTATATTTATTTTTATTTTGTTTATTTTTTCCCACTTTTTCTGGATTTAATACGTCATTAAAATGGTGTCTGAAATTAACTTATAAAAGCTTAACAATTTACTTTTAAAATATCATCAAATGAATTTACAACAAAATATTGTTTTTTTGGTCAAAACTTGTATACTGTATGGATTAAAAAAATACATTTATATTTAAATAATTTTAATTATTATTATTTTGAGAAGTACATTTCACTATACAATAGTAAGACGAGGCGAGATTTTTACACAGTATTTTTTTAAAGAAATTCTCAGTGATGAAATACATGACTAGGAAAATAATCTGCAGGTGCATTTGAAATATTTTAACTAATCATCTTGTAATGAATGTCATTTCAGTTCTACTTTCTGAGTATGAATTATCATATGCAGTAAAACACAATAATACTCGAGCACTGTAAAAGGTTTCGCCACTAACTCAACTGACTGACTCCTGTATGATTTCACGAGTCTCTTCAGACTGTTCATTTATGAGCTTCTACAGCTTTTGACCTCCTAACTGAACTCCTTTCCACAAATTGATCATAGAAATAAAAACAGTATAAATAAAAATGAATAAGTCTTATTAAGTGCACACTCTCTCAATATTCAAAGTGCAAATAGAGACCCAATTTTTCTTCCAGCATGATACAGAGCTGGTTACAACTGCACAGCCCAGCCTGAGATAACGTTCATATTGGGAGATATTTGCATGCATCAGAGAGCCGCTTTCAGGCGCTTTTGGGCTCTGTTGTGCAACGAATCCTCCGCCACGGTCTCGTCAGTCATCTCGTCACATGATCAGTGAACTCTGATTCCTGCCGCACTCGTACGACTCTGCAGCTCGTGTTGGATGAGCTGGATGGGTTTGAAGCCACAGTTATCCAACTGAATTAAATGATTTTTATTTCTATAAAAAGCAAAACAACAGTGGAGGTGTAATGTAAACTTATTCTATCCTAATTTCACCCTCACGCTCAGTCATGGCAATATCGCGAGACAGCTTTTCACCTCGACGAGAAATCTCAAAATCTCGTCACACCAGTTCACGTTCGTTCAAGGTCAATAAACACTTTAATTCTCTCATAATATCCACTGCACATCAGCTCTTTTCTCTCAGTGTCTGAAACGCTTCCATCAAGGATTCGGTCTCTCTAAACCCCGCCTTTCTGAGAGCTGCTCTGCTCTGATTGGTCAGAAACCAAACGCTCATTATCATATCTGAATCTCAGCTCTTGATTCACAGCGATACGAACAGTGTCAGTTTTACCATCTCAATCTCATCACAGTGGATTTGCTTTGGCGGCAGAAATCAGCGTCTTCTCGACATGAACAACACGAACCAAACTCTTCCAGTCTCAGACACAACTGCAGTGATTGAGGGCGGGGCAAAGAGACGCTGTTCGCCGACAGCCAATGGGCTGGCATTACTGAATTATTAATGACTCGTTTCAGTTCAGAATCGATTCTTTCTTTTGGGAGACGACAACTCCATTTTTCATTTTTCAACTCCATTCTTTCACAGGCTTTATTACACACTGTATGAAAGGTCATATCCCAGAAAGCAGTCATGAGGACAGAACTGGGTCCTGATGCAGTAACTGAACAGTTAAACTTTTAAAAGCATGTCTTGTCTCCAGTGATGCGAAGCAGATGGACTCTCTTTGTTTCACGACATTTGTGTTTCCTGTCCTGGTGTGATGGGACGACTCCCTGCTTGAGCTGTGTGTGTGTGTGTGGTACATCCATTATCCAGGGTACGTGTGTATGTTGGGTCGATAGGGAGAGCAGCGGGATATGCACCGCTCTGGAGATGGATTGATCTTTTGTGTGTGTGTGTGTGTGTGAATGCTCTCATTGCCATCTCAAATGCCAATTATACTGACGCCTCTGTCTGGTGTGACCTCACCCATGTTGGCATCATGTGTATTCCCAGAGTGGACACTCCACAGGTGGACGTTCCCAGAGGATTTGCCCAGGATTCAGCTCTCATCCCCCTCTCTCTCTCTCTCTCTCTCTCTGGAGTTTAACTTTTGTTGTTCCTGAGTGGGAAAAAGTTCAGCTAATGGCGCCGTTTAGAGAGTCCAGACAGACGGGAGGGAAGATCGATAGAGAGAGAGAGAGAGCGGAGGCTCTTGCAGTTTTCCTCCGGAGTCATGATGACGGGAGGGATGCTGTTTACTTCTGCCATTCCCGTCTTGTTCTTTCTCCGTATCAAAGTTTGATTTTCACTCTTTCTTCTTTCTCTACCCCTCTGTCTCTCTTACTGCAGGTCTGATCATTGTGTGTTCAACATTTGTTGTGTTTCAAAACCGTCTGCATACTCAACATCTAATTCTAAATGATCCTCAGTGTTTAGGTTAAGGTTGAATGGATAGAATTGGTTCGTTTTTGCTAACAGAGTGAAGCTGTTTTCTCCGTCTCTCTCTGACAAACTACAGACCAGAGAAGAGTGCGGGAGCTGAATGGATTTTAGTTTTAGGAGTGCTGAAATATTTTGCGACCACCATCCCAGATGTGATGTATTGTACGCAGAACTGTGAGCACGAGCTGAGAATCACCAATATTTTTGTGCCAAAAATTATTCATTAAACACTAAATTGGTGGTTATGAATAATTATTATTGTAAAAATTAAATGTTTGTTTAATATATATATATAGATATATATATATAAAATATAATATAATATAATATATATATATATATACACACACACATAATATTTTAATAATATATACTTATTATTAAAATTAAAATAATAAAAAATAATTACAATTATTTGTAGTATTTAATGAATACAGTATATGGTCAGCACATAATAATTCAATTCTAGAGTACACACAAGTATTGTATTAAATTCACCCATTTAATTACACTGCAAAAAATGCTGTTCTTACTTAGAGTTTTTGTCTTGTTTCCAGTCCAAATATCTAAAAATTCTAAGATCAAGAAGCATTTTATTGACAAGTAAAATTATTTTCTTGTTTTCAGGGAAAATAAGTCAAAATTAAGTGACCTTAAAACAACAAATAATGCCATGGGGTAAGTAAAATAATCTTAATCCAAACTGAAAACAAGATTTATATCTTATTTTTGGTTTGATATAAGATTATTTTACTTACCCCACTGGCAGATTATTTTGGTTGTTTTAAGGAAAAACTCACTTAATTTTTACTTATTTTTCCTGAAAACAGAAAATTATTTTTACTTGTCAAGAAAATGCTTCTTGATTTAAGAATTTTTAAGATTTGGACTGGAAACAACAAAACTCTAAGTAAGAACAGCATTTTTTTGCAGTGTAGAACTGTTTTTATTTTCTTCATGGTATTGTATGAATTTATAACACATTGATTATTTTATTTATTTATTTATTTTATTTTTATTTATTTTATTTTATTTATTTTATTTTATTTTATTTTTTTTATTTTATTTTATTTTTTATTTTATTTATTTTATTTTATTTTATTTTATTTTATTTTATTTTATTTATTTTATTTTATTTTATCCCTATGCAGCCATTATGTCGTCTAGACAGTCAGCTCGGGTTTTTTGAAACAGAGCCTGCTCACATGATCACATACATGTTCTGGTCCATTTCTCACACTGTTTCTATGCTTTAGCTTGATTATTTATTTGTTTTCCCATGATTACCCTCTCCCTCTTGGATCGTTGAGCCATGGAGATGTGGACATATGGGAACAGTGAATCTTACTGTAAACCATCATTAATTCATGACTTGCCCTTTTCTTGAGTGTGTGTGTGTGTGATGTTTAATGCGTACTGTATTGTTGTATGAGCCTGTGAAAGCCACATTAGGTCTGGATGGAGGGTTTTCTAAAGGAAGTCTTAAAAGCTGAAATCATATTCCCTCAGAAAAAGGGAAATGTGGCTTTTCTCTGACGAGACACAGTCGCCTCAAGCCATGTTAAGACACACACTTACAGTACACACTGATTCTGCATGACTTTTCATTTATGAAGTGTTCAAGCATGGAAAGCACTCTGTGACTTTCTTGTCGGTCCATGTTTAGCATGAAAAGGACACATGGTGGACTAAGACTCGGCGTTTAACATCCTTCCAAAGGGCTCGTGACTGAAACAGCTGAAGGCTGACGGCTACTGTACGAATATCTGATATAGTGTAGATGAGACGGCTTTCATTATTGCTTATCTTCCTCTAGTAGGTCTTTTAAGTTTACATGGCAAACAAAAACACTTAACATGATGATTCGCCTCAAACCACCCCTGATGTAGAGCGAGTTTTCGGGCGACGGCACAAAGGCTTCGGTAAAAGGAAGTCAAGTGCCGGTTCATGTTGCACACTCTTGCTTCAGTATGGAATTCATGCGCAGTATGTAAATTAATCATTAAATCAGACTTTTGTTGGGCTACGTGCCATATTTAATGTGACTCAAACGAAAATGAGGCTCTTAGGGATGACATATCTGCATATCTTTTTGTATTCATGGCAGTGATGTCATAAACGGGATGATAAGCCTGACCTGCAACAATATTGTGCGTAAATACCATTACTGTGCTTTAAGCTTGTACTGCAAAGCCATACAAATAATCATTATAAAGTGATTTATTTAATTTATTTTTTTTTTTTCTCCAAAAATGACAAAGCACACTTTAAAAGCACCACAGATTGATTTCCGAGGCGTTGTTTCATCTGAACCTGTTGCGTTTCTCTGCTGTACTCGAGAGGGCTGGTTCTGGATCAGTGCACAGACACGTAATGACACTGGAAAAGCTGATCCGGGATCAGAAGCAGCATATATATTTCTCTCAGCAGGTTTTATGTGGTTGATAATGTGTATTGATTTTCAGATGGACAGTAAAGCTCCCCGGTGGAGCACGGCAGATACATAATGACCTGTTGTTAAAGGTAAATGTCATGTCTTGAAAAGGGATTGAGGTAAAATGAGGGGAAAATGCTGCTGATACAGAGCTCTATTCGTCTGTTTCTCTTGTGTTCGTGCGTCTCTGTCTCGGTATAAAATGCACAAATACATTGTTTTTCCTTTGAAGTCAGGTTACAGTTTAATGCTGTGTGTTTTTAGGTTTTTAGCTCTTGAACAGTCATAATTTAGTTTTTCATGACCATTTTTAATCTTTTCTTTGACTTTATGCTTAACTGTCTTCGGTATGCAAAATACCTTTGTTCAGCGGTGTAGGAATGATCCGGAAAAATGGGTGGAGCACAATATAGAACGTATATGCTTTCCTCATGAATATTAATTACATGACATTTGGCCAGTAGTCCTGACTGATTTGCTGAAAGCCAGATGCTGGTAATTGAGTACTAATCTTAGTAATATTACCAATTTATTTGTAAATTGGTAATATTAGTTCTACTGTTAAGTCACTGTCTTATGCTGTCAGCTGCATTATTAATTTAATGCAATATTTTACATTTAATTTAATTCCATTATTTTTTTTTTAAATTGGTAAATTTGATTTAATGCAATTTTTATTTAGTTTAATACAATTTTTATTTAATGCATCTTTTTATTTGATGTAATAACAATAATTTAATGCAAATTTTAAATTAAATTTAATGCAATTTGTTATTTTATTTGCCATTTTTATTTTATTTAATGCATTTTTATTTGATGTAATAGTAGTAATAATAATAACAATAATAATTTAATTTAATGCAAATTTTAAATATAATTTTTATGCCATTTTATTTTATTTAATGCAATTTTAAGTTTAATTTAATGCAATTTTTATTCAGTGCATTTTTATTTTTGATATTATAATATAATAATAATAATAATAATAATAATAATAATTTAATTCAATGCAATTTTTATTTAGTTTAATGCAATTTTATTTAATGCATTTTTTATTCAGTGCATTTTTATTTGATGTAGTAGTAGTAGTAGTAGTAATAATAATAATAATAATAATAATAATAATAATAATAATAATTAAATTTAATGAAAATTTTTATGTAATTTAATGCATTTGTTATTTAATTTAATGCAATTTTTAAGTTTAATTTGATTTTGATGCAATTTTTAAAATTTGATTTAAAATGTAATTTAAAGCAATTTTTTTTATTTAATGCAGTGCATATATACGGGGAAACAATGATAACCGTAATATAGAGAAAGATGATTAATATCCTCTTCTAAAACAAGTTGTTTTTCCATGATACGACCTCTTTAATGAATGGAACTTGCGTGTGAGATCCGTGTGTCTGTGTGTGCTGAGCACCGGTGGGTGTTCCCATTTTCTCCTCGTGTAGACGGGGTTATCAGAAGCTCCCGCTCTCATTTGTCTGTGAAGCAGTCAGGCAGAACACCCAGACAGCCTGCAGGAACTGAAAGGACCGCTGTTTGTCTGAAAGAGAGTGAAGAATGTGACTGTGTGTGTGTGTGAGAGTGTCTCAAACCCTGATCCCAGTGTCACGTCTTCCAGAGTCAAAGCAGCGGGCCGTCGGCTTGATCACGGCACGCGGCCAATCAGTGGAGGCGCACGGACAGATCAGGGTCAGCAAATGAAAAACCCTGAGAAAAGAGAGAAGAAGAGCAGAAGAACGAGAGCGGGGGATTGTTTGGAGCAACAGATTGGCCGTGGCTGTCGGAGACCCCGCTGAGAGCGCGGCCCGACGTTTGAGTGTTTGGACGCCTCTGTAAAAGAGGTGCTTGATGGTTCTGTCAGAGCCGCTCGTACACACTCGTATCAGACGGCTGGTTGTGAATCCTGAGAGACGAGACTGCCACGAATCCACCGCTGTGAGGGACGAGCATCCTGCTGTTACAACACTGTCTTTCTGCACATTTGTCATCCCTTTCTTCTACTTTTTCTTTTTGATCTGGCTCTGTGCATCTTTATTCCCCCCAGCTCCTACTTTCCTCCAAAATGCTCTGCCCTGGATGTGTTTCTGCTGGCTTTGACATTCAGCAGCTGCTGCAGTGTGTGTGTGTGTGATATCTGAGGTGTGCACCTCTCTCCCCTCAGGTTAATCTCATGTCATTTCACTCTCAGATGGCCTCGGCCACATTATTGCTTTCCTTTATCCACGGGTGTTTGAGATCTGCCGCATATCGCTCCGTTCTCTCTCTGCCTCGCCCTTCTGTTCGGGTCGTCTGCCTCTGGGCGAGAGCATGAGATTGCTGTGCAAGCTGACATATTTCATACACACAAACACCGTCTGTTCCTGATGACCTTCTGTACATTACAGAGGCGGAGCGGAGCGTCTGATTGGCTGGTTCAGACTGCAGCAGAATGTGGTCAGTGATGAATATGGCTGCACACACACGTTAGCTCAGGTTAGAGCGTCGGAGTGAGTTCTGACAGCAGGAGGATATGAGCCGGATGAGTGGAGCTGCTGCTGTCCACGGTTCGACCAACATCTTCTGAACTGCAGCTTAAACCAGTGTTTATTAGATCAAATATGCAACAAAACCAAATCATTTTGTCAAAATACATCCGTCTATCTGTCTGTCTATCATTCTATCATTTCTATCACTTTATAGTTCTACTGTTCTGTCCATCCATCCATCCATCCATCCATCCATCCATCCATCCATCCATCCATCATTCTTTCTATCACTCTATCTATAGTTCTACCGTTCTGTCATTCCATCCATCCATCCATCCATCCATCATCCATCCATCCACTGGTCTATCATTCTATCATTCTTTTTATCTCTATATTTATTGTCCGTCCATCCATCCATCCATCTTTCTATCACTCTATCTATAGTTCTACCATTCTTTGTTGTTCCATCCATCCATCCATCATCAGTCTACCATTCTGTCATTCTTTTTTCTCCCTCTATTATAGTTCTACCGTTCTGTCGTTCCATCATCCATCCATCCATCCATCCATCCATCACCATTTTACGCTCCATCCATCCATCCATCATTCTTTCTCACTCTATCTATAGTTCTACCATTCTCTGTGTCATCATCCATCCATCCATCCATCCATCCATCCATCCATCCATCATTCTTTCTATCACTCTATTATAGTTCTACCATTCTTTGTGTTCCATCCATCCATCCATCTCATCAGTCTACCATTCTGTCATTCAATTTATAGTCCGTTCTGTCCCATCCATCCATCCATCATCATCCATCCATCCATTATCGCTCTCATCCATCCCTCATTCTTTCTATCACTCTATCTATAGTTCTACCATTCTCTGTTGTTCCATCCATCCATCCATCCATCCATCCATCCATCCATCTCTTTCTATCACTATCTATAGTTCTACCGTTCTGTTGTTCCATCCATCCATCCATCCATCCATCATTTGTCATTCTTTTATCCTCTATTTATAGTTTTCCATCCATCCATCCATCCATCCATCCATCTTCATTCTTTTTATTATTATCGTTCTCCCATCCATCCATCCATCCATCCATTCTTCTGTCATTCTTTTTATCCCTCTATTTATAGTTCCCATCCATCCATCCATCCATCTTCTCACCATCATCATCCATTTTCTATCGTTCTACCGTTGTGTTCCATCCATCCATCCATCCATTTGTCATTCTTTTTATCCTCTATTTATAGTTCTACCATCCAGCCATCCATCCATCATCCATCATAGTTCCATCCCATCCCATCCATCTGTCATATCCCCCATCCATCTTCTCTCTTATCTACCCATCCCATCCATCATCCATCATTCTGTCATTCTTTTTATCATCTACCATCCCATCCATCCTCCATCCATCCATCCATCCATCATCCATATTCTGTCATTCTTTTTATCCCTCTATTTATAGTTCTACCATTCTCTGCCCATCCATCCATCCATCCATCCATCCATCCATCCATCCATCCATCCATCCATCCATCCATCCATCCATCCATCATCCATCATCCATCCATCCATCCATCCATCCTTCAAACCGCTTCTGTTTACAGTAGTATGAACAGGGCGATTTGAGAGTCGCGCCTGTAAAATGAACCGTGAATCAGTGTTTTACACCTGCTGAAAGAGTGTGTGCCGAACAGAACAGTCTCCACATTATCTGAAGTTCAGAGCAGCAGGGTTTCATTAACCTTGGAACACAAAACCTTTCGTTCTCACGGTCTCTCGTGCTCGTTTTCTCTTCATCTGCTGATGACTGACCTCCAGCTGGCCGTCAGTATGTCTGTATGCACTCATATCTGTGCTTGCGGCTCATAAAAGGCACAGCTATCGATATCTCTCGCATGTTTACGTGGGCCGCAGTAAGAGGTCGAGGGTAACACATGGGACATGGTTTGTTGTGCTGGTGTCTGAAAGCTATTGATTTCTTACCATGTGCAATCAAACACAATTAGCCGTCGAATTCCTCAGACGGCGCACAGGCGCCTCTCCCGCTGTGCTTCTCCGGAGGGAGGACACTCTGTGCGTAAGTGTTCACCCCTAAAATCAATGTATACCAAATGGAGAGGACGCGAATTGAGATTGTGAGAGTTGAGTTATGCTCCTCCCAATGTCCTGAGTTCACTTTCTGCTATAACTTCTCCATTCCAGTCCCTCGATAGCACTGCTTAACGGCTCGGCCTCCCCCCGTCCTCTGTGCTGTAAATCATGCAGGCTCCGCTCCCTGGCCCCGATCCATAACCAGGAGAGGAGTCTCACCGGCGCTTGGGCATCGTGCCTGCTGAAAGATTCACCGGCGCTCTCTAAACTCATTTATGCTGCCGCTTCACCTCCATGTCTGCACTTCACTTATGGATTGACCAATGCAGATGGATGGCGAGGCATACATGTGTTGGTCTTTGGCCAAGAAGATGGCAAATGGATTGGAGCCGACTACCTCTGGCTGCCTCTGACCCTGGCAGCTGTTGCTTGGCAACCTTTGTTTGTTTCCATCTGCAGGATCAATCTAATTGGCCGGCTTTCCAATTACCAGCGTCCGACACTCCTCCTCTGGCCAATGGCATCACTCAATGGGCTCCAGGTGTAAATAAAAGACAGGATGGATGGATGAATAAATGCCCCTTGTCGTTTATTGACCGCCGGGTGTTATCCTCGGCATGTAGAGGCTCATTGTTTGTGTTGGTGTGTGTGTATGTGTGTTTGTGACACACCAGGATGTCTTGTGGGGGAGAAGAAAGGTCAAGCATTGTGCGTTTGGATGTATGTGGCGTCATGGGAGGCATTGGCGAACATTTGATTAGGTGGTAAAACACAAACAGACCTGGCATGATCATTGCTCTTGGTATTTGGTGCTAAAAGTGAATCAACTTGATTCACAATGAACTGGCTTTTGATTCAAGTCATATATATATACTCTATTAGGGCTGTCAAGCTATTAAAATGTTTAATATAAGTAATTACACAATGTGGCAATCAATTAATCCAATTATTCTCACATTAAATTATCTTTTGGGGGTAATTTCTCAGCCAAATTTGAAGTCATTATTGTGTTAAATGAAAAAAGCATTTACAAAAAGTAGCTTTAGAATTTTTTTTTATTTGATTTGATTCAAAATAAAATTTATTATAAACTTTTAGGCCATGAAGGTGAGTAAATGTTGACAGAATTTTCATTTTTGTGTGAAATATACCTTAGAAAAATGGGGAAAAAAAAAAAAAAAAAAAAATTTTATATATATATATATATATATATATATATATATATATATATATATATATATATATAATTAATTTTTTAGTTAAATGATACTCTAAATAAGAAACTAAAACTGCCAGTAGGTGGCGGTAAATATCTAAATGAGTAAGTCATTGAATCATTCATTGAATCTATTTGAATAAATTAAATGGCTCTCTTTATGAATAGGCCACTGAATCATTGATTCACCCAATTGATTCGCTCAAAATGCACATATATATATTTCATTTAAGTACATTTTGAGTGAAATATGATGTTGCTAAAAAGAATGCCGCATCATAACTGTTGGTATATCGTGTATTTTATTGACCAATCAGCTTCCAGCATGGATCTATTCATTTTGTAATGTTATTTATCACACACCCGCTTTCCAATCCACACCACAGCCTTCATTTCCCCTCTCAAATCCAATTAAACATCACGGCTGCAAATCCAAACTTGTTTAGCGCTGACAGGCATGCATAAACGCTTACTTGAAACAAGTAGAAAAAAACAACAAATTACAAAAACACAGCCGGCAAATAAATGCATCAAATCAAATTAATCACATACTAATGGCTCATTAAATTAAACAGCCACAATGAATTTATTCTGCCAATAAAAGATGATGATGATGATTTGTGTTTCCTATTTGTTTTTTGCCCACACAATACAGTAAATGAAAGTCCTTCTGGCGCTCTCAGGAGATTGCTCTCGTGTTAGAAGTGGGGCATTGAATTGTGCAGATGGCCTCTTTGAATTACAATCGGCCTTGTTGAGTTAGTATTAGAGGTCATTGATTACAAACGTTTTGACAAACGGCAGACTTGTGTGCTGTTTTAGTAGAACTAGATTTGTACTTTTTCTGAAGAAAATGTGAGTGTTGCTATGCATTTGCTAATGTGAATGTTGCTTTGTGTTTGTCATGTTTGCAAGGGTTCTGGGTGGTTCTTTCAGGTCCGTAACACGAACAGTGAAGTGTTTAATTCTGAGGGTTTGGGAGCTGTTTGTGTAGCGAGCACCACTAATAATCTGCAAGTTTTTATCGTCTTCTTAACATTCTCATCTGTCCCTGACATTGTGTAAGTCTTTAAAGACGCTGCTTTTATTTCCTTCCCATTGGACTCAGACGATCGTGTTAAGCCGGGGTGTTGATGTATTGATTGAACCCTGGGCAGGGCGGGTCAAGCCCCGGTCTGACCCCTGCTGAGGCACCAGAGGTTACGCTGATTGCTTCAGTGGTGATAATATGTGTTTGTATGTGTGAGCCCTATCAGAATCATGTGATCCAGAGGCGGTGCAATCAGGCCCGTCTGTCATTCCCGCATGATGTCACAGACTCCCTAATGAACTGCCAGAGCTTTAATCCCCACTGTGTGTGTGTGTGTGTGTGTGTGTGTGGTGCTTTTGTTTATATTACATTGTGGTGTCCCATGATGTGAGTTCTACATCGTGTGTAAATGGGTGTGAATGGTTTTTGTGAGTAAAAGTTTGCACAGTGTGTGAGGGTTAGGTGCGGGTAGGGATAGAATGTTTGTTCAGTATAAAGCTTGAAGTCCGTGTCGCGGAGACGATCTCCTTAGCAGTGTTCAATATGACAATGATAGAATGTCTTTCTGGGAATTGAGCAGAGGGTCTGGGATGATTTTTATTAAGATGTGTCACCTTGGGATGATCCTGTCTGGATGTAATAAAAGCATTATCTTGCTTATTTCCCAGAATCCCACACACTGATCAAGGACTTTCAACAATGTTCAGGACATAGTATGTCTCATATAGAGTAAATATATATATATATACCAGCCATAAATATTTGTTTACCAGCCATGAAATATAGATTAGTCCTTATTAAAGTTACAAAAGTCATTCAGTCTAGAGCAGTGAGTGATTTTTTTTTTTTTTTTTCTGTCTTTTGTTGTTTGATTAACATTGAAGACAGACACAGACAGCAGCAGGTTTATTAGGCTGCTGTCACTTTAAGAGCTGATGCACGGATCCAATATACTGATACACATGTGTTTTCTTTCTCAACTGTTTACGTTCACTTAAGACATAACTGACTGTGTACGGAGATACTTACCAAGACGTGCATTTTAACACAATTTTGGTTTGAATATGTCTGTTCAAGTGCAAGAAGATGTGAAACAGAGCTCGATTCAGTATTTGCATGCAGCCTGAGACACAGCTTTCTGTGTGCGTGTTTCAAATGTTTTCGCACAGAACGAATTGCACACATCGATTAATGAATAGAGTTCCCTTTCGCATCTTGCTCTTTAATATTTTAAGGCTTGATGTCAACTGTCTGAAACATCGTTCACATATGTTGACGTTCATGTTCTCACAACATTGCATTGCTAGAATTCATAAAAATGTTACCGCATTTGGGGCTTGGTGAGTGTTAATTTTAGGCCTTGTATATATACAGTATATAATATTTATGGTGTCCGCGAACAGTGATTGACTGTCACAGAACTGAAAGCAATTTACTGATATTTCAGCAGATGTTCACTGCGGTGTGTCTGAGTGACCACAGCTGGAGTCTGTGTCTGAGTCCGGCCGGCTGGACCTGGTGCTGGCATTAGCAGTCACGCTGACCCCGGGGCCTCACCGTCTCTGATGGGGTTGGCATGGTGACCGAGGTTGCTGTGGAGACTGACATGCTGAATGTGTCTGTGAGTGAGTGAGTGTGTTTGTCCTGTCCCTCACCTATAAGTACAGGTCAACAGCTCTGCATTCCCATGATTCCTCAGCACATTTAGCATCACTGGTGCATCGTAAGCGCTCCTAGGTTATATTTGTCCCGTCCCTCTGTCTCTCGTGGACTGAAGCGCAGCTATTTCAGCACTTTGGCTGTGACACTGAGTGGCCTCACTCTGAATAATTCACTGCTGAGTATAGAGCTGTGTGCGAATGAGAGGGATAACCGCCGGATAGCTTATGTCATTTTCTCAGCTGGTTATCTCAGTGCACTCTCTCTCTTTCTGTCTTACTCCATCTTTCTGTTGCTCTAACTCGCTGTCCTCTCGTCTTCTCTGGACGCACGGTCTGTTCTTCTGAGACTGGACATGAATAGTTTATTTAATGCTTCCTGTAGCTCAGCGATTTACCAGGAATCCACGGCTAAGATTCATGACGCAGGATAAGAGATGTCATGATGTGAGAGAGTTAATGCATTTATTAGAGCTGTAGATCCTCATGGACATTTATTTCAACCCCAAATTTCTTAACAATAGTGTATACAATTTTACTTTATATGAGTCATTCACATAAGATATTATGCCTTCGGAAAACAAACTTTGAAGCAGTCGAGCATTCAGTTCCTCAGACTCCTGTCCTCAGTAACATCTTCCTCTCTGTGGGTGTCTGAAGTTTGACGGAGAGTTTTCCAACATCGGTGGGACTTCCGCTCATAACCAAGGTCTCAACAGCGGATGCAGCGTCAGATTCACTGATCTGTGGCTCCGACTGCAGCGCTAACGTCTGAACACGCCACTGTTTGCCTTTTGCCTTTGTGCAGCGCTCCAGGATTTCCATTAAAAAAAGCTATTGATTTTCTGGAGTGTGCAGATTCACTTGGCACAGCACCAGCTCTCGCAGCTCTGATGAAGCTCGGCGATATGTAGCTGACGCTCATTTACTCTTAGTAAAAGTGGGAGGGAGGGAAGGAGTGATGCGGAGAGGTGACGGAACGAGTTTCTGTGTAGTTCTCTCTTGTGTCGTAGGGTTTTCTATATGCCTCATTAATATCCTTGTACAGCACAAAAGCTTTTATGTTCAAATAGAGGATCTGTTTAATATAGTACTGTTGTATTGATGCATTCATTATATGAATATGAGAATAAAATATTATAAGGTTTTTCAATAGGTTCTGCAATATTGTAGATTTTAAATGCATATCCATGATATGTTTTATTCAAATTTTTATATTACAGAATCTGTTATCATGTTTGGCTGGTGCGCTTGTCATCTGTGCTGGTAATGGGTTTGATCTCTCAGTTGAGACTGACCGCTGAAGCTCTTGGTCAAGCTCACTAACTACATAAATGAAACCACTTTTGCCCAGATTTTGGCCCCGAATTTCAGTCAATGCAAGTTGCCGAAAGACAGATCTAGTCTGCAGCTGACAGATGTTTAATATTCTGTTTTCATTTGCGCCTCCCAGCAACAAGGCACGAATTTGTAATCATTTACCAAGTCGGCAAGTGTCTATTGCCTAGTATAATGCGAAGGATGGCCCAGACGAGCTACTGCAGCTCAAATTGCTCAAGAAGTTAATGCTGGTGTCAGAACACACAGTGCGTCACAGTTTGTTGCGTATGGAGCTGCATAGCTGCCCATGCTGACCCCTGTCCACCACCAAAAGAGCCAACAGTGGACACGTGAGCATCAGAACTGGACCACGGAGCAATGGAAGAAGGTGGCCTGGTCTGATGAATCACATGTTCTTTTACATCATGTGGATGGCCGGGTGCGTGTGCGTCTCTTACATGGGGAACACATGGCACCAGGATGCACTATGGGAAGAAGGCGAGCCGGCGGAGGCAGTGTGATGCTTTGGGCAATGTTCTGCTGGGAAACCTTGGGTCCTGCCATCCATGTGGATGTTACTTTGACACGTACCACCTACCTAAGCATTGTTCAGACCATGTACAGCCTTTCATGGAAACGGTATTCCCTGGTGGCCGTGGCTCTTTCAGCAGGATAATGCTCCTGACACAAAGCAAAAATGGTTCAGGAATGGTTTGAGGAGCACAACAACGAGTTTGAGGTGTTGACTTGGCCTCCAAATTCCCCCAGATCTCAATCCAATCTAGCATCTGTGGGATGTGCTGAACAAACAAGTCAAATTTTTTTGGTGTCAGCTAACTAACTTTTATCCTTTCTTATTTTACATCGACTTGCTAAGGCATGCAGAGGCGATAGTGTGAATCTTTTACCAGCCTTTATTTTTAACTCTAGTGCAGGAAAAACACACAGTGTCTGCATTCCAGTAGAGGGAGGAAGCAAAATATAGAACCATATGCCAAGCTGGTGATCTTTAGAAACATCCATACTGAGTCTCTTGTGACTACAAACATCCTACACAATATTTCTTGCAAAGTCCATTATCCAGAGAGGAAGTTTAGGAGGACACTTGGCTTAGTCTGGCAGGTTATAGCTCTGTCGTTTGCCAAGAGCAATGGAGACCTTAGTCTGGAGCAACTCTCGAATGAGACGGATTGAGTGAGGGAGGAGGAGGAGAGGCACTTGGAAGACTGCAGGCCAGGAGAAATCAATAGATACACCCACACACACTCCAAACCCATCTGCTGTGTGTGAACACCCAACACCACCTCAGAGCTGGCATGGAAGAGGCGAAATCACATTCTGTCCAAGTCTTTATGCACAGTTTGAGCAGTCAGTGCACTGTATATTGTACTTGGGTTTTCAGTTGCAAGTTCTTTCACTTTTTGTTGTTAAAGGACAATGTTCTTGTGACCTACAGTGTCTTTAAGGATCTTCAGCACAGTAACAAAGTTACAAAAGCTGTTGTAGAGCCATGCCAGACTTTATAGGTTTTTTTCCAGTCTACAGTTTTGTGGAAGCAGTGTTGTTAGTGTTGTAAAAATCCATATAGCCTAGTGGCTGGTAGACCAAAGCATGTAGGCTGTTGTTGAACTGCCATCATTGTGCACTTAAACAAGACATTTTGTCCCAGGTTACTCAGTGGGGAATGTTCTACAAGTATGCAGTAAATTGTTTTGGGTAAAGCAGTTGTTAGGAATCTGTAAAAAGCATGCAGAAGTGGATGATTTCCATCATTCATACCTTTTAATCTTGATTTCATGGATATTTGATTACCCCATAATGCTTTAAATTTTCAGGAGACTTGACTGCATCTGAAACTGCACACTTCCCTGCTATATAGTAGGCGGAAGATAGTATGTGACAAAAGAATATGTCTGAATTCACAGTACTCATAAAAGAGTAGACAAAAAGTACCCGGATGACCTACTTCTTTTCAGAGAGAAATGCATATGATGGACACTTTACTATCCATGAGGCACAGGAGAGGATTTGTGAATGGTGGTGAAGCGACACGAGGACGCTGGTAGGTCACATGATAATGACAACATGGCGAACGTAGTAAGTCCGGATTACATTCATACTATATAGATGGAACATACTGTTTTTAGTGGTCATGAAAAAATTCCTTATTCAAAATAAGTACCTACTTAAGTGTAGCATAATTGTAGTGTCATTCTCAAAAAATGATTTTAATACGAGTATCTTTTTATTTTTAAATCGTCTTCATGAGGCACATATTTGTCACCTTATTTTGAGAATGACTGAATGTTGAACAGCCTCAAGCTTGATTTTACCTTCAGTAACTTTAGAGTCTGTTGAACTTTATGATTCTAATGGCATGTGCCCATAAATATGTCAAAATGCATGTGATCTTAATTACATGTATTTTAGATGAATCATGCATTCAGGCATCACAAAGACTCATCAAGCACCATTGTGCCATTTAATGTCCATCTGCGTTTCATCTGAAGGTTAGCATGGGGTGACTTGCACGAATGATGCTGTGTAATCACAGCATCCCCAGATGAAGCAGTGACAAAATGTACTGACAGAGGAGATTTTTCTGCAGCACTCCAGAATGGTGCAGGGCTACGGTTAGTCCCGGTGCACTGGGGCAGGAGAGAGTCAGGTAAAAAATGTATTCAACAACCCAATGAAAAATCCATATTGAGACCCTCAAATGACAGACACTTTAAAACGCTGCCTTAATGCAACAGAGAGGTTGATTTTTGAGGGTAGAGTCAAACATTTCAATTTATGTAGCTTTTCCACATTCCTTTAGTGTCTGTCTACAGTATGTCTCTGACTGTAAACGCTTGTCTCATTCTTTGTGTTCCTCCTCCTCCTCCTCCCTGTAATCATAATCTCTGCCTTTGTCTGTCTTCTCTCATCCTCCCTCGCTCCCCCGTTCCTCGTCGCAGCTGCACCTCAAGCTCTAATTCTCATTTTCCCCATTTTAGCAATGTCTTGACTTCCCTTTCAACTTCTCCCGACAGCATCCTGTGTCTTAATTAAAATAGGGCCCTCAAAAAAACAGAGGAAAAACTAATGAAAGAAGAAGCTGTTAATTACACAACAAGGTCACAAGCCTTTTACCTTCACAGCTTAATTGTGGCCTTGATTGTGTTTCTGCCTCATTTTTTATGCAAACGCCAGACTGACAAACGCGGTTAATTGTTGCTCAAGCACTTCTGGAGGGTCACGCGGGTTTGTGTATCTGCAGAGCTAGTTAGTTTGTGTATCCGTGCAAGTGTAATACAAATAGAACTACATGTGTGTTTCGTTTTATAGATGTTTATGCATTGCTTTTTCCATAGAAGCCCATTCAAGATCCTCCAGGCTGACCGTTAATTTCCCTTCAGACCTTCCTGCCCTATCTTCAGTTGATCCTCTCATTTCTCAACGAGGGTCACTCTGACCTTTAAAACCCTTACAGAGCTACCAGTATCCACCTACCCTTCCATCGATCCTTTTTATGTATAGATCCGTGTCTTCCTGACCATTTTACTCCCTTCGATTTCCAAAGGTGGACCACGCTGTCATTTTCTTTGGCCAATTGTATTAACGACTCTTAGGCACTAAGGTCAGAGGTGCTACAGTTTTGGGTTGGGGTCACTGGATCTTTCAAAACCTTTTTCCATGTATCTGGCATGATCAATAACTTCACCCTCATTCCCTTCTTTTTATTCCTTCCCCACTTTTCTCCTTTTCTTTCCCTCCTTCTTTCCCCCATTTTTTCCCTTAGGCAGACTAAGTCAGAGGCACTGCAGTTTTGTTTAGAGGTCATTTGATATTTTATAAACATGACCTTATTCCATGTATTTTGACATGATCTATACCAGGGAAGCTCCAGGAAGACCAATGTCCTGCCGAGTGAAGCTTCAGGAAGACCAATGTCCTGCCGAGTGAAGCTCCAACTTGCCCTACACATTTGCCGGAAGTGTTCTGTGTGTTTAATTAGGAGTGGATCTAAAGTCTGCAGAATTGTGGCCTCCAAGTACAGGAGTGGACACCCCTGGTCTATGCTTTCTCCTCTTCCCCTTTTCCTTTACCCCCCCCCCCCCTTCTTTCTTCCCCCCTTTTCCATTTCCCTTTTCTTTCCCATCTCCCTCTCCCATTCCCCTTTGGCACTAGGGTCAAATGTCAGAGGTTCTACAATCACCAGATTTTCTAATAAAGGTGACCTTTGTCTTGCTCGGTCCATAAAAATCTCTTTTCCTTCCTTCCTTGCTTCATTTCCTGCTCTTCCTTCCCTTTCTTTTCTCCCCTTTTCTTTCTTACCCATTTCCCTTCCATTCCCCACTTTGATCATTCTGCACTGCATAATTGTGTTGTGTTACTGGAAGAAATATCTGTTATCATTCCTGACCTCTACGCCATGATCATGGAAATGTGACCATCCTCCAGACATCCATTTGTCTTCAAAAAATGGAAATCAATCACCAAACACGCCTCTCATCTTTTGTATTATAATTAAATTGTTGGGTTTTGCTGCTGACTGTCCTGTTAAGAAGGAAATATGTACACTTCACAGCAATTTGTAATGTACGACATTCAGAGTCTCGATTGGTAGTGCCTGCAAAACTTTGAGGAATGACTTCTTTTCCACTTTGCTTTATCACTTAATGTTCAAGCTGAGCCTCACGCCCTGAAAGCGAAAGGGGAAAATGAAAAAAGAGCGATCCATTACCTGAGCTAACAATAAGGAGCGGTGTTTGTTTGAGGCGGCAAATGTGCCCAACCTGTCGTGCTTAGATATTTCTGAGAGATGTTGCAAATTTGCCTGCGTCTCATTCTCAACCCCGCTCTCATTCTCCAAACCCAGCATCCTCATCAGTCGGACACCCTTCAGTGATTCAGAAACGAGGTTTTTTCTTCTTTTTTTTTTCTCCATCTCTCTCAATTCCTTGAGTGCCGCACCTGAAATTGCTTTGACATTCAGATGCAAACATAACCATTGACACCCGCCTGATGGGTTTGGAATGCAAATGGACAGGGCTCTCTCTCCTTCCTCTCCACTTTCCGATCTCATCCCTCTCTCCCAGCCTAATGAGGGAAAGCTGATAGCTTGCTTTCTGAGATCAGGCAGACGTGGATACAGGCGTGTTGAGATTGGGGTTTGAGGGGACAGGGGTAATGTCACTGAAAGCCTACAGGAAATCAATTTCACAAGTGCCGTCTCCCCACTGTGAAACGCAACCCTGCTGTCTGAGAGGAGCAAAAGTGATACAGACAAGACAGTTCAGTCTCAGTCTCACAGAAACATGTGAACACATTAGTGCACTTATTTAATGTTGCATTGGCACACTTCATTTTCTTTCCTTGCCCCTTTTCCCTCTTCCTTCCTTCAGCACCCCCCCCCCTTCCTTTGCCTAAACTTTCTTCTGTCTTTCCTTCCTTGCTTCCGTCCATCTATCTTCCTTTATGCCTTTTTGCCTTTTCTTCCTGCCTGCCCTTCTCTTCTTCCTTCTTTACCTCCCCAACTTTTTCTCTTCCTTTTCTGGTTTCCCCTTCCTTCGTTCATTACCTCCAACTTTCTTAGCACTCCCTTTTCCTTTTTTTTAACCTTTTCTCCACATTTCCTTCCATCTTTCCTTTTCTTTCATCGATTTTCCCTCCCTACTCTGTTACATCCTTCCTTCCTTAATTACCTCCAACTTCCTTACCACTCCCTTTTCTTTTTTTCCCTTTCCCCCTCTTCCTTCCAACTTTTCTTCCTTTTTTCCATCATTTTTTCCTTCCAACTTCCTTCCTTCCTTCCAGCATTTCTTTTTCCTCCCCCTTTGCCTAAACTTTCTTTTGTCTTTCCTTCCTTGGTTTCATTTATCCCTCTTTTATCTTCCTTGATCTTCTTCCTTCTTTACCTCCCCCACTTCTTCTCTTTCCTTCCAACTTCTTTCTTTCTCATTTTCTCATCCTTTGTTCATTAACTCCAACTTCCTTACCAGTCATTTTTCTTTTCTTTTCCCTTTCCCCCTCTTTTTTCCAACTTTCCTTCCTTTCTTCCATAAATTTTTCCTTCCTACTTTCGTTCCATCCATCCATCCATCCATCCATCCATCCATCCATCCATCCATCCATCCATCCATCCATCCCATTTCCTTTGTTCCTCCCTTCCCACTTTCTCCTCTTTCCCCCATTTCATTTTCCTTCCATCTTTCTTTCCATCTGTATTTTTCATTTCCTTCCATTCTTCTGTCTTTCCTTCTCAATTTCCTTTTCTTTTCTACCTTTTCCCTTCTTCACATCACTACGTGAAATCTCTCACACAGTTCTACCTCTGTAACAAGGTTCCCCAGGACCTTCTGTGAGAAATTACACATGAAGTGGTCTATGATCTGTAAACGCATTGACCTGAATTCTCAAGTTCACGTGACCGGAGCATCGTGCACACATGTAGTGATGCCTGACTCGTCTCTGATCTGCTCAGCCTTGTGCCTCTCCATCAGCGGCTTGGGCTCAGGCTCAGCTCTGGACATTTACAAATCTCCTCTGTACTTGGCTAAATGGAAACCATCCATCAGAGGTGACAGGAAGCAAACAAAGCCCCAACATTAGCTGCTTGGACGCTTTTGATGATGTCATCCTCCGTTCTAAGCCTCTGGAGGTGGGTGACCTAATGTGGTTCATTGGGAAGGAAGGGAGAACACAGTGCAAGATCTGTAGATGAAGCATGCAAACCAACAAGGGTTGACAGAACTCTTTTGTAAGGTGTGAATATACAAAGTGCAATTGAGTCCGGGGGGTGTGGGGTCATTGATTTGGGTCAAAGCAGATCTGTTTTAATAAGAGAACTGCATTGATGAGGATTGATCAGTGGTGGTGTGGGAGGTTGGGATTCAAGCCCCATGAGCCACAGCTCGGATCATTCTTGTCCTGATTAGGATTAAGGCTGAGCAGTGTAATGTCCTCTAATTCTGACTCTTGTCCATGGTTTTTCTATTGTTCTGTTGCTAGTGATAAGCAGCATTGAATTTGAGAGTGTGAGAAGAGGGATTTGGGGAGGAGATGGAGAAAATGGGAGAGAGGCTGAGAAAGAGGATAAGAGTAGGATACAAAGAACATATAAGAAGAGTAAAGGAAAATGTGAGATGTGTTAAGAGGATCAGAGATATCCTCATGAATGTGATGGGCATGCAAAAAAAGTCACCCTGTTTTTACTTACAGGAAGCTAGGGTGTTGTCATGTGACTACGATTTACATTGGTAGGGTGTTTTAGGTGGTGGAGCCCACACCCAAATCTCTATAAATTTCTGTTCCAAAGCATATTTGATTGTTGCCGCTGTTACCAGACCACTGAAGGTGATTGTTCAGACATTTGAGATTTGGAAAAATAGCCTTTGTGCCTCTGATTAAAGCAGAGGCCGTATCAATGTCACTGTTGCAGAATGCACCGTTTTTGATGGGAAAACCATCAACCACCTGCGTAACCTGAAAAGGTTATTATAGCTCTTTTAAACACAATGGTCTAAATTGTCACAGGAGCATGAAGAGCATATGATAGGCAGGACCTTTAAAATAGACCTTTCACTCCTTCATTTATGTGGATTTATTCTATTCGCGAGGGATTCTTTCATAAATTGGAATTAGCAGCATTGAGGCAGTGATCTGAATATGATGACATGAATTATTGATTCCCTGACAGCTGCTTGCAAATCTAGCCTGACATTTGGAAAAGAAGACGGCATGGAATTATAGCCGAAAATTATGAAGGCCATTTGTGTCGAGACGAGAGAGGGAGAGCAAAGCAAACGTCTTTTTGGACTTATTAATATTCATTAAAACCTCCTGTCAGAGCGCCATTGAAACAATTCATTGCTCACGTTTACTGTATTACGTTCTTTATGATTTATTGATGTGTGTTTGAAAGAACGGGGTGGTTATGAAGAGAGACCCCTCAGCTAAATCTGATTGCTCTTACAAAACCAGATCTTTGTCAGCGAGACAATGACTTCAGATTTTATTTCTAGTATTGTTTTTTCTCTCCTTGCATTCCTTCTTTAACTTACACAAGCTAAAAACACAGCTACTAAACTCTTTCTGCACATATTTTTTTATCTTTCTTATGGAAATTTGGTACGCTCGCACTACCTGTGTTGTGTTCTGCCTTGAATTAATTGCTTCTGTTTCTATTATTCTCATTTGTAAGTCGCTTTGGATGAAAGTGCCTGCTAAATGAACAAATTTAAATGATTTGTTTGTTCTCCATTAGGCTTCAAATGATGCATAATTTCAGATAATAAACCCAGGCATAAAAATTAGGCAGAGAATGTCCTAAAAATGGCTAACTTGTATATGCTGTACCTCCTGCATCCCAACGTGTGATCCACAGGCCTATTTTCCCCTTAAGATATTTGGCATTTATCTTTGTGGAAGATCTTCTGCAACCTGGAGCCCTGGCGTGACTTTTTGCTCGATCTGCATTCTAGTTCCTCATGGCACTAAAGAGCCAATCATCTCGCTGGTTTCTGTTAAACAACCCCTGCTGATGTCACATTAGATAAATTGATCCGTATGTAGCCAGCTGGTCTGTTGTGGAATTAGACAAAAATGGGATCCTTGGGAATTTCTGAGTAATGTCAGCAGATATGGGTTGTAATCTCATTCCCTTTAGTGTGTGTTTGGCTTTAGCTGTCTTCAGTTGTCTGTTTTTGCCTGTTTTTGTACATTGCAAGTTGTAAAGACGGCAGCAAAAACAAACGGGTCTGATACCACAGTGCTTGCAGTCATTTTGTTGGTGCTGCTTGCAGGAATTAACTCGACAAGCCATGAGATTGGTGCGCTTTGTATCTGTGTATGAATGCTTTTATATTCCATATCACTTATTTTGATGCTTTTCTCATTGTCTATCTGATTCTGCTTGCCTCGCTGGAAAACAGGACAGTATGTGTGTGTTTGCTGCTTGGGTCACTTTGTGCATCTGTGTATTCATGTGTATATTCATTGCATGTTTTCCACAGAATTGTTTTTATGACCCTGTCAGAGCATTGAGGCAATGATGATTGTATAATGATTAAAAATTGGGGGATGGACAAATGAATGAAAGCATGGGGTTGAGTGTAAAGATGTATAAATGATACTCTTAATATCTAGAGGTTAGTGATCTTAAAGCATGTTCAAGTCACATGACGGCCACCTTGACAATGACCTGCATGCAAGTATAGCACCTTTAAAGGATTAGTTCATTTCAGAAATTAAATTTCCTGATAATTTACTCACCCCCATGTCATCCAAGATGTTCATTTCTTTCCGACTGAAGACAGAAATTATTAAATTAAGTTTGGTCCATATGGAACATTGCGATTCATGAGTTTTCTCGGTTACTTTACGAGCGTGAGCTTCCATCACTTACTGCTCATACAGGCAACAAATAACCTCTTAATCATGTGTAATATGAACCCCATTAGTTAAAGGATTTTGTTCCTGGAGGCACAGTCACGCATTTTTTTCTTTTTCTTCAAGTAGCATATTATGCTCCGAAATGGCTCTTTCCATGTTGGTTAATAAGGTCTGAAGCCATGTACTCTGGTTGTAAGTGATACCATTTTTCCGGCCTGTTTTCAATCCTGCCTCTAGAAGCTGCAGGTTTTGTTGTCTCAGAGTCTGTAACGGGTTCTTTCTGTGTCTTCTCAGCCTGTCCTCCGGGCACCTACAAGATGTCGTCACGGCAGCAAGAGTGTTTCCCGTGTCCGGCTAACAGCAAGGCTGAAGAAGAAGGCTCTGTGCTGTGTGTGTGTGAGGACGACCACTTCAGAACCCCGCTGGACCCTCCATCCGCACCCTGCACTCGTAAGACTGTCCTTCTGTCCGCATGTCAATGATTATGTCTGTAAATTCCCATAACCAGCCCTATTGATTCTTGCTTTAATTTTGCTGTGCGGTTTAGCGCTGACAAGAGGCTTATTGTGTGATGCTGATTGATAGAAGTTTCATCTTTGCAGCTTCTTAATCTTTTAATTTGTAGGATCTAAACATCTTAAAAACATCACTACAAACTTAGCAGCAGTATTGGATCGTAACAACATCGTTCAATATTGTGAACAAAAAATGTTTATATATAAATGTTTATACATTGATTTCACTGAAAGGAAGCCTGACAACCAATAGCGTGAGTTTAGGGCGGGGCTATCTGTTTGCTGACCAATGGAAAAGAATTTCCAGAACAATCATTATTTTTTGCAGTTCTGTTTAGTGGCTTTAGTGGCACAGACATCACACATTTAACCTTTCAATTCTTCTGTGACCGGCCGTTTATTTTAGGCTGAATGAGTCTCTGACTGCTTATGACTTTTATTTACACCATTAATTACTGTATTGATTAGGCTGCTGGTATATAAGGGAGAGAAAGACTCTGTGATAGTGTTAATTATAGTATCGATTCTACAGTCGCTCTTATGAGCACATGCCACCAGTTTATCATCGAGAGAGAGAGAGAGAGATGTCTATAATGTAGAAAGGGACTGTAAATGACAGAAAACTAAGAATTGAGAGACATGAAGTGGATTGCATTACCTTCTGTGCATTTTTTTGTGTGCTGTTCTGTTTTGCCTGTGTGTGTGTGTGTGCGTGTGTGTTTATCCTGACTGCAGCTGTTCCCAGCGCTCATGGCCACACGTGGACCCTGTTGCATAACCTTTCAGAGCCTTTAATAAAACAATGCTTCTTGCACACATTTACATTATTCCGTACACACGCGTTACACTTTCATGATCATCTGATGCATTTATGAGACATGAGGCTTAACTGTGTAGCGTCAGTTACGGCCCACTGTGATTAAAACATTCATACATTTACTTGATTCCCACAGTTAAAGGGTTAGTTCACTCAAAAATGAAATTTCTGTCATTAATTACTCTCCCTCATGTCGTTCCACACCTGTAATAAGACCTTCATTCATCTTCAGAACACAAATTAAGATATTTTTGATTTTTGAAATCTGAGAGGTATATGACTCGTCCAATATAATCAACACTTTCAAGGTCCAGAAAGGAACTAAAGACATCATTAAAACAGTCATGTGACTGCAGTGGATCAACCTTAATGTTATGAAGAGACGAGAATACTTTTTGTGCGCAAAAACAAAACAAAAATAACCACTTTATTCATCAATCTCTTCTCTTCTGTGTCATTCTCATACGTTGTTTACCTCCAGTGCTTCCAGGATCTACGTCAGAACGCCGACTCATTATTGGCAGAGGCTGATCATGTGATCAGCACAACGCATTGTGTGATTCTGACGCAGGAGCCGGCCAATACTGAGTCGGTGTTCTGACGTGTGTGTGTGTGTGTGTTGTGTGTGTGTGTGAGGGCAGCGTCCACACCTGTAGTTCTCTTGGCCTGATCTGATGATGGGCAGCTTAAAGCCCTGGTGACATTTAAATGTCTTCCTGCTGCTGACAGATTCTTGTCTGACAAACGACATTAGAGACACGGGCTCCGGCCTCGACCCGCTCCTCCCCGAGTCAACAGAACGGTCCCATGCGACAGGACGGCAGCAATTAACGCATCAGATCTCTCTCCTCCTCCCTGCTCCACTTTTCTCTCTCTCTCTCTCTCTCTCTATTAGATTAGAGACTCATTCATTCTGCCCACACGATTCTCCATGAATCAGTTGGGCTTCTGAAAAAGGTTGTTGTGAACGCCATTGCAGAAACTCACACATGCAGTTCTGTACAGCCGCTTTAAAGGTGCTAAAGAGGATGTTTTGTTTTATACATTTTTGCAATATTACTTGAAACTGTCTTTACTAACTGATAAAAGACTATTTATTAGGTGCACTGAAAGGAATAATATTAATATACATCATCTGTGCACGAGGTAGGGCCTTAAAAACATCAGCCAATATGATCGCGTAAACGATTGGCCCTCTGGCTTGTCAATCACTGCCGTGACGTTCCTTGTGAGAGACGAGCGCGGCTGCGCGCTCCAGTAACTTTCCACACTCCACAGGCGCCGCATGCAATGTTTTTGTCAGGAGACAGGAGTAACAACTGCAGATTATGAGTTACCTGCGGTGAGTCCGACATAATGAATCCACTAACACGACACAGCGAATGCCGGTGGTAAACACTCGTGTTCCAATACTCCTGCACGAGTTTTGTGAAGGATGCGCATGCGCTCATTTCAAAAACTCAGTAACAATCTTTGGTTTCTCAGTCGACGAAAAGATCCTCTTAGCACCTTAAGGTCCTTGATCTTATCATGAAATCAGCTGCTTTTCATGGACTGTCACAAAACCATCATACAATCTGAAAAACAACGAGTGCATAAGCAATAATTGGTAGTTGCTGTTCAAGTTGAGTTCCTGAGTTTGTCCTTTTGAAATCTGCACACATTTTTAGTGAGTGGAAATGCAGTAATTCTCTGTATTTTAATTTCAAGTGAAGCAGAGAGTTTTATATTATGAAAGTAGCCAAAAATATTCATATGTAAATTTTTAAGCAATTCTCTGAATTTGCCTTTAATCAAAATTTAAATGTAATTAAAATTTTAAACAGAGTTTTGCCAGTTTTAAGACAATAATTTTACAAGAAAATACTTATTTCAATTTTTCTACTTCAAAATTTCAGATTTAATTCAATGTGTTACTTGGTTTTTATTGTAATGTTTTATGCTGTGTCTCTGTAAAAAATAAATATAGAGAGCATGAAAAGACGTGTTCTCCTCTCTCTCTGTGTGTGTGTGTTTGATCTTTCTGCTGGTGTTAATCTGCGCCGTCGATCCTCCACTGTCCTTCTCTCTCTCTCTCTCTCTGTGTCTTCCATGGCCTGCGTTCATTTCCTCTCAAGTGATTTTAAGCCTCAAGCTCCGCTAAGCTTCACCCAGTTGTAGCTAATTGGGTTAAATTATTAAAAAGAATTACAGTTCATTGAGAGGTAATTATCGTCATGTTAATTAGAGTATGTTCAGATTGCTTTTTTTTTTTTTTTGGTGCAGTATTTTTATTTTAATCAAGCTCAACAAGCTCCATTTATTTCTTTTCTAATCTCTCTGCACACAGGCCCCCCCTCTCCTCCTCGTGATCTGGTCTACACCCTCAAACAGTCCACGCTCATTCTGGACTGGGCCGCGCCAAACGACTCCGGCGGCCGCGGGGATCTGACCTATAGCGTAGGCTGTCGGCGGTGCGTGGGGCCCCCTCGGGCCCCGCAGGTGCAGTGTGAACCCTGTGGAGCCAGCGTAGGCTTCGTACCGCAGCAGAGCGGCCTGATGGAGCGCACGGTCACCGTGGTCAACCTGCTGCCCAACTCCAACTACTCCTTCAGCGTGGAGGCGCGGAACGGCGTCTCGGAGTTACTCCCCAATAAAAGGTTCTACACGCAGGTCAACGTCTCCACCAGCCTTCCAGGTACATGCAGTACATTATTTACACTAGCGTTTATCCAGTATAGTTCCCTACACACTTAAAGAGAACCTGTAATGACCTTGAAGTTGTTTTTGGGCTCTACTAGATTGAATGTTGATTATTTTCCTCATATTCTCCATTGTTGCAGCTCCTCTCTTCCCAGTCTGTCAGTAACGCTCTGTTTAGTTCCTGTCTCTATGAAGCCCCTCCTTCTGAAAAGCACTATATGCTCTGATTGGTCGGCTGGAGCAGTGTGTTGTGATTGGTTCCGCCCCTTACCATAACCGCCAGGAGTTACTTTTAACATATTTTTATATATTCCCACAGTTCATGACAAACATTAAGTTTTAAGCAAATAAATGCATAATTGAATCAAGGTTCACTTATGCATTGGGTTCATTCTGTGTCATCTTCCAAGCAGGACATTTGAAAACATTAATTCTCATTATTCAGTGTTGTGTGGACAGTGAATGCTGTTATGCATGTTGTTTCCTCGCTGTCATGGACAAAACGTGTTTCTGATGTTGACAGAGGCAGTATTTGAGGACAGCATTAATACGGCAGCAGATGTTTTCACTCATCTCTCTTTGATTTGAGTGGAATAGACCCTGTCTGGAGCAAAATGAGTTTGTGACAAAGCAGCTTATTCATCTTAGTGCCTCTCAGTTTCATTGCGTCTCGTGTCATTGATGTCTTTGTGTGGGATTAAACAAAGTTCCTGATCGGCAGTGGTCAGTGTTATTGTTGTTTATTATTATTATTATTATTATTATTATAAACCTCTTTTTTTGAGACCTGGAAAAATTATTACAGTCACAGCACACACATTTTTATTTTATTTTATTTTATTTTATTTTATTTTATTTTATTTTATTTATTTTTTTATTTATTTTATTTTATTTTATTTTTTATTTTTATTTTTTTTTATTTTTTATTTTATTTATATCACTTGTTCAGGAAGGGAATAATTGTGCTTATAACATTAATTACTGATGTTAAACAATCATACCTGCATAATGACACTAATTGTTCATTACTAGTTTCAAAAAGCTTAGAAGCACCTCGTTTTGTATATGTAAGTGGTGATTTAGTGAGTATGAGTGAGTAGTATGAATGAGAGTGAGTGGAGTATGATGAGTGAATATTAGTGAGTGATTGATGAGTAGTGATCTGAGTGAGTCTGAGTGAGTGAGTGAGTGGTGAGTGAGAGTTGATGAGTGAGAAGTGAGTGAGTGAGTGAGTGAGTGAGTGAGAGTGAGAGTGTGAGTGTGGTGTGAGTGAGAGTGTGAGTGAGTGTGCAGTAGTGTTGGTTGTGAGTGTGAGTGAGTGTGAGTGAGTGTGAGTGAGTGAGTATGAGTTGAATATTAGTGAGTGGTGAGTGAGTGGTAGTGAGTTGTGTGAGTGTGAGTGTTTAGTGTGAGTGAGTGAGTGAGTGTGAGTGAGTGAGTGAGTGAAGTGTGTTGAGTGTGTGAGTGTGATGAGTGAGCTGAGTAGTGAATATTAGTGAGTGTGAGAGTGTGAGTTGAGTGTGTGATGATGGTAGAGTGAGAGTGAGTGAAAAGATGGTGAGTGAGTGTGGAGTGTGAGGGTGAGTGAGTGATGGTATGAGTGTGAGTGAGTGTGTGGTGTGATGAGTGTGAGTGAGTGAGTGTGTGAGTTAGTGAGTGTGAGTGAAGTGAGTGTGCGTGAGTGAGTGAGTGGAGTGTGTGTGAGTGATGTGAGTGTTGTATGAGTGAGTGATGAGTGAGTGAATGTATTGAGTGAGTGTGAGTGAGTGATTGGAGGAGTGTG
The DNA here is from genome assembly GCA_028476615.1 of Culter alburnus. Classification (NCBI taxonomy): domain Eukaryota; kingdom Metazoa; phylum Chordata; class Actinopteri; order Cypriniformes; family Xenocyprididae; genus Culter; species Culter alburnus. The sequence goes on from JAOTNS010000045.1 coordinate 399,082, forward strand.
TGTGTGTGTGTGTGTGTGTGTGGTGTGGTGGTGTGTGTGTTGTGTGGTGATGCTGTGAGGAGATGTAGTGAGGATGAGTGTGTAAGTGTGTGGTGAGATTAGTGTGAGTGGTGAGTGAGTGTGAGAGTGAGTGTGAGTGAGTGAGTGAGTGAGTGAGTTTAGTGAGTGAGTGTGAGTGAGTGTGAGTGAGTGTGAGTGAGGAGTGGAGTGAGTGGTGGAGCGTGAGTGTGAGTGTCCAGTGCACGAGTGCGAGGTGAGTGAGTTGAGTGAGTGCAGTGACGTGATGAGTGTGAGTGAGTATGAGTGAGTGAGTGTCAGCGGAGGAGCAAACCGAGCTAACGATGAACTTCACGACATCCAACACATGCTGAGTATCATCTGCTCTCACTTACTAACACACAGTGGACAATGGTAAAAAAAAAAAAAAAAAAAAAGTGAATTTAGATTTGATTGTTTTTCCCACATTACTTTCCACAATTCATTGTTTTTCACTCAATATACTATACATATATATTTTTTCTATCGATCTCTTTTCTCAAAATGGCAAACAAACCATATTGTTTAATTTAAAAGTTTGTGATGAAATCACTCAGCTTTTCTACATGGAATATCCAAGGTCTAAACTCCTCAATCTTTGGTCTAAAAAGTAGAAATCCTGACTTTATGAGAGAAATTCAAGACATAGATGTCATAATCTTGCAGGAAACCTGGTGTAGAGGAGATGTGTTCACTGGTTGTCCCTCAGGATACAGAGAGATCATATTACCATCAGTCAAACTCACATCAGTCACACAGGGGAGAGACTCGGGGGGGATGATAATCTGGACTAAATCTGAACTATCCATAGAATCAGTCAAAAAAGATCAATATCACCTGTGGCTGAAAATTAAAGAAGGAATAATATCAACATCTCAGCCTGTCTTCCTTTGTGCCACATATATACCCCCCCTCGAGTCTCCGTACTTCCAAGAGGAAACCTTTCAAACCATAGAACGGGAAATCAGCCATTTCCAGGCCCATGGAAATGTGCTGCTTATGGGTGATCTGAATGCCAGAACTGGAGAAGAATTTGATTTCTTAGAATCACATGGTACAAGATTTATCACTGGCAGTAATAACCTATTCCCTTGTTACCCCACCAGACAAAATTGTGATCACACAGTGAACGCTCACGGACGGCAGCTGCTGCAGCTCTGCCGAGGACTGGCTCTGTACATCGTCAACGGAAGACTGCGAGGGGACTCGCTCGGCCGATACACCTACAGCTCAGCTCTTGGTATCAGCACTGTAGATTACGCAATCACAGATCTCGACCTTTCTTCTTTGAGAGCATTCACAGTCAAACCCTTAAAACCTTTCTCAGACCACAGCCAAATCACCCTTTATATAAAGCAATCTGAAACATCACCCAAACCAATTAAAACACCATATCAAATGAACAAAATAACATCATTTAAATGGACAGAAAACAGCGCCACTAATTACATCAATGCTGTTGAATCTTCAGAAATTCAATCCCTTTTACATTCATTCCAAATACAAGTATACCCTAAAAATCAATTCGGCATCAATCAGGAAGTACAAGATCTAAACAACATATTCTACAAAACAGCACGAAAAAGTAATTTGACAATTGTTAAATCAAAGAAAAAATATTTAGAAACTGACAAATGGTTTGATTTGGACTGTAAGGCTCTGAGAAAAAACCTCAGAAATTTATCAAATCAAAAACACAGACAGCCAGATAATCCAGACGTCCGCCTTCATTACTGTGATGCACTAAAACAATATAAAGCCACACTCCGTCGGAAAAAAGCACAGTTTTTGCAAAACCAGTTTGAAGAAATCGAAAAGTCTATAAATTCACACAAATTTTGGGATAAATGGAGATTACTATACAAACCAAATCAAGAAGTTCTGGCAATCCAAGATGGGGAGAAGTGGAAAAACCACTTCCAAGAATTATATAGCCCAACTGAAATTCTAAATTCTAATCAAAATGAAATAATAAACAAACTAGACAATTTGGAAAGATCAATTAAAGCAAATCAAAACCCCTTAGATTTCCCCATAACAATAAAAGAATTGGAAGACAAATTACGGGTCCTTGAGTCCAAGAAAGCCTGTGGTGTTGACAGCATCCTGAATGAGATGCTGAAACACACAGACCAAAGCTTCAAACTGGCCATGTTAAAACTGTTCAATGATGCTCTGAGTGTCGGGGTTTTTCCCTGAGATCTGGAACAAGGGCCTCATCAGCCCTATCCACAAGAATGGTGACAAATTAGACCCCAACAACTACCGAGGCATCTGTGTGAACAGTAACCTGGGGAAGGTTTTCTGCAGCATCTTGAACACAAGACTCCTAGACTTCCTTATGAAGCACAATGCCTTGAGTAAATGTCAAATTGGCTTTCTTCCAAAATGTCGCACATCCGATCACATTTTTACATTACAAACACTAATTGATAAATATGTTCATCAAAACAAAAGACAAATTTTTGCTTGTTTCGTTGATTTCAAAAAAGCATTTGATTCAATCTGGCATGAAGGATTATACCTAAAACTTATTGACAGTGGAATAGGGGGAAAATTCTATGATTTGATCAAATCAATGTACACAGCCAGCCAATGTGCGGTTAAAATTGGAAACACGAGAACCGAATTTTTCCCCCAGGGGCGTGGAGTGAGACAGGGCTGCAGTTTAAGCCCCACCCTCTTTAACATTTATATCAATCAATTGGCCAATATTATAGAAAACGCTCCCATTCAAGGTCTCACTCTACACGACACAGATATAAAGTGTCTTCTCTATGCAGATGACCTGGTGCTCCTGTCGCCCACAAAAGAGGGGCTTCAGGACAGCCTGAATCTGCTGGAGGATTACTGTCAGTCCTGGGCCCTGACAGTCAACCTCCAAAAAACTAGAATCATGATGTTCCAGAAACGCTCCAGATCTCAGGGACCAACACACACATTCACACTATCACACAGAACCATTGAAAGCACAAAAACATACACTTACCTTGGCCTGAAAATAACTCCAACAGGTAACTTTACTTTGGCTGTGAATGAACTCAAAGAGAAAGCTCAAAGGGCTTTCTATGCCATTAAAAGATCAATTAAAATTGACATCCCAATCCAAATTTGGCTCAAACTTTTCAAATCTATAATTGAACCTATTGTTTTATATGGCAGTGAAGTGTGGGGTCCTTCTATAAAATTTGATTTCTTAAATTGGGAAAAACATCCGATTGAAATTCTACATTTAGAATTCTGTAAAAGAATACTCAAAGTCCAAAGAAAGACGCCAAACAATGGATGCAGGGCAGAAGTAGGCCAATACCCTCTCTTTCTAAACATCCAAAACAGAGCCATCAAATTCTGGAAACACCTAAAAACAAGCGACCCCAACACATACCATTACAAAGCCCTAAAACACCAAGAGCTGAGCGTAAGTAAGAGTCCCCTGTGCCAGCTGGTGCTGAGACTGACTGACCTCACACCCGCTGAGATCTGCCAGCCTCAGGACTCACACACACTCACACACATTCGGCTTACACAAATTATAAACACAGAAAAAGACAAGTACATCACCCATTGGACAAACACCACTAAAAACCAACACAAACTGGAATGTTATTCGGCACTAAATCGAGAATACGCTATTGCGAACTACCTGAGCACAGTTAGTGATGCGAAACTCAGGAAAACACTGACGGTGTACAGACTCAGCGAACACAGTCTGGCCATAGAGACGGGCCGGCGCAGACAGACATGGCTCTCCCGTGAGAACAGACTCTGCTTGCACTGCATCCTGGGAGTGATGGAGACGGAGCTGCATTTCCTCACAGAATGCCCAAAATACCAAGATATCAGAGACCACTACTTCCCCAAAATTAATAAAATATTCCCCCAATTTAACTCCTATAGCCCAATCCAAAAACTATATTACATTCTTGGCGAAGAAGCCAAATGTTCCAATATAGCTGCAAGATTTGTTGCATCTTGCCATCTCCTGAGGGACAACCAGAAAGAAACAAACAGCCAGTAAACACATCCCCATTAGACCTACACACTGTATATACTGTATATAATGTTCAAATTCTAAGTTCAGTTATTACTACATGATTTCTGTATTATAATCTTTTTTATTTATTATTTTTAGAATTATTCTATTTTGTTACTAAAATTATTTTTTAATTATTTTATTAATTTCTCTACATAGGCTTTACTCAGATGTTCTGTTATTCTAAATATTTTTTCTATGTTGGTTAAATGCTTTGGCAATACAAAATGTATCTTTTTGTCATGCCAATAAAGCTATCTGAATTGAATTGAATTGAGTGAGTGAGTGAATATTAGTGAGTGTGAGTGAGTGAGTGAGTATGAGTGTGTGTGTGTGTGTGTGTGTGTGTGTGTGTGTGAGTGAGTGAGTGTGAGTGAGTAGGTGAGTGATAGTGTGAGTGTAAGTGAGTGAGTGAGTATGAGTGTGTGTGTGAGTGAGAGTGAGTGTGAGTGTGAGTGAGTGAGTGAGTGGTGAGTGAGTGAGTATGAGTGAGTGAGTGTAGAGTGAGTGAGTGTGTGAGTGGATGTGTGTGAGTGTGAGTGAGTGTGAGTGTGAGTGAGTGAGTGAGTGAGTGAGTGAGTGTGAGTGAGTGAGAGTGAGTGAGTGAGTGTGAGGAGTGAGTGTGAGTGATGTGAGTGTGATGAGTGTGTGTGAGTGAGTGTGAGTGCGTGTTGTGAGTGAGTGAGTGTTAGTGAGTGTTAGTGAGTGTGAGTGAGTGAGTGAGTGAGAGTGAGTGAGTGAGTGAGTGAGTGAGTGAGTGAGTGAGTGAGAGTGAGTGAGAGTGAGTGAGAGTGAGTGAGAGTGAGTGAGAGTGAGTGAGTGAGTATGAGTGAGTGAGTATGAGTGTGAGTGAGAGTGGGTGAGTGACGTGAGTGTGATGAGTGAGTGAGTGTGAGTGAGTTGAGTGAGAGTGAGTGAGTTGGTGAGTGAGTGTGAGTGAGTGAGTGAGTGAGTGAGTGAGTGTAAGTGAGGTGAGTGAGTTGAGTGTGTGTGTGTGTGGTGTGTGTGTGTGAGTGTGAGTGAGTGTGTGAGTGAGTGAGTGATATTAGTGAGTTTTGAGTAGTGAGTGAGTGAGTGTTGATGAGTGAGTGTGAGAGTGAGGGATGAGTGAGTTGAGTGTGAGTGAGTATGAGTGAGTGAGTGGGTGAGTGTGAGTGAGTGAGTATGAGTAGTGAGTGAGTATGAGTGAGTGAGTGTGAGTGAGTTGAGTGAAGTGAGTGTGAGTGAGAGTGAGTGAGGAGTGAGTGAGTATGAGTGAGTATGAGTGAGTATGAGTGACGTATGAGTGAGTGAGTGAGTGAGTGAGTGTGAGTGAGTGTGAGTGAGAGTGAGTGAGTGTGTGTGAGTGAGTATGAGTGATGAGTATGAGTGTGTGAGTGATGAGATGAGTGTTGAGTGAGTGTGAGTGAGAGTGAGTGAGAGTGATGAGAGTGGTGAGATGTGAGTGAGAGGAGTGAGGGAGTGTGTGTGTGAGTGAGGGAGTGACGGTGAGTGTGAGTGAGTGTAGTGAGTGAGGGAGAGTGGTGAGAGTGAGTGAGTGAGTGAGTATTAGTGAGTGAGTGTGAGTGAGTGGAGTATGAGTGTGAGTGAAGTAGTGAGTGTGGAGTGAGTGAGTAGTGAGTGATGTGAGTGAGTGAGTGAGTATGAGTTTGTGAGGTGAGTAGTGAGTGTGAGTGAGTGAGTGAGAGAGTGTGGTGAGTGAGGGAGTGAGTGTGAGTGGTGTGGAGTGAGAGTGAGTGAGTGAGTGAGAGTGAGTGAGTGATAGTGAGTATGAGTGAATGATATTATTGAGTGCGTGATGTGATGTGAGTGAGTGTAGTGAGTGTGAGTGAGGAGTGAGTTGAGTGAGTATGAGTGGTGAGTGGGATGTGAGAGTGGAGGAGTGTGAGTGAGTGAGTGAGTGAGTGTGAGTGAGTGAGTATGAGAGTGTGAAGTGAGGTGAGTGAGTGAGTGAGTGTGAGTGAGTATGAGGTGAGTGAGAGAGAGGATGAGTGAGTGTGAGTATGAGTATGAGTGAGTATGAGTGAGTATGAGTGAGTATGAGTGAGTATGAGTGAGTGAAGTATGGAGTGAGTGAGTGTGAGTGAGTGAGTGAGTGAGTGTGAGTGAGTGAGTGAGTGATGAGTGAGTGAGTGAGTGTGAGTGAGTGAGTGAGTGAGAGGAGTGAGTAGTATGAGTGAGTGTGTGTGAGTGAGTGTGAGTGATAGTTGGTGAGTGAGTGTGTGTGAGTGAGAGTGAGTGGAGTGAGGATGAGTGAGTGAGTGTGAGTGTGAGTGAGTGTATTGAGTGAGTAGTGAGTGTGTGAGTGTGAGTGAGGGTGAGAGTGAGTATGAGTGAGTGGTGAGTGGAGTGAGTGTGAGAGTATGAGTGTGAGTGATGAGTTAGTGAGTGTGAGTGAGTGAGTAGTGAGAGTGGAGAGTATGAGGTGTGAGTGTGAGTGAAGTGAGTGTGAGTGAGTGAGTGAGTGAGAGTGAGTGAGAGTGAGTGAGTGAGGGAGTGAGTGAGAGTGAGTGAGTATAGGAGTGAGTGAGTGAATTTAGTGAGTGAGTGAGTGATATTAGTGAGAGTGAGTGAGTGAGTGTATGAGAGTGTGAGTGTATGAGTGAGTGAGTGTGAGTGAGAGTGTGAGTGAGTGAGTGTGAGTGAGTGAGTGAGTGAGTGAGTGATGAGAGTGTGAGTGAGTGAGTGGAGTGAGTGGTGAGTGAGTAGTGAGTAGAGTGTGAGTGAGTGAGTGTGAGTATGAGTGAGTGAGTGTGAGTGAGAATGAGTGAATTGAGTGAGTGAAATGGGTGAGTGAGTGTGAGTATGAGTGAGTGAGTATTGCTGAGTGAGTATTGGTGAGTATGAGTAAATAGAGCGAGTACGAGTTAGTGAATATGAGTGAGTGAGTATTGTGAGTATTAGTGATTGAGTATGAGTGAATATTAGTGAATGAGTGAGTATGAGTGTGTGAGTGAATGAGAGTGTGTATGTGTGTGGATCAGGGTTTTGCTATTGTTGGGACTACAGTAAATGCCCCTGTAAGGAGGGTAAAAACTATAATTACCCCCATGAGGTAAATAGTGTAATAACATGGTAAATAATGTCTTAATGCAGAAAGGTTTGTGTGAGGGTTTGTTTAGGAGCTGGAAAATATCATTGACTCAATGCACTAACAGCACAAGTCAATGGAGAGCGGCCACCATCATAGAAACACAGACGTGCGTGTGTACATGTCGACCCATCAGCGCTCGCTCCATTTTTAGTGCTGAGCAATTACAAAATGAAGTTGTATAAGAGCAACATCTGGAGTCACGCAGGGCTCAGTGAACAGCTGGTGTGTGTTTGTGTGAGCGGTCAGTTCCAAAGAGTTTGCCCCCACATCACACACACACACACCACACACTATATTATGTAAATACCCAGTACACACTTCAGATATCACTAGAGTATTAGACACTCACCTATGTCGTCAAATGCCTCTGCAGGACAATGTGCACTGACGTTAACTCACTTTACACAATACCCAGATTAGCACAGACCCGCTGAGCTCCTCACACACACACACACTGTACCGCTGCCTCAGATCCTTCAGTGATCTCACGGTGCCCGAACACAAAGGCTGAAATGAGCGGCGCTGGAGCTGCATGTTTATTAATGGAGCAGATCTCTTTCATCTAGACTTCTGCACTCTCAGATTTTGCTTTCCATTAAAAGCAAATTGCGGAGCGTTTATTTGGCACTCAACTCCTGCGCCTTTCATTATTTGATGCTCTTTCCAACACAATTGCTTTTTCTCAGCCAAAAATTACTCTTTCTTTGTCTCTCACACCTTTTCAGTAGTCTGTTCTTTCTTTCCTTTTCCCCTTCAGGCAGAATCCAAATGAGTTTTTTTCCACTCCTGCCAAAAGCAAATTAATTGAGAAAATTTGCCACTGAGAATTGAGAATATTTTGCACCTACATATATAATATATATATATAATATATATATATATATATATATATATATATCTATATATATATATATCTGCTCACCAGGACTGCATTTATTTGATCAAAAATACAGTAAAAATAGTGAAATATTATTCCAGTGTAAATCAGCTGTTTTCTATGTGAATATATAGTAAAGTGTAATTTATTCCTGTGATCAAAGCTGAATTTTCAGTATCATACTCCAGTCTTCAGTGTCACATGATCCTTCATAAATCATTCTGATATGATGATTTGATGATCAAGAAACATTCATGATTATTATCAATGTTGAAAACAGTCAGATTTTTATGGAAACTGTGATACATTTTATTTTTCAGGATTTTGATGAATAGAAAGTTCAAAAGAATTTTTATTCTAAACAGAAATAGAAAAAGACGTTATAAATGTCTTTACAGTCTGTCACTTTTGATATAAATTTATGAATCTGCGAGGGTTTGTCCATTCCCTTTGGCACTGGGACATAACTTAGATTTATCTACTCGGCAAAGCCAGTTTTTAAATTGCGTTTGGCACTTGTTGGCTGTTAATTCTGGACCTGGATCTCAGTCATAAATCTCATTCCTCTGAAACACGTGTTTTCATTGTGCTTGAGGTTGTGTGGGCAGCCATAACAGTCTTTAATGTTAATGTGTGTTGCATATCCTAACTTAATTCTGCTCTCCTCTCCTGTTCCTCTCAATAAGCACAGCATTAATCTCTCCGTGGCTCACGCGGCACAGGCTCGAGGTTCACTGGGGCTCTCAGAGGAAGTGATGTAGAGTCAGAAGCAGCTGTGTGTTTGAGCGCTGTGATTAGAGTCGCTGTGATTGCGAGCCAACACAAAAGCGTGCTTATTGGAGAATGGCCTTCTGCTGAACTCTCAGAATTATAAGCGAGCCGATAAGTTTTTGGTCATACTGCCCACCGCTGTGTTGAACTATTGAGTTTGATTTGAGGAAAAACCCTAGTTACTGTTACAGTTTGGAGTACGTATAACGTAATTGGCTTATTTAAAACGGCTTCCCTTCTGAGTATGCGAGCGATCATCTGAATTCAGGAGGATAAATCTGCACACACACCCATAAACACACACACAAAGGTTCACAAGTGTGTAAGAACTGTAATAAGCTGTGGAGATCCGAGGCTGAAAGGAACCACCTTCCCTGCGGCTTCTCAAGAAAAGAAGCCAAGCAACCCCTCCTTTCATGCCGAACCTCCCATCAGGGCCTGCGGTGGGCCGATAAAGTCCAGCTCAAAGCCTCCACCTCAAATACAGGGAAATCCGTTTGGTCAGGGTGCACTTCTCATCGACCTGTGGTCTTAAACCCTACACCGGCTAAGAACCAATGCTGCTGTGAACCGTGCCACCTTATTCTGAGAGGAAAGTTAAAGAGCCCATATTATGCCTTTTTACAAGTCTTGATGTTGTTTAGGCTCTATTAGAACTGGTTTTCCTGCTTAAATGTTGATTATTCTCCTCATATTCTCCATTGTTCAGCTCCTCTCTTCCCAGTCTGTCAGTAACGCTCTGTTTAGTTCCTGTCTCTATGAAGCCCCTCCTTCTGAAAAGCACAATGTGCTCTGATTGGTCAGGTTTAGTAAGAGTTTGCCCTCAAAGTCACTAATGCAGTATTCATAAAGGTCAGTGCTTCTTTTATGGCATGTTGTCTCAGAACACAGCGAGGGCGTCAGGGCGCGTCACACTCTCGTCACGGTCCAGAGAGGGAGAAGATACATGAAGATCACTCAAACACTGGCTCATGTGACCGCTTCGACACACACACACACACTAACCCTGAAGGTACAAGATATAAAACTCCCAACAATCTTCACAGTATTAGGGATAGACCGATGTATTGGACGGACGCCTGAGATTGGGCCATTCTGAGGCTTATCAGATGAACAGAAGCGTGTGAAACACTTGTCAGTGGATTTGCATTTTCTAATCATTCTTGAGTGAATTTAGTAAAATTTATTTTTTCTTGACAGTTCCACATGGGCAGTATGACCAAAATCAGTCATTTTATATCACTAAAATTCACAATATAGGTATTTTTCATGCACAAGAGAGGATAAAAAGTTGTTTATGTACTAAATAAGAATGTTCTAATGCCTATTTTTGGATAATCAAGTGTATTAATTACATAATCATATAGGATAAAAGTACCTTTCATTTGTTATTTTTCTCTTTTTTTCTTGAACATAATAGTGCTAACAGAAATATGTGTTCATAAATATAAATAAACACATTTATTTAAATTTATAATAATAATAATAATTATATTATTATTATAAATGGAAGTTTTAAACACTTTTTAAATGTATTATAATAATAATAGTAGTATATTGTGAAAATAAAAAGTATGATCATAAACATAAATATATTATAAACACTTTTTTAAATGTATAATTTATTATTATTATTATAAATGTAAGATTTAAACACTTTTAAATTTATTATAATAATTTATAATATTAGTCTTTTTTATTATAATTATAAAAATGAAAAGTATGCTCAAAAATATATTTTAAAAAATAAATGTATAATTATTATTATTATTATTATTATTAATGCAAGATTTAAACAAGATTTTTAAATTATTATAATAATTTAATATTAGTCTTTTTATTATAATTATAAAATGAAAGTATGCTCATAAAAATATATAAAAAAATAAATGTATAATAATTATTATTATTATTATTATTATTATAATGCAAGATTTAAACACTTTTAAATTTATTATAATAATTTATAATATTAGTATTTTTATTATAATTATAAAAATGAAAAGTATGCTCAAAAATATTTAAAAAAATGTATAATAAATTATATATTATTATTATTATAAATGTAAGATTTAAAACACTTTTAAATTTATTATAAAATTTATAATATTATGATTTATAATATGTTTTTTATTATTTTTTAAAAAAGAGAAGTATGGTCATAAAAATAATATATAAACACTTTTTAAATCTATAAAATATTGATGATGATGATGATGCTTATATTATTATTATTATTATTATTATTATATTTAAATACAAGTTTTAAACTTTTAAAATTTATTTATATAATATATATATATATATAATATATATATATATATTATTTATAATAATTGTTTAATTTATAATAAGTTTATTATTATTATTATTATTAAAATAAAAAGTATGATCTTAAATATAAATATATTATAAACACTTTTTAAAATTGTATAATTTATTATTATTATAAATACAAGTTTTAATCACTTTTAAATTTATAATAGTAATTTGTAATTTTTAATAAGTCTATTAGTTACTATTATTATTATTAAATGTATAGTTCATATGCGGTCCTGCCCACTGACAGCTGCACACACACATCTACCGCGGTATAAAAGCTACAGCAAACACTGTAACGTACAGTCGTATCTGTCAGACCTTCAACATCGACTGTGTCACGAGTGTTTGTGCAAATTCAGTTTAACTAGACTTCTGTTCAGGCATCTTCTGTTTTTTCAAAGTTAAATCAATGTGAATTTATAAACGGAAAGGACCTCTATGATTTGTAAAGGCTTTTTGTCACCATGAATGAGTCACTTATTTTTGTGGCGTTTTCTGTGGTCGATAAACAATTCCATGAATGTGTGAGTGCTTCATTCAGATCTTTATATTCTGCTGTGACACATAGTCATTTTTTAAAGTGCCTCGTACTCCATTTTATACTGTGGATCTGATAATATGAGGGCGTCAATATGAATTTTCAGCCAGCCGTGAATGAGACCCGAACAAAGAGTGGGCAGATTTGGGTCCTGTGAGTTTGGACAGATCTGTTTTTGGTGGTTTGCAGCTGTGTGTGTGTGTGTGTGTGTGTGTGTGTGTTGTGTGAGGGGCGAGGGCTGAGGGGAGGGGTCAGCAGAGAGGGATTGACATTTCAATATCTTCAGAGGATTTAGTTTGGCTGCTTTAGATGGCGACGCCTGTGGAGATCTCTGGGGTCGGCACCTCTGTGAGGGAGGCTGAGGGGAGAGGGATAAGAGGATGACATGGAGGGAAGGACAGCAGGAGACAGGAGAGAGAGAGAGAGACTTCCTGCCTGGTCACGCTTTATATTAGGTGTCATCTGACATCAAAAAATGATAATTGTTAGGTTCAGTGTAGTTACTGTATGGATGTTGTATTGGTATAGGTTTGAGGGTGGGTTAAGGTGTAAGGAAAGGGTCATCAGTGTAATTATAGATGCCATTACACAAATTAAAACAGCTGTAATTACAAGCAGGTATTTTTAACTCTCTGGAGTCTGTTAACACGCCGGCACGTTTTGCAGGATTTTTTTCACATGGCAGCAAAACAGACTTAAAATACTCCGTCATTTGTTGTCATAGAGACATAAGTAATATATCAATTGAAACTATAGAATGTGTTCTTTATTTGTGTACACTCAAAAACACAATGTTGTGCTTTTGTAAAATAAAGAAAACTAACATGATGCGTGATCTCTCGTCTCCCTCTGAACGAAGTCCAATCTGATAGTTCTCAGAAAATGAACTGTAACTTAGTGAATACTAATCACAAAAAATTAGACTTATGTTTAAAGAAACGTTGAAATGTCAGGTTTTAAATCGTGCAAGTCAAATCGAAAACAAACGCTATTCAGACGCAAATTCAGAGGCAATACATGCATACATCGTCTCAATCGTGTATTTATTGTCTTGAAAAGTGTTTATTTGGATGTTAAAGCCATGGTTAGCGATCTCTAGAAGACATGCCGTTAGTTCCTAGTTCCTTTTCTTCTTTATATGAATTTGTGCCTAAAGGTACAGAGAGCGCCCTCCTGCAAGTATGAATTAAAAACACCATTCCTGAAATGTCCTCTTCTTCTTTAGAATAATTGTGGCCTAAAGGTGTACAGAGCGCCCTCCGGCTGCAAGTATGAATTGAAACACAGCATCCAGCACTCATAGTGATGACAATAAATATTGAATAAATATTACTCCTCTGTATAGAAATTGACATAAACATATAAGAATCCATCAATATTTCTCCAAATGTGCATGCTTTTAAGCTAAAAGCCTATATGAAATGCCATAGAGGTAACATAATTGTTCAGGCACTTTCCATCACAGAAATACATGATATTTTAAAGAATAATAGAATACCATTATTTTAAATTGAGCTGAGACATGATTACAGAGGGTTTTTTTTCACAGCCTACCTGACTGAAAGGCCTCATTAATATGCAAGTCATTTCAGGTCATTATTATGCGATTCTTTTGTCTTCTCAGGTGTAAATGACCCATTATTCATGATGATTCATGCCTCCACCATACTGTGTTTCTTGACAAAAGTGTCTTACAAAAACTAAATCAATATATTGTTTTATATGAAGGAGTAGGCAGCATAATTTTTACATAATTCTGAAGCAAAAACTCTAGTCTACAACCTCCAATACCCAGAAGTCTTGTCAATACAGATTTAATATACTTTTTTTGGCCTTATTTCAGTGACTTAAGTTTTTTGTTTTTTCAATAACCACGCATAAACATTATTCCTTCAAAAACAAAAACATGTACATACATGATCCTCACATATTATTGTAGCCTAGTTTGTGCTGAATACAGTGTAATGACACTTGTGTCATTAATATGTTTATGAAAAACTGAAAAAAAAAAAGCACAAATGTCAGGGCATGTCAAAACTTCTCCAGGCCCAAATCAGCCTCAGACTCCAGAGGGTTAAATACAAGTACAGTGTAAAAACATTTATGTGCACAATAAGTGCATTGAATCAGCACATACTAGTGAAAGACCCTTCATATAAAGTAGGACTTTCTTCTGCGGAATATTTTGAATACATTTTTTCAACTAAATACAACAGTTTTAGTTCCATGAAAACTAAATTTCAATAATGAAGTAAGTTGTAATGTTGTGAAAATAATTTTACGAGACTAAATTAGTAACATTATAATTTAAAATAGTTATGTTAAAAAAATATATATTTTAAGGTGGCATTAATACGCTGTCATATTTTCAGGGAATATATTTTGAATTGCGTTTTATTAATTCAAATGTTTGAATTTGAATTTAGAAAGTTTTTCTTATTTTAAGCATAAACATCACTGAATGTTGTTAGATTTATGCTTAAAACAAGGAAAAAAAACCCCGGAGTGTCTATTTACACAAAGTGCAAATAGCGTCCCTTGTTGGCAAACACTATTTACACTAGCTCCGCCCACCAACGTCTTAAAAAGGACATGTGGAAGTGAAAATCTTCAGTGGCCTGGCTTTGAACACAATCGACGCAGGTTCGAATACGTCTTTTGCCGAGCTTGCATTTATTTTCAATAAAAATGAAAATAATGTTCTAAAAGTGGAAATAAACTGTGAACGAGTGTTTAATAATATTAAAAGTGTTTATTGGGTAGGGGTTTTTATTCTCCCAATAAAGCAGCATCCATTTAATAATTTTAATAAATAGAACTATTTACACTATGATATTACTGTATCCTGTTAATGTGCAAAAATACTGAGGTGGAAATAGTATCTGTCAGTATAAAGTATCTAATTACTATTTACTCTTATTGCAAAGAACTGATACTTTTACATGGCGTAAATAGAATCTATCGCTATTTTCATCTAGAGTAAATAACATCTACACTTAATGCAAATAGCCGCTGTTGAAAAAAAGTGCTTTACACTTTGAAAACATGAATATTTTTAATAAGCATATCTGTTTAAGTAAATTGATCATTTCTTTTCTTTTTTCTGCCAAACATAAACACGTTCCTGCTGTAGTGTAGCAAACGTCCGAAGGTTATTTTTACCTGTTTACCTGATCGATACATTCCAACAGTTTAACTGTTTCTCTCCTCCTCCTCCTCCTCCTCTTCTTCCATCCGTCTGTCTGAAGTGACACGCTCTCAAAGCTCCAGACCTCCAGCTCCATTCACAGCTCTTCCGTGCCTTCACTCTGGAGTGTGCATTACCGCCGGCTCTGTCTCTCCCTAACAAGGGAGCCGCTCTCCCGTCTGCTGTAATGGGGGAAAATGAGGAGCACAAGGCTGTGAAAGAGATTGAGTCATCACCCTCCATTCACAGACACACTCAACCAATTTGGCCCTCTTTGTCACAGAGTGCAGAGGATTTTAATTGGTTGCAATGCAACATCTTCTCCTCGCTTTTAACGGTTGAGGTCTTTGTGGTAATCATGGGTGTTTTTGTGAGCTTGTTATGTGGCATGCAAGGAGCTGGATGTTGAATTGAGATCACACACATCCTCAGATCATCAGAGCGCTGCAGAGAGAGTGACGAATGAAACCAGCCTCAGACAGAGAGACAGAAAACACCCTCGACAGTGTTCAGATCTCCATCACTCTGAGGGTTACAGCTGGTAATATATCTGCAGTCGCAGTGAATTTGATGATGATATAAAATTAAGCAACATTGTGATTTAATGCACTCTTTATTTAGCCATTAAGTTTAAAGAGCGTGTCATTAGATTAGTTTTGCAATCCGTCTTGGTCCTGCGACTCGTGAATGTCAGACAGCTGTCTGATTTATATAAAAAGCTTCAGATTCAGATCAATTCAAACATTCCACTGCAGTTGTTCATGAAGTCTCTGCGTAGCTGTTGTCATATAGACTATCGTTTAAAAGTTTAGGATCTGTGAGATTATTATTATTTTTTTTAATAAATTAATACTTTTATTCTGCAAGAGTGCATTAAATTGATCAAAAGTGTCAGTAAAGACATTTATAAAGTTACTCAAATGCAGTTCTTTTGATCTTTCTATTCATCAAAGAATCCTGAAGAATAAAATGTATCAGTTTCCACAACTGTTTTCAACATTGATAATAATCAGAAATGTTTCTTGAGCAGCAAATCATATCAGAATGACTTCTGAAGGATCATGTGATGTGTCATTTTAAATCACATGAATAAATTACATTTAAAAAAATATTGCAATATTGGAAATATTTCACAAGACTTTGATCAAATAAACACAGAAGAGACTCTTCCAGAAATATTTACTGACCCAAACTGAACGCTAGTGTATTAAATGCTTTATTTAACAAATACAGTATATGTAAATATTACTATTTATTAAAAATGTATCATCATATTGATGCAAACTATTAAATTAGATTTTTTAAACCAAATACTTAATTATTATCTTTGTATTATTTTAAATTATTAACATTATAACCAGTAAAATTGTCTTTAAATATTATAAATCCAGGCTGCTGTGGCTGTTTCTTCTGACTAAAACAAGTTTCATGGAAAACACATTAATATTAATATTTATATATCTCAGATGTCATCAAAAAGCTAAAAAAAAAAAAAAAAATGCATACTGTGTATATATATATATATATATTTTTATCTGTGTCACCCAGCCCTACTGTGTGTGTTTGCTTCGGTGTAATAAATATCTCAAAATTGCATTTTTGATGGGTTATGCATGCAGAATGTGTGTGTGTGTGTGTGTGTGTCTGTAGGGGGTTGATGAGTCTCTCTGTCTCCTCTCCCACTGCTCAGGCAATCCTGTGATGAGACCGATGGCCTAATGCTTTGATTGACAGCTGTCTGTCATCTCTAGGGGGAGACGTCAGTCAGACAGTTCACATTTGCAGTATATCAGACCACCCTGTCTGTGGTTCCTTTCCTTGCAGTCAGTGCTGAATAAGTGTGTGTGTGTGTGGTGTGTGTGTGTGTCTCATTTTTCTTGCCTCTCAGTTGAGTGTAAGTCTGCAGCACTTGGCGTGAACTCTTACAGGAGTGTGTGTCTGTCAGCTTGTTTTACTCTCTGTGTGTATCTTACAGGATTGTGTCTGGAAAATGAAGCTCCCAGACTCTTTTCTCACTGAGTTTTTCATCTTTTTCATATTTTTCCCCAATTTCCTCCAGTTGGGTGAATAATAAGCTTCTAACATTGATTGATTCTGCTCAGATCTTTAGGAGTTTTCTGTGTAAGTTTGTGTTGAATGTTTGGACAAATAAATAAACGAACACTCTTCCCATTATTTATTTACTCATTGTCTTCTATCATGCCTGATGATGCAGGTGCAACTATAGATTCAGTGGCTCTGATTCTCGACCAATGGTGTGAGTTGGGGGCGGGGGCTATCTGTTTCACCAGCCAATGATAGATGAGGGGTGTTCTTGTTGTTGCAGTTCGTGTTGGAGGTGATGCAGAAATGTCACATGACATCTTTAGGGATGGTAATAAATCTGCGCTGAAGGAATTGGATTTCTATAGTTTAATGTGAAATGGCAAATCTGTTTTTTTATTTGCCTTTTTGCCCTCTGTGTCTTCTGTTCCTGCACTCGTTCCTTTGCTCTCTTTCTAAGCCTTTTCCTCCCATTTATCTCCTTTTCCTCACCATTCAGTTTTCCACCACGCTTTCTCGTTCTCTTCCTCTCCTCCGCTTCCTGCTTTTTTCCTTTCATTCCCGTCTCTCTGTCCCAGGTGTACGCAGGGTGTTGTAATATCATTCTTTAGATGGAAATGTATATGTCTTGCAGGCATCGGTCGCTGCTCCTCCCAGCAGGACCACAGAAATCCCTTCTTCCACATCCTCCCTCTATTCTATCCTTCCCGCTCTCCCTGCGATAATATAAATGATAATAGCAACTCTATCAACCTGCCCAGCTGGTGAAGCATACTGGGTAATGTGTTCCACCATTTGTTTGTGTTTATTTCAGAATAGGGTTTATTTATTTATTTCTTGGTAGCGGATTGTAAATGTGTGGAATATTCTGCTGCTTTTATCCACATTTTGGGGTGGAAAATGTGCTGAACATACATTGATTAATGCAGAGATACTGGACCTATATAGCACTTTACATAGGAGACATGACTCTAAATATTCTATTTTTTTTCTTTATATATATATATATAGAGATATATATATATATTAGATATATATATAGATATATACAACCCGATTGGGACACCATACAATTGTGAATAAAAACAGAATGCAATGATGTGGAAGTTTCAAATTTCAATATTTTATTCAGAATACAACATAGATGACACATCAAATGTTTAAACTGAGAAAATGTATCATTTTAAGGAAAAATAAGTTGATTTTAAATTTCATGGCATCAACACATCTCAAAAAAGTTGGGACAAGGCCATGTTACCACTGTGTGGCATCCCCTCTTCTTTTTATAACAGTCTGCAAACGTCTGGGGACTGAGGAGACAAGTTGCTCAAGTTTAGGAATAGGAATGTTGTCCCATTCTTGTCTAATACAGGCTTCTAGTTGCTCAACTGTCTTAGGTCTTCTTTGTCGCATCTTCCTCTTTATGATGCGCCAAATGTTTTCTAGGGGTGAAAGATCTGGACTGCAGGCTGGCCATTTCAGTACCGGATCCTTCTTCTATGCAGCCATGATGTTGTAATTGATGCAGTATGTGGTCTGGCATTGTCATGTTGGAAAATGCAAGGTCTTCCCTGAAAGAGACGACGTCTGGATGGGAGCATATGTTGTTCTAGAACTTGGATATACCTTTCAGCATTGATGGTGCCTTTCCAGATGTGTAAGCTGCCCATGCCACACGCACTCATGCAACCCCATACCATCAGAGATGCAGGCTTCTGAACTGAGCGCTGATAACAACTTGGGTTGTCCTTGTCCTCTTTAGTCCGATGACATGGCGTCCCAGTTTTCCAAAAAGAACTTCAAATTTTGATTCGTCTGACCACAGAACAGTTTTTCCACTTTGCCACAGTCCATTTTAAATGAGCCTTGGCCCAGAGAAAACGCCTGCGCTTCTGGATCATGTTTAGATATGGCTTCTTTTTTGACCTATAGAGTTTTAAATATAATATATATATATATATATATATATAATTTTTTTTTTTTTTTTTTTTTTTTTTAAATTCATAGTATTTAGTTCAATGCAGCGTTGATGAAGACTGTCACTCCTCATCCTCACTGAGGCCTGTGATGGATGTGTGTAAACCCTGTAATACACACACACACTTTCACCCTAACTGGAAGGTTAACTGAAACCCGGAGGCATCTAATACAGCATTGTGAGTGTATGTTTGCGTGTTCTCATGCGTGACGTGTCTGTTTGGTGGCGTTCCTCACTGCCATTGCTGAGGGCAAGATCACATTTCAGCCTGCCAGAGTGTTGTGAGCCAGCAGATCTGTCTCTTTCCCTCCCTGCATCCCTCTCTCTCGCTATCACTGCTGTTCGTCAGGAGACATGGCTAACTGTCTGTAATGAAAGAACTGTTATTTGCACTCTTTCTCACACGCAGCAGTCTTTAAGTGGATGTAAGTATTTAACGGATGCAGTCTCCGCAGTGCGAGCCAAAGACCGCAGAGCAAAAGAAGGGATTCTCCAGACAATAATGAGACGAGTGAGGATGAGAGAGACGTGCACACTTCTTCACAGGGAGACGTCCTGAGGGAGTGACGTTTGCCTGCCTGTGCGCTCTGATAGCACACGTCTCCGTGCCAGACAGAGTTTCCAAAACGCTCCTGCTGGAAGAATCCGCGGCTCTGCTGCCTCTGTCTGTGGAGCAACACTGATATCCAGCGCTTCCTTACTCTCCTGATCACACTTAAACAGAATATAAACAGTTACATTTAATATTTATTTCAGCTTTAAGTTAAAGAAAACTGTTTCTTATAATCTGCATTTTAGTTCTGCTTAATGATCCCAACACTGTGATGAATACATGAAGACATCTGTAGTGAAATGTGTATGCAGGTGAATGCATATGTATGAGTGTTTGTGTGCGTGTTTGAGAGGTTAACGTGTAGCGTAACACCCTAACCTGCCCTCTAGAGGTCAGTCCAATAACGCCGTCCCATTCAGAACATTGGATCCTTCAGTTTGGCGCCTGCAGTGATGGAGTTACACTCAAAGCAGTTCATCTCCGTTCTCATTTCCTCCCACTCGGATGAGGTCAGACTGCCAGCGATCGGCTGTGTGTGTGTGTGTGTGTGTGTGTGTGTGAGTGTGTGTGTGTGTGTGTACCTTTGTGAGGACCAAGAGAGTAAAGCGAGGACATTTTGGCCGGTCCACACTTTCTGAGAGCCCTGTTTGAGGGTCAACACTTGGTTTTAGGGATAAGGTTATGGGTATGGGTAGGTTCGGGTTTTGCACAAAGATAGATGTAGAAAAGTGTGTGTGTGTGTGTGTTTGCAACTGCATTTTTTCAGAGTTGGAGTGGGAGGCAGTAGCAGTTTGAAGCTCTCTATACATTATTCATTTCAGCGCGTAAGAAACAACAGCCTGGAGTAGAGAGAGAGAGAAGCTTCATGTAACTCACAAACTGTTATGCTGCGCCTCTCGTCTCTCTTGAGATTATAAATCCAGTCATTAGTGAAATTGTTGTTTGTTTCCCACATACCATGTGGTGGGGTCCAGAAGTGTGAGACCTGCGATCTGGAAAAGTTTTAGGATATTTCTAAATCGGTGTTTTACATTTAAATAAGCAAATTTGAACTTCTTTGTTACTGAAAGCATCTTGTGAGAACATCTGACCTACAGTTGTACAAATGCTGGAGAACATGATCATCAGCTTTCACACAAGCCTGTGGAGATCATGCTCTTCAAGTGTTACTGTCATTAAAGCAAGATTCCCACGCTCCGGGAAAACCAAAGAGATAAGAAAATTTAAAAAGTGGGATTTATATTCATGAAATAGTAAATAATTAAATAGAAAATTATTAATTAATTAATTAATTAATATATTTATTTTAATTTAATTTTATTATTATTATTATTTTATTTTATTTTATTTTAAAAAGTGGATTTATATTCAAGAATAGTAAATAATTAAATAGAATAATTAATTAATTAATTAATTAATATATTTTTTTTAATTTAATTTAATTTAATTTTATTTTATTTTATTTTAAAAAGTGGGATTTATATTCATGAAATAGTAAATAATTAAATAGAAATAATTAATTAATTTAATTAATTAATATATTTATTTTTAATTTAATTTAATTTAATTGTATTTTATTTTATTTTTATTTTATTTTATTTTAAAAAGTGGGATTTATGTTCATGAAATAGTAAATAATTAAATAGAAATAATTAATTAATTAATATAAAATTTTATTTTTTTTATTTATTTTATTTTATTTTTATTTTATTTTTTATTTTTTATTTTATTTTATTTATTTTATTTTATTTTATTTTATTTTATTTTTATTGTATTGTTCAGCTAAATACTTAATGTGACCTTTGTAACCTTTTAATGTTTCTAGTCTAGTCATCACAGAGTGGAAAAGTCATGGATATTCACTGGTCAGAAACTTTTGGAACTCTGTTTAAACAAGGAAAGTACAAAATTCTGAATTTTTTTCACTCAAATATAATTACTTGATAATAGAATTTTTAATGAGAATTTGTCTTAAAAATTATTATAATATTATAATTATAAAGTTTTAGTATAATTATAAAGTTTTATTAATTATTTTTTTATTACAAATAATTGTAATATAATTCATATTTTTTATTATTATTTTTTAAATTATTTGAAAAAAAAAAAAAATTTAATTGAGCTAATGTGCATACACATACTACAGAATAAAAATCTCTGTTCAGGTTTGTTTTTTGTCATTTCCTTCCATTCTCCATCATTTCCTGTATTCTAACTCTAACCTTACCTGTCAGTGAAAGTGGCATAAAGACCAAAAATAGAATCAAACCGAGATCACACAGTTGTCCATGATCCGTGATGAGAGCAGAGGGTTTGTACTGAGAGATCTTAGTTTCATCTCATGCCAGAGTCTCGTGGGATGGAAATGGAGAAGCAGGCTGTAAAAATGACATTATCACAGGTGCTACTCCTGATCAGCGCCCCTTTTACACTTTCATCTTGAATCGCGGTACAGACGTGACGGACAGTGTGTGGCTTTGAGCTACTGTATGTGAAGAAAGCAATATAGGAAAAAAATAAGGTTTGTTTTTGTTCTTGGTTGATGTATGAGAGATTGAGCGTCTTATTTGTGCGCTGCTGGTTTGTCATGTGATGGAGCTGTCAGTCCTCGACAGGGGATTTTGATTGGCAGCTCTCAGCTGTTCTGTCGTCGTTAATCATGTCTTAATCAGAGCAGCAGTGGAGAGGAAGCAGACGCACTCACACTCACACAATCTATGAAAATAACGTCTCTGTATTGCCATTGATGCTTCCATAAAGAGCCTTTAACATCCACAGAATCTTTCCATTGCACTGAAGGCTCTTTATAGCGGAAAAGGGTTTTTAGATTATTAAAATCACACTCTTCACTTCTATTGCATCACTGTAAAAAAACAAATAAATAAAGCTTCCAAAAGGGGTTCTGTGAGAACGTTTAGTTTAGTGAGTGAGTGAATGAATATTGCATGTGGAATGAGAAAAATACTTGGTTTGAAATATATTTTCTAAAGAAAACAAAGCTAAATGCTCTCTGTTTTTCACTTCTCAAGTAAGTTTGTCTTGTTTTAAGGACGTTGCATTAGCGCTGGTTTTATCTTGGGCTTTGTCTAACAGCGTTGAACACACAATACAGGGATTTGACATTATTCTGACAGCAGGAGAAAGTCTTAATCAAACCTTTATCAGCATGATCAGACAGTTGTCATCTGCCAATCTCAGGCAGAAGAACTTCAGCTCTCAGTTTCTTGTAATTATTTACGCTTGTGTCTCTTCAGCGCCGTCTCAGGTGAACGAGCTGCGAGCGGAGAAGGTTGAGCAGCGCAGCGTGACTCTGGTTTGGAGGGAACCCGTCGTCTTTCCCAACAGCAGCCGCACTGAATACGAGATCAAATACTATGAAAAGGTACTTTCTTCTTCAGTAAAGCATTAAAGCTCTGTTCTGAACCCGTACAGGCCTGTAGCTCATGAACACTGCCTGTGTGTTCACATTCAAAGTCTTACACCGATTATACTCCATAAGCAGATAACCTGTAATAGAAATGTTTTTGTTTGTCAGTGGTATTAATCTAGAAATGTTCACGGACATGTTTTGTTCCTTCAGGACCAGAAAGATCAGAGCTATTCCACGGTGAAGACGGCCGCCACCAGAATCAGCGTCAACAACTTGAAACCAGGAACCACCTACGTCTTCCTCATCCGCACCTGCTCCAGCCCAGCGCTTTCTTCTCTTTCCTCCTCTCCTCTTTCCTCTTCCTCCTCTTCCTCTTTGTCTCCGTCTTCCCCGTCTGCTTCCTCTTCCTCCTCCAGCCCTGTGGCGGCCGCGTCTCCTCCTCCGCTCGATTACGGGGCGTTCAGTGCTCCGCTGGAGCTGCAGACGCTGGGGAGAACGTGAGTCTGTGTTTTTAATGTAATAAGAGAAATATGAACAGCCTCCTTTTTTTGGCTTTACTGTGAAACAATGGCTTTAAAGTGCAAATACTTGCTGTCGTCTTTAATTTAAGAGGATGCATTCATATTGAATGAACACTTTGGACACGTGACCCCGTCCCGCTCCTTCACTGCGGCGCACAAAGACGTATTTGAACAGCTTTAGATTATGCAGAACAAAGCTGCCATGTTTGATGCCTGCTTGCAAACCATTTGGTCTGAATGAGTCTCACTCCAGATCCTCTCTGCTGTGCTCCAACAGCTTGGGCTTTTTTGCAAATGCAAAATGCCTTGCTAGGTTGAAAATGGTTGATTAAATCGGATAATGGGGAATTTTTTGGTCCTTTTTTGGTCTCAACTGTATGGTTGTGAGGTATATCACCAAACAAAGAGTGCAAATAACTTCACTTTTGTTAAATGTTGTATCATGTTTTTTTTTTTTTTTTTTTTATAAATTTCCCATTAAGAGGCTTTTCCTCCATTATTTACTGATGCACAACTAGGGATCATGTTTGCGTTTGATGCCAAAGTGTTTTTCTAGTAACTGAAGATAGTGTCTCTGTGTCCAGATGGATGGAGTGGGAACATTCTGAGGAAAGTCATAACTTTTTAACTCACGAAAATGTATTCCTATTAGGATCCTATCAAAATAAATAAGGAAGGACTTCAAAGATCAATCTTCTTGTCAAGCTCCAGTGCTTTTAGAGTACTGATAATGACTTGTGCCATCATGAATACTAACCCAATCTCCTGTGTGTGTGTGTGTTGTGCAGTGGCTCTGGCCTCCAGTGAACAGAGTCCAGTGGTGATCATCGTGGTGGTTTCTCTGGCCGCTCTCATCATGTTACTCACTCTTGGAGTTGGATTGCTCATCTGGAGAAGGTAAAACTGTCCTTTGCAAAGACTGAAGGCTGTTCACACCAAGAACCATAACTATAACCATAACTATAACTATAACTATAACTATAACCATAACTATAGCAGCATCCACACTAGCAGACGTTAT
The DNA here is from genome assembly GCA_028476615.1 of Culter alburnus. NCBI lineage: Eukaryota > Metazoa > Chordata > Actinopteri > Cypriniformes > Xenocyprididae > Culter > Culter alburnus. The sequence continues at coordinate 423,426 of JAOTNS010000045.1, forward strand.
CGTTCTGTTTATTGTAAGCACTACAGTTTTGTCGTCTGTCTCTTTAAATGCTCGAGCTCTTTAAAGCAGGATGGATTCTGATTGGCTGTCAATGTTTTATTGTTCATCAGCTGGGAAAAAAAAGTTATTCCAACGATATTGTGCCTCTGTGTCGTTATTGTTATCGTTGTGGTGTGAACTCACTATTCTTACTGAGTTAAGGCTTGTTCACATCGAGAACTATAACTATAAAGATAACTATAACAAAAACTGTAATAATAACTGTGACTAATGACTATAACGATAGCTATAACAAAAACTGTAACAATAAATATAACAATAAATATATAATGATAACAATAACTGTAACTACAACAAAAACTATAACGATAAATAACGTATACATATAACGTAATATACAACGATAACTACTACAACAAATATAATGATAATATAACGATAATATATAAACTGTAACTACAACAAAAACTATAATGATAAATATATAACAATAACTGTAATTACAACAAAGACTATAATGATAAATATACGATAAATATATAACGATAACTGTAACTACAACAAAAAACTATAACGATAAATATATAACGATAACTGTAACTACAACAAAAGATATAACGATAAATATACTATATAACGTTAACTGTAACTACAACAAAACTATAACGATAAATATAACGTAACTGTAACACAATATAACATAACGATAACTGTAACTACAACAAAGACTATAATGATAAATATAACGATAAATATATAACGATAACTGTAACTACAACAAAAACTATAACTAATATATAACGTACTGTAACTACCAAAACTATAAGACTATGATAAATATACGATAAACGTTAACTGTAACTACAACAAAACTATAACGATAAATATATAACGATAACTGTAATTACAACAAAGACTATAATGATAAATATAACGATAAATATATAACGATAACTGTAACTACAACAAAAACTATAACGATAAATATATAACGATAACTGTAACTACAACAAAACCTATAAGATAATAATAATAACAACTAAATATAATGAAAGATAATATATAACGTTAACTGTAACTACAAAAAAAACTATAACGATAAATATATAATATAAACGTAACTGTAACTACAACAAAAACTATATAAATAATAACGATAACTGTAAACACAAAGACTATAATAAATATAACGATAATATATAACGATACTGTAACTACAACAAAACTATAACGATAAATATATAACGATAACTGTAACTATAACGATAAATATATAACGATAACTGTAACTACAACAAAGACTATAATGATAATAACGATAAATATATAACGATAACTGTAACTACAACAAAACTATAATGATAAATATAACGATAAATATATAACGATAACTGTAACTACAAAAAAAACTATAACGGTAAATATATAACGTTACCTGTAACAACAAAAAACTATAACGATAAATATATACGATAACTGTAACTACAAACCTATAATAAATATATAACGATAACTGTAACTACAACAACTATAATAAATATAACGATAATAGTAACTGTAACTACAACAAAGACATAATATAATATAACGATAATATATAACGATAACTGTAACTACAACAAAACTATAACGGTAAATATATAACGTTATGTAACTACAACAAAACTATATAATATAACGATAACTGTAACACAACAAAATAACATAAATATAACGATAACTGTAACTACAACAAAAACTATAACGATAATATATAACGATACTGTAACTACAACAAAACTATAACATAACTATATAACGATAACTGTAACAACAAAAACTATAATGATAAATATATAAATATATAACGATAACTGTAACTACAACAAAAACTATAATGATATATAACATAACTGTATATAAGATAAATATAACTAAATAATAACGATACTGTAACTACAAAACTATAAAATAATATATTATAACGTAACAACAAAAACTATAACGATAATATAAGGATAAATATAACGATAACAATAACTGTAACTACAACAAAAAACTAACTACAACAAAAACTATAACGATAAATATATGATAAATATATAACGATAACTGTAACTACAACAAAACAATAACGTAAATATATAACGAACTGTAACTACAAAAACTATAATGATAAATATAATGATAAACATATATAACGATATAACGATAAATATATAACGATGTAACGTAAACTGTAACAATAATATATAACCGATAAACTACAACAAAACATAAATAAATATATAACGATAACTGTAACTACTAACGATAAATATAAAAATAACTATACGATAAATATATACGATAACTGTAACTACAACACTATAACGAAAATATAAACTAACAATATAATATATAACGCGATAACTGTAACTACAACACTATAACGATAACGATAACTGTAACTACAACAAAGACTATAACGATACGATACGATAACTGTAGACGATAACTGTATAGATGATAACGATAACTGTAAGTACAACAAAGACTATAACGATAAATATAGCAGTAAATATATAACGATAATGATAACTGTAACTACAACAAAAAACTATAACGATAAATATATAACAATAAATATTTAACGATAACTGTAACTACAACAAAAACTGTAGTGATAACTATAACGATAACTGCAACGAAAACTATAACGATAACTATAATGAAAACTATGACAATAACGATAACTATAACTATATCAGCGTCCACACCAGCGGATAATATCGTTCTGTTTATTATAAGTGTATATTATAAGTTTGGTCGTCTGTCTCTTTAAATGCCGAGCTCTTTAAAGCAGGATGGATTCTGATTGGCTGTCAATGTTTTATCATTCATCAGCTGGAAAAAATCACTCTGATTCCAACGATATCGTTTTAGAACTAAATCGTTATCGTTATCATTATAGTTATTGTCCTGAGTGTGAACGGGCCTTTTCCTTCCACCCAAACAATATAACATTTTCGCATCATTATAGAGATTAACAACAGTAAGTCAAAAGTAAGTGAGTTTGTGCTTAAAACAAGAACAAATATCTGTCAGTGGAGTCAGAGAAATAACCTTCATTCAAAGGGAAAACATTATTTTTTCATATGTTCATGTATGTGTTGATTGTGAGCAGGTTGTCAGTCATTATCTGGTGAAATCATCCTTTGCACGTTTAGTTTTTGGACGAACCGTCCCTTTAACTGAAGTAGGAAACATTCACACATTCGGTTTCTCCCTAACGGCGTCCTGACAGTCACAAAGCCTTTTTTTCCTTCCTTGGTCTGCGAAATCATCCATCAGAATGAATCAAAACAGATATGGAGAGTCCATCTCTCACACACACTCATCCGTCATCCCACAGGATCCTCGTCCCTCTCTCGGAGAAGCTGTCGTTAGCTCGTTTGACGGGCAGCGTAATCGCTCAATCCAATTTCTCCGTGATTGTGAGACATGTCCGTGCGTCACGTGTGTTGTACAGGCTGCGTCTGGTGGAGACATATGAAGAAAGACGCGCCTTCTGCTCCTCTGGTGTTATTTCTACAGATCTCATGACATACAGTATGCCACAAACCCGTCCCACACGCACATGAATGAATGAATGAATGAATGAATGAATGAATGAATGAATGAATGCAGTACGTGAAGAACGTCTCTCTCACTCGCGTATATCTTCACAACGTCGTCAAGTTCTTCCTCTGCGGGAGAGACGTGTGAACTGTCCTGGTTCAGTTACCCTTCATGGCATCTTAAAACATAAGTTTATGTCAAGCGATGTGTGACAGGATTTTGGTTCTCCTGTTTTAGAAGATTGACATAATTAATTAATGAGTTCGGTCTTTTATTGCTGTTACTTTTATTTTTTGATTTTGACTAAAATTTTACTATTTTATTGTAATATTGTAATCGACTTTTTTCCTCACACAATTAGTTTTATTCTCTTAATGACTTCATTATCGCAAAAGATTTGATCTCATGATGACTTTGTTATTTTGACTTTTTCAACATATATAAATATATAATAAAATATATATAATAAATACTAGTTTAATATTGTAATATGACTGTCATAATTGGCTTTTCAAAATATTACTATTTTCATCTCATAAGGACTTTTGACTATTTACAAATTATTACTACTTTAATCTTATGTTACAATTCTATAATCATAATAGACTTTTCAAAATATTGCTATCATAATAATTTTATTGTAATTTTGACTTTTTTAATATTACTATTTTCATGTTATAATGAATTAGTGATTTTGACAGTTTTCAAAATATTGCTGTTTTAATTTCAAACTTTTTTTGTCATAGTTGGATTTTCAAAATACCAATACTTTCATCTCATAATCACTTTATTGTAATTTTGACTATATTTAAATATTACTTGAATCTTCTAATACTGTTATTTTCTTCGTTTTGACTTTTTTCTCCTAAAATTACCATTTTATTCTCTTAATGACTTCATTGTTGCAATTGATTGATCTCATAATGACTTTATTGTGTGTGTGTATATAATACTATAATATATATATATATATAAATAGTATATAAAATACTACTTTAATGTTATAATATGATTGCCATAATTGGCTTTTTAAAATATTACTGCTTTCATCTCATAAGGACTTTTGACTATTTTCAAATTATTACTACTTTAATCTTATGTTACAATTCTATATTCATAATACACTTTTCAAAATATTGCTACTTTCACCTCATAATAATTTTATTTAAATTTTTTTTTAAGTATTACTATTTTCATGTTATAATGAATTTGTGATTTTGACAGTCAAAATATTAGTTTTAATTTAAAAAAACTTTTAAAACTCATCTCATACTAATGACTTAATGTAATTTTGACTATCTTTAAATATTACTCTCAATCTCATAATATGACTGTCATTGTTTTGACTTTTTTCTCATAAAATTACTATTTTATTCTCTGAATGACTTCATTGTCACAATTGATTTTATCTCATGATGACTTTATTTTGACTTAATTTTCAAAATATAATATATATAATAAATACTAATATAGTAATATGACTGGCTTTTCAAAATAGCACAATAATTTTGACTATTTTCAAATATTTTTACTTCAATTGCTATTTTATGACTTTGTTTTCTAATCTTTGACTTCATTTTTCATAAAGGCATTATAGCATGTGAGATTATTCTCAAAAAAATAACTTAATTCTTGCAAATTTTTTTTAAAAAATTTTTTGGGGGTCATTTTCTGCACTGATTTTTTTTTTTACTGCATTTTGCAGTTTAAACGTTAAAATTTGTTAATAAAGCGGAGCATCCTGCAGTCATAGAGGCAGCTGAAAGCAATGAACAGAACTCAAAGGGACGTAAGCACACGTGATGGTGTGTGAATGTTGATGTGTGTGTGTTTGGCTCACAGCACAGGTGTGTGTGGCTCCAGCAGCTGCGGCGGACAGAAAGCACACGCTCCTGTAGTCTCCATTAATCAGTCTGATGAGAATGGATTATATTGAGCCGCTGTGAAATGCTTCTCATTCATTCTCAACCGCACACAACGGAGCCTCTGTCAATCACACACACACAAACTTCATCTTCAGCTCACACATCAACACGTGTCGTCTAACACACACAGATTTATCGGCTGCTCTCTAATAAAGCACTTTATATTGATGAACGGTGTGTGTGAGAAAGGCTTATTAGAGACGCAGGCATACATCAGCTGTGAAATTGTATTGCACAAACAGAAAATGTCAGACGCTTCAGTAAATTGTGGCACACGTCTATAGTTGTACGTTATCAGAAACTGTACGAGACGTTGAAAGAAAGCCAAACTCCATGAAACGGCCAAAGATGTCAGTCTGTGTGGAAATAACACAGTAGATTGACTGATAAAGCACAGTAATGTTGTGTTTAGTTATCTTCACCTAATTATGTGATTTATTGCTGGTTTAACAATTGGCTCCTGATGAACTGTATTTGTTTGATAGCTCTAGTTTATACACAAACACAGTTTTGCACATCTGAATCTTTAAACACCAGCAGTATGTCATGTCTGTTCAAAACAGGGTTTGTTTGTATTGATCCATTTTGTCCCAAAAAGCCTTGAAATCTGGGTGCTATTTATTAATAATAATTATTTAATACTTAAATATTTAATACTTAAGTACAATAATAAACTTATTTAATACTTATTTGGCAAGCAAGCATTAAATATATAATTTAATATTAATATATTTAATATTATATATATATTAAATTTATTTATATGTAATGATGCTGTTTTCATGTTATCCAGGCTTCATTTTCACAGGAATATACGTGGTTATTTATTGGCTATATTTTCAATCCAGTTTTGTGTAAATGTCTTGGCAGTTCGATCAGTTGCAACTATTCCTGTAATTTTAGATTTATTTGTATATAAAGATTTTCCTGCGTCTCGGATCTGATTACATTGCCGGGTGTTTTCATGCACACACACCTTCACCTTCCTCTCACCTTCACTCCTCTTCCTCTCTCTCTCCTCGTCTCTGGATGCAGACCATCATAATCTCTCAGACTCTTTATTATAAAAGAAAGGGAAAATGCGCTCTATTTTACTCCTTGTATTTTTCTCTTAAAACAATTCAACTGACATTTTGTCATTGTTTACTCGACCTCATGTCAGTTTTGAATGATGCGAGGGTGAATAAATGATGACAGAATCTTCATTTAAGTAGGTTAGACGTGACAGGAAGTGCTGTTGTCACTTCCTGTGATGACACAATAGTGAGGCCTTCTCCCTCTCTTCCTTTAGTGGCTTCTCCAGACCCTCCAATGTAGCTCCTACTCGCGTGGTGCTGCTCTCTACCTCCTTCTCTACTCTTCCTCCTCCTCCTCTTCCTCCCTCCACGCAGCTGTCTCCCAGGTACAGGCATGCCTGCGTTCCTCCTCGCTCCTCTCGCTTGTCCCGTCTGTCTCCTGACATCATCATCCTCCTCTCGTCACAGATTGCATGAGCATTTCTGATTGGATTGAGTGGAGTCCGTGTTGACGAAAACTCTTTAAGCTTTAATATAAATGTGGAGTTATGAGCATTTGTTTAGTCGATTACAACATGATCTGCCTCACTGTATTTCAGGTAAAACAGGGATGTTCTGTGATGTCTTGAGGCTTTTCCATTTAATCCGATCGGACATTTGATCACACAGTATTTGATGACATGTTTTCATCCAATCACGCCCGTGATGTTGGTGTTGCAGCATCATGCTCTAATTTATGAGTATCACAAAAACATTTAGGAGCCCATTTACACCTGTGTTAAAGGGATAGTTCACCCAAAAATGAAAATTATCCCATGATTTACTCTTCCTCAAGCCATCCTAGGTGTATATGATGATATTCTTTCAGACAAACACAATCGGAGATATATTTAAAAATATCCTGGCTCTTCCAAGCTTTATAATGGGAGTGAATGGGGGCCGAGATTTTGAAGCCCAAAAAAGTGCATCCATCCATCATAAATATAATCCATACGGCTCCAGGGGTTAATAAAGGCCTTCTGAAGCGAAGCGATGGGTTTCTGTAAGAAAAATATCCATATTTAAAACTTTATTTATTAAAATAACTAGCTTCGGGTCAGATCAATGCATACAGCCGTCTGCCGAAACCAGTTATTATAGTTTATAAAGTTTTAAATATGGATATTTTTCTTACAGAAACCCATCGCTTCACTTCAGAAGGCCTTTATTAACCTCCTGGAGCCGTATGGATTATATTTATGATGGATGGATGCACTTTTTTGGGCTTCAAAATCTCGGCCCCCATTCACTCCCATTATAAAGCTTGCAAGAGCCAGGATATTTTTAAATATATCTCCGATTGTGTTCGTCTGAAAGAAGATAGTCATATACACCTAGATGGCTTGAGGAGAGTAAATCATGGGATAATTTTCATTTTTGGGTGAACTATCCCTTTAAGTGCTGTCCAGCAGATGTCGGTGTAAACATGGTCAGAGAGCTCAAATCCCAGCAGTCTGTGTGTCGTCTCCTCAACCTGCATGTTTCGTTCTCTATCCGACACATTTTAGAGTAAATGGTGAATGCTCTAATCAGATGCCTGTGCCACACACACACACACACACACACACACACACACACAGTTGAAGGTCTGTTCGTGTGCGTCTCTTTCTTCTCAAACAACGGCTCATGCTCTTGCAAATAACCTGAAGTCTCCAAAAACCTTGTCAGTGTCTCCTTTTGAGTGCTTTTCCACCCCTGCTGTGTGTGTGTGTGTGTGTGTGTGCGTCTCTATTCTCTAATCCCTCCCGTGGTGCATGTCTTTCTCCAGTGTCTCCATGTCACACTAATCCACAATGTAAAATCGTCCAAATGCCATCAGATCCTGCGGCGGCCTGATTCTTCTCGCGCTCACGCTACGACCGTCAGATCAGTTTCACCAGGAAATCTCTGCGTTTACACCGTGAACTACAAACCTGTGATAAAACGTGCTTCTAAAAGAAGGATTTTAACTGAACGGTGACGCTGTGTTTCTCCTCAGAGGAATCTCAAACAGATTTAGTTTTAAATTAAAGTTTTCTCATTTTGTTTGTCACTTTATTGTGGCTTTTGTGCCACTCTTCTCAGTCTCAAAATGACATAAAAATGATCCATAAGACTCTCCCGATGCAATATAAGAGCTTCATGTGAGGAACAGACCAAAATTTTAAGTCATTATTCAATGAAAATATATTCATAAGAGACGCAGCAGTGAATCATCTGGTTGATTTGTAAAACCGATGATTCGTTTTTCTGAAATGAACTGATCTGCTCACTGGAATGGACAATTATCTACAAATTAAGGTTTTAATTTAGTCTGTTTCTCACACAAACCTATCATAAGTCTTCAAAAGACAGAAATATAGCCGAATAGAGTTAAACAGGCCACTTTTATGGTGTTTTTTAACAAAATTATTCGTATATAATGACAGATTGTTCATTATTGCGTGAACGAATTCTGATGAATAATAATGATTTTGATGAAAAATATGCAATTTTTCATCTCAAGGGAAATAATTGTTATCATAGACGACAGTTCAGACACGAGTTGTCATTTTAAGTGCTTTTTCCTTACAGTATCTGAAATAGTATTCTGTTGTTTTCTGCTTGTTTTTCTCCTCACAGACAGTGCGGTTACAGTAAAGCCAGTCAGGAGGGAGACGAGGAGCTGTACTTCCAGTGTGAGTATCAGACGTCTGCCTTCATTCCTCTAATCAGCTGGACTCTTGCTTTATTTTTGAAGGTGTTAATGAATGCAGCTCATCACAGACTGAGAGAAAGAGGAAAAACAGAGTGATCAGTGATAGAGAGAGATTAAAGTGGCACTGCATTAACGTCTAAGTCCGTGTACGTGCCTTTACATCAGCCAGCCTAATGCTGGAGTCCATTAGCATGTTCAGACGCCCTCTGTGATGAAGAGGAGGAGCGCTTCTAGTCTCTGAACAGAGACATTCAGTTGCATTCAGTTTTGCAAAAGTAATGCATTTCAATACTCAGCATGAAATGGAAGTTGGCTTGTCTTTTCTTTTCTATTATACCGTATGTCTGAGTGAAACGCTTCTCAAACAAGAACAAATGTAGGGCGGGGCTTGATTGTGTCTGTGGGGAATTGATTGGATGGTTGTGGTTTGCTATTGGTGGATCTCATGTGAGTGACAGGTTGCCCCGCCCTCGACATCAGAGAAGAGATGCTGAAAGAGGAAGATATTCTGATTCAAGATTACCAAGAACACGAATTTAACACAATAATAATGATGTGCATATTATAAAAAAACAAAAACAAGAATTGTCCATTTTGATTTCATGGTGACTTTAAGTTACTTTTGCAATATTTTTTCTTCTGGTCAGCTGGAAGTGGAAGTGCTGTGGATGGATTGTGGGCTTTTTTCTCTAAACAGCCCTGGTGTTATAATGCATGATTCACACAGATGTTATATCAATATAGACAGATTTGAATCCGGCTTTCGTCATGTTCCGATCTCATTTCCTCTTGTTTTCCAGTAGTTTCTCGTCTCCTCCTGACTGTCTTCATTTGATTAAAGTGGCAAAAAGCCCAAAAATCGAATTAATGAATGAAATAAAAACAGCTGTCCAGTGTCGGTGAAGCAGTTATCTCTTTCTCTGCTGTTTCCTTCAAAGCTTTCTAAACTCTATCCAGATGTTAGAGTTATGTTCCATGTGAATTAATATTCCTGTGTGTGTGTGTGTGTGTGTGTGTGTGTGGAGCAGCTGGGCATTAAATCTGAAACAATGAACACACTTACTTGTTCCAGGTCAGTCTTACAGTGTATATGAATGCAGGCTGAATAACAATATCTATAGTAATGCAATCTATAGTATTTAACATGCAAATGTCCATTAAGCCAGGATGGAAACAGCAGGAAGATTTCCATAAGGATGCATGGGACGGACACACATTTGTTTATATGTGATAAATATTAATTTAGTTTATTGAAGCCAAATTTCTCCAAAAAAAAAAAAAGAGGCCAAATGTTCACAGTTCAGTGAAGAATTCAAGGATCTTCAGATCCAGCAACGAAACGACATTTCAAACCCATTCATTGTAAATAAGGGGAGGAGTACAAATATAAAGAGTGTCGATTCAGATTTTGAGCACAAAGCTCTCGTACAGAATCATTTTCCTCAAATGAAATCCCGTCGGAAATATTCTCTCGCGCTGTTTTGTTTCTGGTGACCCGTCTCTCTGGTGTGTTTTACTGATTCGTTCTTCATCTATCCTCTGTAAGCACACGCTCTTCTCATCCTGCATGCGTTCTGTTTGTTTTATATGCGTATTTTTGGATGACCCAGAAACAATGGTAGGATCAGAGCTTTAGCTGTCATTATGAAACACCGAGACCCACTTTGTTTGTGAGTGTGGAACCGCCGACTGTGGATTTAATGCTGTAGATTATGCAAACTCACATGCATATATACATGGTTTGAGCTCGTTAGTGTGTCGTTACGTTTGGGACACAACTGTTCAAATCTGACCAAGCATTCCTTTGGGGATTATCTTCAAAGGTAAAAATAATAAATGTGTGTGTGTGTGTGTGTGTGTGTGTGTGTGTGTGTGTTCTTCCTCAGTATTTTGTCTTGTTTTCAGTACAAATATCTAAACATTCTTAAATGAAGATTTACTGGAGAAAAATAATCTTAATTCAAAGTGTAAACAAGTTGATTTTTCTGACTCCACTGCCAGATATTTGCTCTTGTTTTAAGCACAAACTCACTTCTCCAGTAAATGTATCTGATATTTTTATGAAAAACTTAAATGCTCACACCCAAAGCGCACGCATAAAGCCGCCTCTCAGTACTAAATTGAGTTCTTTAAGTGCTTATTGCGCTTTAACAGTCAAATTCACACAAAATAATGTCAAAATGCCATTCTTGGAGAGTATTCACATAAACACAGTCAGTTATGTCTTAAGTGAAAGTAATAGATCTGTGCATCAGGTCTTAAAGTGACAGCAGCCTAATAAACCTGCTGCAAATTATGAGATAATATTAAAAATATCTATATGAAAGTGTTTCCCTGTTACTTCGGTGTGTGTGTGTGAAAGCTTCTGTGGCTCAATCAGTTATTTTGACAAAAACAAACCCAAACAGAGAGTACAGAAGTAAGTGCGCTGAACTGGACCCCTAAATCACTGTAATAACAGCCGCAGGTGTGAATACTTGTGCTAGAAAAACCTCATTCCTGCGTTCGATCCGGAGCCGCGCTCTCATGATGGGATGGAGCACCTTTAATTTGCTTTGTAATTGTGTCCTTAAGTATGTGTGTATGTATGTGAGGTTGGGATCAATAAGCTGTTATGAGATCCTGCTCCGCTCCGGGTCGATGTTGATTTGTAAGCACATTTCAGAGTCCGACCGCCGCACTGCTCTTATGAGTGGATGAAGCATCACGCCGTGAAAGGATACAGTAGAATGCTGTTAAGTTTTTAAATAAATTGGCAAATAAATAAATCTATCTATCTAGTAATTATACAGTACTAAATTTGCATTTATGCATTTATCCAGAGTGACTTATAAGAGAGGAAAAAGCAATTCATCGAGCAGCCAACAATATTCATAATATACAATGCCAGTTTTATTTGACAACTAGATTAGGAATGCACTATATACTAAGTATGCTGTACTATATACACTATAACAGTGTATAACTAGAATATTTTCTGTAGAAAATGTAAGTGGTGATTATCCACACAAACTCACTGTCATCATGCTGTTCTAGACGGTTGCCAGGTTGTTGCTGTTTGGTTGTGAATGTTGGTTAGTTGCTGGTCCAAGTCAAACCTCCTCTGTGATGTTCACCATGTAGTGAACGAGTTAACGCATCAGCGCATTTATATGCCTAAAATGCCTCTTTCTGCTCATGTTCTCTCATGCATGTTTTGAGATGTTGTGATGGACGTAACCAGAGAGGAAATCTGTTTTTTTCCATCACACTGACCGCTTCTCTCAGTTGTCCTATGAGGAAGTCCGATCAGATTTCATCACTTGCAGAATGACAGCGTGAACGGAGCAGATGATGTTCTGAGATTACACTCTAGAACATGCTGGGTTGAAAATGAACAAACCCAGTGATTGGGTTAAATGTTTGCCCAACCTGCTGGGTAGTTTTATTTAACTCAACTATTGTTTAAAAATGACTATTTCTTGCTTAAAATGAACCCAACGTATGTTGGAAATGAACATTTATTAATACGTTTAATGAATAATAATTAAACAATAAACATATGTTAAATTGCTTATTAATAAATGTTCACATTTTCATTATTATTGTTTCCTCTAGTAATTATGTGTCTGATTTTTAATTTTCAACATACTTTGGGTTCATTTTAAGCCAGACACACACAATATCTACTCAGCATGTTGGTCAAACATTTAACCCAACTGCTGGGTTAAAACAACCCAATCACTGGGTTTGTCCATTTTCAACCCAACTTGGTTGTTTTTAACCCAGCATTTTTTCGAGTGCAAGTACGGCCCAGTCTACTTCTGTAGGAGTTTTTCATCCATTTCATCAATAATAACACTGATCCTCAATTTAACAAGCAGAACTAATTAGAACTTTTTTTAAATTTCAGTTAAAATCCCAACCAGAAGGACTTACATTGACCCAGAGACGTGTGAGGATCTGCTCCAGGCGGTTCATGCCTTTGCCAAAGAGCTGGACATCTCCAGCATCAAGATCGAGAGAATCGTCCATACAGGTACTGAAGCACACTTTACCCGTCAATCCATCCGCAAAACAAGATAGATTCTCTCAAGACTCAGTCACTCACTTCTGCTGACTTTATTTATGTTCTGCAAGATTCCTGCAAGTACATGTTTGTATTTATTAAAGGATTAGTTCACTTTCAAATGAAAACTAGCCCAAGCTTTACTCACCGTTAAGCCATATGACTTTCTTGTTTCTGACGAAGACAATCTGAGAAATATTAATAAATATCCTGATGCAGTTTTTAGTTCATGTTAGTTAACACATTAACTAATGTTTAACTAATGAACCTTATTGTAAAGTGTTACCAAAAATTATTGGAATATGTTTTACAAGAAAATACTGTTTAATTCAAAATTTCACACTTTTCTTAGTAACTGTTTGTGAAATTTCACCAGTGAAAATTGTTTCTACACCATGCCACCATCCAATCATCTGGATCAACATGCACATTGCACAATTTCTATATCCTAATTATTGTTAATGTAATTCATTTTTCAGGAGCTCATTGCTTCTACGTTCAGTTAAACTGCTAACAGTGATTGTAAATTAATTGCCTAAATTATTACATTATTTGCTAACTGCATTCTTTAAATTGTGATGTTGACATGCATTCTCTGTAAAGCTGCTTTGAAATGATATGTATCGTGAAAAGCGCTATACAAATAAATGTGAATTGAATTGAATTGAACCATTTTCCCCCAGTGCTCTCACTGTACTGTAAACGATAAGAGTTCAGAAAGCGCTGTTATTCTGAGACGTCGAGTGCACGCTTGTGTCCCGCAGGAGACTTCGGCGAGGTGTGCCGCGGCTGCCTGAAGCTGCCCAGCAAACGCGAGCTTCCCGTGGCCATAAAGACCCTTCGCTCGGGCTGCTCGGAGAAACAGAGGCGCTCCTTCCTCAGCGAGGCGGGGAATTCTGGGACAGTTCGATCACGCCAACATTGTGCGTCTGGAGGGAGTCATCACCAGAGGTCAGTAAAGACAAAGAGATTGAAAAGAGAAATGTATGGAACGTCCCTCGGTAGAAAATGAAAGCGGGACGAGTCCTCGCAGGATAGGGAAAGACAAAGAACTAGGAGAGTTAGGGATTTGATGGCCCTCACCTGAAAGAGATTCAGGGGGCGGAATGGATGGTGTGTCCTTCCATTGAAAAAGAATAAAGGAGGGATGAGCCGCTCGTCCCACCGCAGTAATGGAAAAGAGAACGATAAGCCATTGATTGGACGGTTTATTGGGAAGTGGAATCCTGAATAAATGGGCCGGTCCTGAAAAGTGCCGGAACAGAAAGGGAGGAAAGGGTCGATACTTGTAGGATGGATGAGCGTCAGAGGTAAAAGATCAAAGACAATGAGGAGCTGTAGATGTTATCACCTCCAGGAAGGACAGGACGAGGAGAATCCAGCATGAATGAAACGGGAGGGAAACTCGGCACGGGGAACAGATCCGTCTTTAGATTGATCGATGCGATGCTCCTGGAGATATAAACGCTAGATGGATTTGGCGTGTTCTTGCCGAGAGGGATGAGGGATGATGAAGGTGTTGTGGAGAGAGGGAAGACCTCGAGCAGATTTGTGGAATTAAAGAACTGATATTAGTCTGGGACTTTGTGTGTTCGTGCTGAAGGAATTATGAACATTGATTCTACATGCAGACGATGATAGAAGAGATTGTGTGGCTCTCAACGAGCTTCGCTTCAGGACCCAGAATCAAGTGGAAACACGATACTGTATTAAACGGTTACAAATATAAACAAAACATCTATTAATATTACTCTGAACAGCATAAACGCTAAAGCAACAGCAGAAGAGTCTTTATATTAGTGCATATTTGACAAAAGAGCATTCGACCATTATTTATTTTTCACTCTTTTGTCAGCAATTTTAAAGACATTCTGTAATTTTAGCATTTTATTTTTTATCTCTGAAATCTGTCTTGCACCAAAAAGCATTAGTTTCTTCTGCTCATCTACGCACCATTTATTTGATCATAAATACAGTAAAAACAGTAATATTGTAAAATATTACAATGTAAAATAGCTGTTTTTCTATGAAAGCTTGTTTCCGTCACCGAGTAAAAAATAAAAAAGGTAATTGTGACTTTTTAACTCAGGATTCTTCTTTTTTCTCACAATTGCAAGTTTATATCATGCAGTTGTGAGTTTATGACCCGCAATTTTGACTTTATTTCTCACAATTTTGACTTTATATCTCGCAATTCTGAGAAAAGAAGTGAGATAAAAAGTCGCAGTTACCTTTTTTATTTTTTATTCAGTAGCGGAAACAAGCTTCCATATTTTCTGTCTATTCCTGTGATCAAAGCTGAATTTTCAGCTCCAGTCTTGTCATGATCCGATTCTGATGCTTAAAAAACATTTATGATTATTATCAATGTTGAAAACAGCTTCATATTTTTGTGGAAACCTTTTTTTCAGGATTTTTGATGAATAGGAACAGTGTTTATTTGAAATAGAATCTTTTGTAACATTATAAATGTCTTTACTGTCACTTTTGATTCATTCATTGTGTCCTTGATGAATGAAAATATTAATTTCGTTCATAAGTCTTGCCCAAACTTTTGAACAGTAGTGTTTTGCATAATTACCCGCCAGTTTTGACACATAGTTGAGCTTTGAGTATGTCTGGAGCTTTTAATTCTGAGTAAGAGATTAAAATGTTCCCTTATTTAAATTTATATTGTAATTTGTCAACAAACTGAATTGATTCTTGTTTTAATTGTTGTTTTAAATAGAGAGTAAGAGGCTGTTTATTCAGTGGCATTTTGGAGAGAAGAATGAATTGAAATTTTGGGATTAAATGAGCCTGTCTAAGTGTGTGTGTGTGTGTTGTGTGCAGTGAGCACAACAGCAGATGTTCACATTGGAATAATTGGTGGCCTAATCACAGCAAGCCCTCTTAATGACTCTAATCTTTCTCCTTGACTTCTCCACCTCCACCTGCAAATCTCAATTTTTTCTGCCGTTTACCTCCCGAAAGCTTCACACCTCCTCTTCATCCAGCTGTCAGACCTCCGCGGCTCGGGCGGGACGGCCCGGAGCTCAGAGCCCAGCAGGAGGTCTCGTGGCTGGGGTTGGTCAGGCAGGAGGTGTGATGGAGCTGGAGACGGTAGATTGACCAGACTGATAGCGCAGCCTCCTGTTCACTGGGCTGGTCATTAAATTCTCCAGATTGTTGGTGTCGGTGTGCGTGATTGAGGGATCTGTCTCTCTCTCTCTCTCTCTCTCTTCCTCTCTTCCTTGCTCTATCTTTTGCTCAAACACCTGGGGATTTACTGCTGCCCACCTCCCTAATGGAGCGTACTTCCCTTGGCTTTCTTTGAGCTGATATCCATCACTCACTGTCGAACTGATCTATCTGTCTGTCTGTCTATCCATCTATCCATCTAATCATAGTTGGACTGACTGTATGTTATCTCTTACATAACACTTAGACTTTTATGAAAACATGGTTTTTGTGCTGCTTGGACGACTCCACCATGTCCTCTTTCTATGATGAAACATGCTAAAGCAACATGCTAAATAATGCTAGTTACATGCTAATTCATGCTAGCAACATGTTAAAACATGTTAAAAAATGCTAATCCATGCTAGTGACATGGTGTTAATTCATGCTAACAACATGTTAAATAATGTTAACAATTTGCTCAAAGGTGTTAAAACACGTTAGCATCATGCTAATTCATGTTAAATCATGTTAGCAAAATGCTAATTCATGCTAACAATGTGTTAAAACATGCTAGCAGCATGGTAATTCATATTAGCAATGTTAAAATATGATAGCAATGTGGTAAATCATGTTAACAACATGATAGTCATGCTAGGAATGTGTTAAAACACGCTAGCATCATGCTAATTCATGCTAAATCATGTTAACAACATGGGTAATTCAAGTTAACAATGTGTTAAAACACGTTAGCATTATGCTAATTCATGTTAAATCATGTTATCAAAATGCTAATTCATGCTAGCAATGTGTTAAAACATGCCAGCATCATGCTAATTCATGATAAATCATGTTAACTTGATAATCATGCTAGCAATGTGTTAAAACACACTAGCATCATGCTAATTCACGTTAAATCATGTTAACAACATGCTAATTCATGCTAACAATGTGTTAAAAAATGCTAGCAGCATGGTAATTCATGTTAACAACGTTAAAATATGCTAGCAACGTGCTAAATCATGTTAGCAACATGATAATCATGCTAACAATGTGTTAAAACACGCTAGCATAATGCTAATTCATGCTAAATCATGTTACAAACATGCTAATCATGCTAGCAATGTGTTAAAACAAGCTAGCATCATGCTAATTCATGCTAAATCACTTTAACAACATGCTAATTCATGCTAACAATGTGTTAAAACATGCTAACATCATGCTAATTCATGCTAAATCATGTTAGCAACATGCTAATTCATGCTAACAATGTGTTAAAACATGCTAACAACATGGTAATTCATGTTAACAACGTTAAAATATGCTAGCAACGTGTTAAATCATGTTAGCAACATGATAATCATGCTAGCAATGTATTAAAAAATGCTAGCATCATGCTAATTATGTTAAATCATGTTAGCAACATACTAATTAATGCTAACAATGTGTTAAAACATGCTAGCAGCATTGTAATTCATGTTAGCAAAGTTAAAATATGGTAGCAAAGTGCTAAATCACGTTAGCAACATGTTATCATGCTAGCAATGTGTTAAAATACGCTAGCATCATGCTAATTCATGCTAAATCACTTTAACACATGTAATTCAAGCTAACATGTGTTAAAATGCTAGCATCATGCTAATCATGCTAATCATGTTAGCAAAACATGCTAATCCATGCTAACAATGTGTTAAAACATGCTAGCAGCATGGTAATTCATGTTAGCAACGTTAAAATATGCTAGCAATGTGCTAAATCATGTTAGCAACATGATAATAATGCTAGCAATGTGTTAAAACATGTTAGCATCATGCTAATTCATGTTAACAACATGGTAGGATCCTGCTAAATCATGTTAAATCATGCTAGCATCATTAATCTATTTTTGCGATGGGTTTATTATCTTCAAAACATTTAAACTTTATTATTTATTATTTAGATCTATCTATCTATCTATCTATCTATCATTCTTTGTCTACAATGTCTGGCTGACTGTATGTTACAGTATCTCTTACATAACACTTTTATGAAAATGTGGTTTTTGTGCCTCTTGGATGACTCCTCCATGTCCTCTTTTCCCGCTGATGCATTAAACAAACACATGACCCAATCTTCTTTATATGTGTGTGTTTTTGCTGCAGGCAACACTATGATGATCGTGGTGGAGAGCATGACCAACGGAGCCCTGGACTCTTTCCTGCGGGTAAGGGAATGTGTTTTTGTGTCCGTTTGTTCTGCTGACTTTAATATTCTGAGCCATCAGATGCAAAATGCTGCGATAGTACAGTAAATGGTACATATGAAATATTTAAGTTACATTATAAAACGTGCAGATGGTGAAAAGAAAACAATGAGAAGCAAGAGCCAAATGAGGCGGAGTGAAATTCTTCAAAAGACGTGAAATGATTGTTATTTGTTCCAAGATCTCATAAATGTTTGAGTGTTTCCATTTCCCATTCTCCTTTCTTTTCCTGTTCATTTCCTTTCCAATGTTCTTTCCTTATCTTTCCTTTTTTCTGTTCCATTTTCCTTTTCTTTTTCCCTTTCATTTCCTCTCAAATGTCCATTACTTCCTTTCCCTTTTTTCCTTACTTCATTTCTTTTCCCTTTCTCTTTCCTTTTTTCTGTCACTTTTCTGTCTACTCCAATGTCCTTTCTTTTCCTCTCGGCCGACTCCTCCCTCTCTTCTCTGCTCAGAAACATGAAGGTCAGCTGACGGTTCTTCAGCTGGTGGATCTGCTGAGTGGAGTGGCGTCTGGGATGAAGTATCTGACAGAGATGGGTTTTATCCATCGCCGACTGGCCGCTCACAAAGTCCTGGTGAACAGCAGCCTGGTTTGCAAAGTGTCAGGCTTCAGACCGCTTCAGGACGACAAGATCGAGGCGGTCTACAGCACACTAGTGAGTGTTTTACCATAATGCAGCACAGCACTCTCAAACGGCTCCCGATGATGAGTTCGACCAGCCAATAGTAGTCAGCACATTTCTCTAAAAGTCAAAGCACAGCTCTTATCTAGTTCATCAAACTTTTACGTGGTTTCTTGCGAGTATGTGGTGTATTTTAAGAACGCCTCAGTGCTTCTGTTCTGTTCAAATGAATGCAGAAGTCAGGATACAGTACGGCACAATACTTTCACGCACACCAGGATATCGCTTTCCTGTGTTTGCAGTAGGATGTGTTTCTGGATCAACGTTTCTTTTCATTTCAAAAACAACTAATTGCTTGTAGGAAGTGATAGAAAGGTGTCAGAACACACAGTGCATCAGTTTGTTGCATATGGAGCTGCATATCTGCCCTGTCCACCGCCGAAAGAGCCAACAGTGGACACATGAGCATCAGAACTGGACCACGACAGCGCTACTGCACTTTTAGTATATTTGTTTCAACAAAAACGCCCTAAAATCAAAATCCTGGTCACAGTTGTAGCCCACTGGTCTGGGCCGGTTTGTTTCCGAAACCTGGTGCGTTTTCTTCCTTCGTTTGTTTTTTTTTGGACATATATGAACACGGCAATCGCGCTCGGATCCGCACCAAAATAATCAGTCAGAGATCGCCTAAACGAGGTTGGCTTGTGGTGAGAAAGCAATCCAACCCAACAGACCAGGCTGTATCACATTATATGATGGGGTCATTACGTATGTTGCATGAAAAGCAGAAGTGTTTGTTTTGATAATAAAATGATTCATGTGTTAACCTGGAGCAAAGATGAAGCACTTTATCTTCAACATTTGGTCCGTTTAGAAATGTTGCTTTGTGAAAGTGAACCGAACCTAGAAGAATTTGCAACATTGTAATGATTTTAATCCCTTTTTTGGAACAAGCAGATCTGAAAACACCCTAAATGACCAATTGATTAGCCTAGAAGTCGTAACTTGAAAGACTAAGTTCTTTCTTTCTTTCTTTCTTTCAGCACGCAGGGAAGAGTTTGGTGCTGTGGACGGCTCCCGAGGCCATTCAGTACCATCGTTACAGCTCCGCTTCGGATGTGTGGAGCTTCGGGATCGTCATGTGGGAAGTCATGTCCTTCGGAGAGAGACCGTACTGGGACATGGGCAACCAGACGTCCTGTCCCTTTGTGTTTCTTCTGATGCATCACTACTTGTGCAGTTCTGCAGCATTTTTCCTCTGGTGTTGCTTTTCCAAACCATCTCTCTCTCTCTCGGGCGACTGCTTCTCCTCCTCCTTTAGATCTCCCTAAAATCCTTTTACGTTTGTTTGTGATGTATATTCTTTTTCTCCCTCTCTCTCTCTCTGGTGGCTGGATGGGATTTCGCTGTGAAGTTATGCATTTGTATAAAATTTAAAAGTAGCTAAAGTGAAGGGCCTTTAAAGACCCCAGATAAAGTGTGTAAGTTGGTGTGTGTGTGTCATGTCAGCATGCGCTCACTTTGACTTCAGTCCACTTCCTCCGTGACCAATCCGACTCACAGCGGTGTGGCCTCCTTCTTTCACCGGCTGCAGTAAAGATCCTCCTATCTCTGAAAACCCTGGCTGAAGGACATCAACTGTTTGGACCCCATTATAATGTCCCTAAAATAAAAAAACAACAGCATCATAAAATTAAACGCATACATAAACTTAGTATCAAACAAAAGCTACTGCTTTTTTTTTTTATTTATTTTATTTATTTTATTTATTTTATTTTAATTATTTTATTTTATTTTTTATTTTATTTTATGTTATTTTATTTTATTTTTATTTTTATTTTAAATCCGTAGCAAGATTTAAAATTGGAACTAAATGGTATTTTTGATTATAGTGGGAATTCCCGACAATTTGAAATATGGCAGCAATGTAAGGTATATTATTATGATTATCCCTATTATTATTATTATATTATTATTATTATTATATTATTTATAAATATATGTTTTATTTTATTATATTTGAACATCAGAAATAAAAGCTTAAAATAAAATATAAAATATTTTAAAAATGCCCATGCCTATTTTTTTTTTTAATATATATATTTTTATTCTTTCTTTTTTTCATTTAATTTAATTACAAAGGCATAATGCATTCAAAGCAAGACTTTTCATTTTATTCATTTGTCAGTAATGTTTGGTGTGCCTTTGTGTGTGACTTTTAAGTTCTTTTCTTGAATTAAATGGTATTCAGGATTTCTAATAAAGAGAGGCTCATAGACGCCAGGCAAGGACACATTCGGCCGTAAAATAATCATTTAAATTGCTAATTTCTCTCAGAATGTCAGTATTGTGGCGATTGCTTTGAGAGTACACAGGAAGCTCACCAGAACATTTAATTAAAAAATGCAGGAATGAGAAGTTTATGTACAAATAAAACATGTATAAAGTGGAAATTCGCACTGAAAATCTGAAATTTTTTAAAACGAGCAATAAACAGAAAAAAAAAATTAAAATAAAGAAATGTTATGCCATAAAATGTCGAAGAAATAAAATTCTGCACTATTTCTGGGTACTCCCAGTGCTCAGTGTTTGTGTGTTGAAGTGTGTGTGTCTGTGTTCATTGCAGGTAATTAAAGCGATCGAGGACGGCTTCCGGCTGCCGGCGCCCGTCAACTGCCCCGCGTCTCTGCACCAGCTCATGTTGGACTGCTGGCAGAAGGAGCGGACGGAGAGACCGAGCTTCACACACATCCACAGCGCTCTCAGCAAGAGCATCAGGAGCCCCGACAACATCGGCTCCTCCAGCCTGGGCCGCAGGTACTGCTTCCTGTCTCTCCACTTCCTGTTTCACACCCTCACCATTCCTCATGTGATCATGCGCAGTCAGAGCTGCCGTACGGGTAAAACATGCAACCATAATCAACAAAACTTTTTTTTATTTATAAAGTTTGAAGTGATATGCTGTTTACCTACCCGCCACAAATTTAAAATATTCACATTTTAATATTTAAAAACTAAATCAATAATATTTAATACAATAATAACAGTAATAACATATAAATTTAATATGATTAATATTATTAGTATGAAAATGTCACATTTTTGAGCAGAAAATTTAAGCAATAAAATGAATAACTGGAAATAAATAAAAACTAAAACTGAAGTAAAAAAAAATAAATGAAAATTTAATAACTAAAATTGAAATGAAATGACACTGACAATAATAATAACAATAATTTATGAAATATTAATTTGTTGTTTAAAATATGATAAACAGCATATCAGCTGAAGTAAAAATAAATTAAACTAAATTGCAATTTAATTGCATATTTAAAAAAAAAGGAATAAAATGACAAAAATAAAACTAAAATTAACATGAAAACTTAAAATAAAATTGAAATAAAATAACACTGACAATAATAATAGCATTAATATATAAAATATGAATATGTTGTTTAAATGTAATATTATTTACCAGTGTCTTTTTCCTGAGGTCGTTTTACGGATGTTTTTCGATTCTGCTGATGGTCATAAATATAAAGGCTGTGACTGAAACATTTCCTGTAAGTGCTTCTGTTTCTCTCTCTCTCTCTCTCTCTCAAGGACGCTGGGCTCGTCCGTATCTCTAGCAGAGCGAACGCTTCCCTCCTTCCCGTCGTTCAGTTCGGTCGGAGAGTGGCTGGAGGCTGTAGACATGGGCCGTTACAAAGACAACTTCACCGCTGCTGGATACTGTTACCTGGAGTCAGTGGCTCGCATGACCGTTCAGTGAGTGCCGTGTGGAAATAATCCTGAATCCTGCGTTTGTCTGCTTGGGTTTGTGTGTGACGGGCTCTGTTGTTTCTGCAGGGATGTGTTGAGTCTCGGCATCACCTCTCTGGAGCACCAGAAACAGATCCTGTCCGCCATACAGACTCTCAGAGCGCAGGTTATCCAGATGCACGGCCGCGGAGTTCAGGTCTGACATACGGACGTCTGTTCTCAGAATTACCCAGTAGGCCATTCAGCAGACAGGAGGTGATGATAACCAATTCACTGCAAATGGCAGTTCTCTTCCTAATCTTCCTCTTTTCGTTCCTTAATCTTCTCTTTGGGTGAACACTGCTTCTTTTCTGAGGGGGCGATGGCACAAGCAAGATGATTCCTCTCGAATAACCTGCTTTTCTTCCGCTGCTCATCAATGACATCTCTTTTAGAAGGACTCTGCAGTGGTCGAGACTCTCCGTCACTGTCCTGGAGAAGCTCCGTTTGACTCTCAAAAGGGCCTTTTTCTTTATCCAAGCGAAAGAACTCATGCTTCGTAGCCACTGATCCTCCTATAAAGTGGACAAAACCGAGAGCATGTCGGCCGCGAGCGTTCGCTCCTCCGAGCGGGAGAAGATCTCGCTGTATCTTCAGGAAATAAGTTGAGTGCTGGTGTAAGAAATCTTAAATAATATGTAAATCCCTTTTTCTGTGTTTCCCGAATTTGATTACGGTCTACTTTTTTCTTTTGGCTTTCTTTCTCCACACTTTATACTCATTTCTGTATGGAAGCCCATTTCCACCACAGAAGAAAACAAGTCATGCTCTTGTAAATCATAACTATGATGTTAAAAGTCAAAATTATGACATACTAAGTCATTCTGAGATGAAAAATCTAAATTATGACTTAAAAAGAGGAAATTGTGAGTCAAAATTGACATACTAAGTCAAAATTATGACGTAAAAAGACGAAAAGTAAATCATGACAAAGAAAGTCATAATTTTGAATTTATATCATTATTATGACTTGATTTATCTCATAATTACAACTTTTTAATCCCATAATTGACTTAGTATGTCATCATTTTTACTTTTATGTCATAATAATGACTTTTATCTCATAATCATTACATTTTATATCATAATTAAGATTTACCAAAGCAGGCAGCGGAAATGGGCTACTGTATTTCTGAAGCAAATTATTATTGTTGAGTTTAAATTATTATTTTTGGTCATCTGTACTCGTAATGTTTTCTCCTCCTGTCTACTATAGGGACAATGTTTGCACTGCAGCATCCACGACTTACAGAAACTTGTACCATATTTATTAGATGAGTTATTTAGCTGTTTACAGATGCTTATTGGAGCTCAGTTTTTGAATGCAAAAATATTATGTTTGAAAATGGAAAACACAGCACTGAATCTGGACATTTTTCAGTGGACATTTCATCAAAAATGCTCTTGGATTGTTGTTTGTGTAATATAATTTTTCCTG
Source organism: Culter alburnus (assembly GCA_028476615.1). Taxonomy (NCBI): domain Eukaryota; kingdom Metazoa; phylum Chordata; class Actinopteri; order Cypriniformes; family Xenocyprididae; genus Culter; species Culter alburnus. The sequence continues at coordinate 447,976 of JAOTNS010000045.1, forward strand.
CACTTTGAAAGTGAGTGTGTGAGTGAGTGATTGTGAGCGATTCAGTGAGTGATTGTGAGTGAGTGTCGATTCAGTGAGTGAGTGATTGTGAGCAATCCAGAGAGTGAGTATGTGAGTGAGTGATTCGGTGAGTGAGTGATTGATTGTGAGTTAACAAGGGAGTGAGTGATTGTGAGCGATTCAGTGAGTGAGTGATTGTGAGCGATTCAGTGAGTGATTGTGAGTGAGTGATTCGGTGAGTGAGTGATTGTGTGAGTTAACAAGGGAGTGAGTGATTGTGAGCAATTCATGAGTGATTGTGAGTATAGTGTGAGTTGAGTGAGTGAGTGATTGTGAGCGATTCAGTGAGTGATTGTGAGTGAGTGATTCGGTGAGTGAGTGAGTAGTTAGAGTGAGTGATTGTGTGTTCAGTGAGTGAGTGTCGGAGTGAGTGATTGTGAGCGATGCAGTCGAGGGAGTGATTGTGAGCGATTCAGTGAGTGATTGTGAGTGAGTGATAGTGTGAGTTAGCGATTCAGTGAGTGATTGTGAGCGATTCAGTGAGTGATTGTGAGTGAGTGATGAGTGAGTGAGTGATTGTGAGGTGTGAGTGATTCGTGATGAGCGAAGGGAGTGAGTGATGTAAGTGATTCGTGAGTGGTGATTGTGAGCGAGTGAGTGATTGTGAGTGATTGATTCAGTGAGGGTGATTGTGAGTTAACAAGGGAGTGAGTGATTGTGAGCGATTCAGTGAGTGAGTGTGAGTGAGTGATAGTGTGAGTTGAGCGATTCATTTCAGTGAGTGAGTGATTGTGAGCGATTCAGTGAGTGAGTAAGTGAGTGTGCGTTCGGTGAGTGAGTGAGTGATTGTGTGAGTTAACGAGGGAGTGAGTGATTGTGAGTGATTCAGTAGTGTACGAGGGAGTGTTATGATTCAGTGAGTGATTGTGAGTGAGAGTGTGATTAGGATTCAGTGAGTGATTGAGCGATTCAGTGAGTGATTGTGAGTGAGTGATTCGGTGAGTGAGTGAGTGATTGTGAGCAATCCAGTGAGTAAGTGTGAGTGAGTGATTCGGTGAGTGAGTGATTGTGTGAGTTCCAAGGGAGTGAGTGATTGTAAGTGATTCAGTGATGAGTGATTTGTTCAGTGAGTGTGAGTGAGTGAGTGTGTGAGTGATTGTGTGAGTTAACAGGTGAGAGTGAGTGAGCGATTCAGTGAGTGATTGTGAGTGAGTGATAGTGTGAGTTAGCGATTCAGTGAGTGATTGTGAGCGATTCAGTGAGTGATTGTGAGTGAGTGATTGTGAGTGAGTGTGTGAGTGAGTGAGTGATTCGTGAAGTGTTGTGAGTGAGTGATTCAGTGAGTGAGTGATTCAGTGAGTGAGTGATTGTGATTGTGAGTGAGTGATTGTGTGAGTTAACGAGTGAGTGAGCGATTGAGTGAGTGTGTGAGTGATTCGGTGAGTGAGAGTGATTGTGTGAGTTTGAGTGATTGTGAGCGATTCAGTGAGTGAGTAAGTGTGAGTGAGTGATTGTGAGTGAGTGATTGTGTGAGTTAGCGATTCAGTGAGTGAGTGATTGTGAGCGATTCAGTGAGTGAGTAAGTGTGAGTGAGTGATTCGGTGAGTGAGTGATTGTGTGAGTTAACGAGAGAGTGAGTGATTGTGAGCGATTCAGTGAGTGAGTGATTGTGTGAGTTAACGAGGGCGGGAGTGAATGATTGTGAGCGATTCAGTGAGTGAGTGATTGTGAGCGATTCAGTGAGAGTGAGCGATGGGAGTGATTATGAGTGATTCAGTGAGTGATTGTGAGTGAGTGATAGTGTGAGTTAGCGATTCAGTGAGTGAGTGATTGTGAGCGATTCAGTGTGATAGTGAGTGAGTCGGTGAGTGAGTGATTGTGAGTTAACGAGGGAGTGAGTGATTGTGAGTGAGTGATTGTGAGTGAGTGATTGTGAGCAATCCAGAGAGTGAGTAAGTGTGAGTGAGTGATTGTGTGAGTGAGTGATTGTGTGAGTTAATGAGAGAGGGAGTGACTGTGAGCGATTCAGTGAGTGATTGTGTGAGCGGGCGCGTGAGTGATTATGTGAATGAGTGAGTGATTGTGAGCGATTCAGTGAGTGATTGTGAGTGAGTGATTCAGTGAGTGATTGATTCAGTGAGTGAGTGAATGTGAGCGATTCAGTGAGTGATTGTAAGCGATTGAGTGAGTGAGTGGATGTGATGGGGATGTAAACACACACTCACAGACTTTAATTTCCCGTCACGATGGCAGTTGTCCGATTCTCTCGGGCATGTGTAGTACTTGATGTTGCCGTTTTCTACAACGGAAGTGGTTCTTCAACAGGAATGTTCTGAATGTTCTAGTGTTATTGAATTTAGATTATTGTGTGACGTGAGCGTGTGAACAAGACTTGGTTGGACTTGAATGTGTTTAAGCAGTATTGAGCGAAACCCTAATTCAGAACATCGCAGTTTGATCATAGAAACAAGTCGCTGTAAATCACATTAACAAAGACCGTACCACACGTCATGACTACAAATACATATAGTACAAAACACAAATGACTGGATTTTTTTCTCATAATGTATCGGGTTGATTTTCATGATATAAACATGTTACGCACATACAGACATGCATATTCGTCATTATTGCAGCCATATCATATCTGAAGGAGGCATAACTGAATTAATAATCACTTCAAAATCTAAAGGACAAAGACATGCTGTACTGTAGTTTAACAGCCCTTTACCGAATAAGACTCGATTCCCCTTTGCATTGTGTGTATCATTCTGATCTCTGTTTGATACTGTAAATATGTATTTGAAAATGCAATCTATTTTTATAATTTGTTTGAATAATAATGTGTTGAATGAGATCCTCTCACTGTGTTAATATGACTTATTGTTTGAATTAGGCGAGTAGCGAAGAAAAGTTGTTTGAAATAATCAAGTCTTTCTTTTTTGTTTTATTTTTCTCTTTTCGGTTTGGAATTTTTCATGATTTTTACCTGTTAGAAAAGCAGATGGCTGTTGCAATATTGAAACATGTTATTAAAAAAATACAATACAGGTACCCTGGACTTTATTGTGTTTGCTCGCCGTCTTCCAGCATCGCTGCCTGAATCCATACACTCCTCATGGAGTCTATTTTAATCATGTGTAATCAATGTCGAGGCTCGGCAATCAAGCGTTTCCCGTCAGCTTTCAACCCCCGGAAAAACAGCGGGAAGCAAAAAAGGTGTTCTTTGTTCTGTATTTTTATCAAAAGGTTTCTTTTTAATAAACGATTTTCTTTCCTGCTAGATACTTTTGTATGAGAGTGGCAATGAAATTACACCAGAATATGTATTTGATCCTTCCCAGTGTTTTATGTGTCTAATCCTGATTCTTTTGTTAAATATTAAGTCGTCATTCAGTCCCAGAGATTTAGAGATTAGCTTTAGTCGATCCAGGCGTGTTCATTTATATCAGTAATAATTTGAAGGGTTTCATTTCTCTCCTTTCACTTTTCTAAGTACTAAAAAATCCCTTGGAGATGATGATGGGGGGAGAACTGAAAGTGTGAAGAGGAAGCGATGCTTTGTGCGGAAGAAAATACGCCAGTTAATACTTCAAATCCCAGTAGTGAGAAAGCAAGGCGTGTGTGTGTGTGTGTGTGTGTGTGTGTGTGTAAGGGAGTGTTTACATGTTTTGTGTTCAGATTAAAAGACTCTTTGGTAAGAAGCAAGAATTGTCCACCTCTAAGTCGGTGTGAAGGGTAAAGTTTCCTAACACAAAAGTTTGATCCGAGCAGTTAGAGTGCCAGGCCTCAAATCGGATTTGGGGAATTAATCCGGATCGGCAGCAAGTGTGAAAAAACAAAGTGGAGTGGGGCTTGATCTAGTCTCTCTCCGGGAGCATGTCGTCTCTCGAGGTCCAAACACCGCTCTGTAGTTCAGTTCATTCACTGAGGATAAAGACGTCAAAGCTGTGTGCGTGTGTGTGTGTATTTCAGTGACAAACAGCCAATTCTGTTGAGAGGAGGGTCTCATGAGAGGAGCAGATGAACAGTGTGTTCTGGAATTCCTGCTGGGCTTTTAGTGGCTTTAAAGTGAACCGTGATTAAATGCTCTAGGAGGTTAAAACACTAAAAACCGTTCATTATTATGCATTAATCTTGAATGACGTGTGCTTGCCACTAAATAGACCTGTTCTTGTGTGTGTGTGTGTGTGTGTGTGTGTGTGTGTGCTAGTTTACATTATGAGGACCCAAACTACTAATGCATATAGAGTGGTGCAGGTATGACATCAGAATCCGGAAGGCTAATTTTGCCGCTGGTTCCTTCGAGATTTCCTATGGGGTTTTATATGGGGTTTTTCAATTTATGTGTAAAATACAGCCTGTGGTAAACGTAACCTGATGATTCTTTAACTCTTTAGTGGTGCATTCAGGTTTCCCCTACATCATGATGTCCTCGTAATTCAAATCACTAAATAAACATACTAAATATTTATAATAGGGGTAGGGATAGAAAATATCATAAGCTCAGTTCTTCCAAAATTCCCGAATTTGAGTAGCGTGCTTGCTCTACTTTATGTGGTAAAAATAGTAAAAGTAGTGTGCTTGCATGCAATATAAAAGATGCTTTCTTCATAAATAAGTCAATGAATCATTTGACTCATTCAAAACACTGATTACTTGGAGACATGCAAAGATTCTTCTTTTGGAATCGTTTCCATTGGTGGAGCAAAAAGTAACTGGCAATGTAAGTTTTTCATTATTAACATTTCTTGATTATTGAACTGTTGTATAAAAGCATTATAACACTTGCGATGCTGTTGTCAGTCAGATCTGAAGTCTCAACTCTTCAGCTTTGAATAAATACGTGTTCGTTTGAGAATCATCACATCTGGGTCCACGGTTCAAGTCCTGCTCTGCTGAGCCTCGTCACGCTTCATCTGATTAATTCTCAGGTTTTGGCCAAGCCCGGATTAAACTTTTCTGTGACCACAGTTGAACACAAGTAGCTCCCGCTTTTGATTTTTGATTTCTTTTCATGTCTGCTTCTTTCGCCTCTCCACTATCCTTAGATGTAGGTCACACTTTACTGTATCCAGTGTGATTGCAAAAGCACTGAGCTCTAGTAATGAACAGCACACACTTAGTGTGTAATTATGTTATGGAACAGTCTATAATTACACACTGCTATCACTTCTGTAATTATGTTAATGTATAATATGGACAATGCGACAAAGTATTTTCTGCATTCCCCTGTGTTTTCCCCCATTATTTTTATTCAATAAACAGCAGCTCCAGAACTGATCTCAGGTCAGCACTGCTCTCTAATGACTCTCTGATAGTTTTACAGAGGTCAGAACTAACCTCACTTTACTGAGCTGACCTTTCTCAAGTTCATTTTTGAATCAAAATGAAGTAATTCCCCACCAAGTTCACACAGGTTTCCTATAGCTGCTCTACTTTATGTGGTAAAAACATTAAAAAATCAATGCTTGGCTGGTCTTAAACTGGTCTCCCAGTCAGTCCAGCTAAAGAAGAACTGGTCAAAACCTCTGTAAAACCATCCTACTAAGACCAGTCAGCCAGTTTAAACTGGTTTTAGTTGGGGTTTGCAATAAAACTAAAGTAACCCAAGTTTAACCCTGGTTTTGCTTTGTGTATTTCTAGTAAACCATAGTAACAACATATTAAACCATGGTTTTACCACAGTATGTGGTAATGGTAGTACTTAAGTCTATGGTGACTACAAAATTAACCATAATTTTACTACAGTAAGTATAGTTTTAATTATGGTATTTGTATTAAAACCATAGTCATAGTAAAGGAAAATCATAATAATAACTATTTAATATAAATAGTGTATGTATATAGTTAATTATGTGAAACAGTTTCACTATAGTATTTGATGAGGGGTTTTGCAGTCCTTTACTGCCCTTTAGTGTTTGTTTGAGGTATTGCAAAACATTGGAAGGCTGTAATTCAAGAATCGATTGATCAAAAAAGAAATTGTTTATTGTTACAAAAACAATGCTGAAACAAAAGTAAAAAATCAATTCAGTCTCTTCTATGATTTATACCTTCAATCATTTACTCACTACACAGAGAAGGTTCTTTAAAGGGTTTCGTCAGGTTCCTTTTATGGATTTAGTTTTAATGAATGAATTAGTTCTTTTCTAAATGAATTAAACAGCTCATAAACATTCTTTATCACTAGAAAAAAAAATGAAATAACCCGTTAAACATGAAAGCGTTATGCAATAATTTTGCTGTAAAGAGAGTTCTTTAAATTGAGTCAAGAACCCTTCTGTTCTATATAGAACCTCCTCTCAGTCTCTCTCTGCATAAAGATGATATCTTTAGAAATCACTAGATAATTTGTGCCTGATCTTCTGCAGCTCTCTCATTCTCTCCAGCTGAGGCCCAGTGTCTGAGCTATAAAAGAGAAGATGTGTGTGTCCTCCAGGATGGCTTTAGCGGTGGGTTTCCCGGCTCCGTGTCCGCTCCGTGTGTCCACTCTGACCATCAGCGGCTGCTTCTGTCCGGCGCTGCGGCCCACGCCGTGCTGGAGAGTGGCCACGTACTTCAGCGTGTGCAGGGGAACCACGCGGTCGTCGTGATCGGCCGTCAGCAGCAGCATAGCGGGGTACGGCGGCCCGTCTCGAGGAGCCTGAGGAAGGTTATGGAGAGGAGAGTACCTGTGGAGGAGAAGTTTTGTGTTTGTTTTTTGTTTTTGGACATACTGTTGCATTACACTGTCCTAACCTGACGCAGCGTGATCAGATTCCAGCGACGAGCAGTTTCTGTCAAAATCCATCCACAATCACAGCCAATCAGAAGAGAGTGTGGGCGGAGTCTCTCTGCAAGCGCACTGCACTCGCAACCGAATCAATCTAAAATCAGCCAATCAGAAGAGAGTGTGGGCGGAGTCTCCCTAAAGGTGCACTGCACTCGCAACCAAATCAATCTAAAATCACAGCCAATCAGAAGAGCGTGTGGGCGGAGTCTCTCTGCAAGTGCACTGCACACAAATCATCTAACAGCCAATCAGAAAGAGTGTGGCGTAAGCCAATCAGAAGAGCCGGTCTCTCTGCAAGCGCACTGCACTCGCAACCAATCAATCTAAAATCACAGCCAATCAGAAGCGTGTGGGTGGAGTCTCTCTGCAAGCGCACTGCACTCGCAACCGAATCAATCTAAAATCACAGCCAATCAGAAGAGCGTGTGGGCGGAGTCTCCTAAAGGTGCACTGCACTCGCAACCAAATCATCTAAAATCACAGCCATCAGAGAGCGTGTGGGCGGAGTCTCTCTGCAAGCGCACTGCACTCGCAACCAAATCAATCTAAAATCACAGCCAATCAGAAGAGCGTGTGGGTGGAGTCTCTCTGCAAGCGCACTGCACTCGCAACCGAATCAATCTAAAATCACAGCCAATCAGAAGAGAGTGGGGCGGAGTCTCTATGCACTGCACTCGCAACAAATCAACTAATCACAGCCAATCAGAAGAGTGTGGGGAGTCTCTCTGCAGCGCACTGCACTCGCAACCGAATCATCTAAAATCACAGCCAATCAGAAGAGCGTGTGGGCGAGTCTCTCTGCAAGCGCACTGCACTCGCAACCGAATCAATCTAAAATCACAGCCAATCAGAAGAGATTGTGGGCGGAGTCTCTCTGCAAGCGCACTGCACTCGCAACCGATCAATCTAAAATCACAGCCAATCAGAAGATCGGTGTGGCGGAGTCTCTCTGCAAGCGCACTGCACTCGCAACCAAATCAATCTAAAATCAGCCAATCAGAAGAGAGTGTGGGCGGAGTCTCTCTGCAAGCGCACTGCACTCGCAACCGAATCAATCTAAAATCACAGCCAATCAGAAGAGAGTGTGGGCGGAGTCTCTCTGCAAGCGCACTGCACTCGCAACCGAAACAATCTAAATCAAAGCCAATCAGAAGCGAGTGGGCGGAGTCTCTCTGCAAGCGCATGCACTCGCAACCAATCAATCTAAAATCACAGCCAATCAGAAGAGAGTGTGGGCGAGTCTCTCTGCAAGCGCACCTGCACTCTCAATCTAAAAATCCAGCCAAGAGAGAGTGTGGGCGGAGTCTCTCTGCAAGCGCACTGCACTCGCAACCGAATCAATCTAAAATCACAGCCAATCAAGAGAGAGTGTGGGCGAGTCTCTCTGCAAGCGCTGCACTCGCAACCAATCATCTAAAATCACAGCCAATCAGAAGAGAGTGTGGGCGGCTCTCTGCAAGCGCACTGCACTCGCAACCGAATCAATCTAAAATCACAGCCAATCAGAAGAGAGTGTGGGCGGAGTCTCTCTGCAAGCGCACTGCACTCGCAACCGAATCAATCTAAAATCACAGCCAATCAGAAGAGAGTGTGGGCGGAGTCTCTCTGAAGCGCACGGCCTCGCAACCGAATCAATCTAAAATCACAGCCAATCAGAAGAGAGTGTGGGCGGAGTCTCTCTGCAAGCGCACTGCACTCGCAACGAATCATCTAAAATCACAGCCAATCAGAAGAGTGTGGGCGAGAGTCTCTCTGCAAGCGCACTGCACTCGCAACGAATAAATCTAAGCACCGCCAATCAGAAGAGAGGTGGGCGGAGTCTCTCTGCAGGCGCAACAAATCAATCTAAAATCACAGCCAATCAGAAGAGAGTGTGGGCGGAGTCTCTCTGCAAGCGCACTGCACTCGCAACCGAATCAATCTAAAATCACAGCCAATCAGAAGAGATGTGGGCGGAATCTTGCAGGCGCAACCAAATCAATCTAAAATCACAGCCAATCAGAAGAGAGTGTGGGCGGAGTCTCTCTGCAAGCGCACTGCACTCGCAACCGAATCAATCTAAAATCACAGCCAATCAGAAGAGCATGTGGGCGGAATCTCTCTGCAGGCGCAACAATCAATCCACAAATTACAGCCAATTAGCGGAGCGTGTGGCGGAGTCTTTGCAAGTGCACTGCCCTTTCAGTACCACTATGAATGATATCAAAACTGGCATTAGATGCTTTTAACTTTAAATAATCACATAATATCTAAGATTCATGTCATACTTCTTTGTTGTTCCACGTGACATGACAGAAACAGAAACAGAAATAGTTTCTAAAATAGAACTCATGTATCGCCGTTAGGACGAAAAACTCTCTGATAACATATAAAAGTTGTTTAATGTTGTGGCGGCGTGGTCAGGTCAGGTAGGGTGTATTACAAACATGTTGGTTATTTGGTTCTCGGTTGTTCGAGTTATGATGAGCCATTTGCACTGTGAGAATCGTCGCCGGTAGTCGGTGGTAGGGGCGCGGGTGCTTGTGCCCTGAGCTGTCATGACCGGCTCGCCGGCCGGAAGAGTGGGGGTCACGACGCCGAACCCCCCCACACGACCGGCGAACCCACAAAACAACCTCACAAACCAACCCACCCCCCCAATCACCAACTATCGCCCACGAAACCCCAACCCACAGACGCGCCACCGACCATAACGTGCAAACCAGGCTCTTACGATATCTACCAAAGATTTCCACTGAGCTGCCTTGCATATACCTAGGCTCCCACATAAGACCACCCTCCCACTTGGTGCGCCCCCACGCCTAGAACCAGAATGTGAATCCCCAAGATCGCTGCATACTTAATAAGGCCCGAAAGCCACCAATTCACCAATTTTAAAAGGCACATGACTGCTCACTGTGATGCAAGTATGGCATCAGCACACACACACTCAACTAGTACCACCCACCCACCCCTCCAGATGCCACAGCGGCACGAAGACAAGACGGACGGACGGCAAGACCAGAGTTTTGTACAATGCTAGCCCTAGTCCCGCCCGGACTTTCAACCGGTCCTCCCTGCCACACGCCCCCTACAACATCACTTTGTTTGCATGCCTCTTCCCAACAATACCCACCACCACTACAACCCCACCCCCCAACCCCCTTACCGACCAACTCCCACACTCGTCACCACCAGCCAAGCGTGCCGCTGGAAGAGGAAAAGCAGAAGGCGAATTTTTGCCCTGATTTTGGGGGGAATTTGCCCATTATTTGCGGAATGCCTTCACTTTGTCAAGTTGAATGGTCCGGCATGCCTTCCCTTTTTTTTTGTTCTCCGCGCCCGCCAATATCAGCCCCTCGCGTACCTCTCCTTGTGCCAACCCCCTCCCCCCCACCGCATGGCAGATGACCTTCTTTTCCTTTTTTCCAAGGCCTCTCTCTTCTTACCTAAGCGGCTCTAGTGCCCAGCCCCCACTATTTTTTTTAAATACCGGATTTTCCTTTTTGTGCCTACGCGGTTCCCCACAGCAAAAACCGTTCCTCTACTCCCCCTCTTATTTAGTTCTGTTCCTCCCCCTCTTTATTCGTACAACTCCCCTCACACAGACCGTGGTGTGTGTGTGTGTGTGTGTCTCTTATATATGTCCTACCCCCCCCCCCCCTCCACCTGCTTTCCCTCCCCAGAGTGGTTTGGGGGTGGAAAACTTCAAAAGATACATGCCGCTGAGGGTGGACTTTTCCCACTATTTGACTCTGCTCACACCACTCGACTAGTCTCTGTTAGGTTTTTGCCACCGGAGGGATAAATTGTTTACTATACCCCAACAACAGCATTCAATGTCTGTAATATATATGAGTCCTAATAACCCATCTACCGATGTACTTCAGCCCACTTTCATGGCATTAATTTGTATGTCTGCAGCCTTAGCTCTCTTAACCACCTACAACCAATATCTCAACTCTACACCCCATGGAAAGTGGTCGAGAACTAACAGATTATTGTGTGCTGGGCACACAAATCAGATGATTTTTGAATTTTACATATTTGCATCTGCTCAACAACATCGTCTTCTTGTAGTTTTTTGCTACACGGACTTTTAATAACAACCTCATAACGACAATGTCGGTAGTGAGCGCCTCCCCCCTCTACACCATATATATTACCCGACTCCCTTATCCTTTCGGCAAATGCCCAAAATCACGCTATTTTTGAGCAAAAAAAAATATGTTAGAATTAAAAAAAAAACATATAAGTAGACATTTTTTCTTTTTTTGTTTACATACCGCCCGAACATTTATTCTAAAAATTTTATTTTGTGTGTATTTTAATTTTTTATATATAAATAACACACAAATTATCTATAACTCTAACCACACCCACACACACCACCCACACAACACCCCCATATATATATATTAATATATATCTAGCGAGACATCAGGAAGCGATGCGGACGGGATTCATCCCAGATACCAAATTTAATCAATTGGTGGCCAGGAAAACCCTAAGCATACTGTTTGTTCTAAAATAGCGTACTCTGAACTACTTTGTTGCTCCAGTGTTCAAGCAAAAAAAATTAAAATCTCCTTGTCCTTCAGGGCTTAGACTTACTCAAAGATAACAAGAAGCATTTATTAATAAACACATAATAGACTGTTTTTAACACAAACAACAATTGTAGTGAAAAGTCTGTAGCACCTTTGAATCAGATTCCCCTAGTTCGAGCGATCAAATCCCTCACACACCGTGCTCTGGAAGCAAAGATAGTGGTCCTCTCCTGTGAATAAGACAGGAGATTGAAACTGTTATTGCAACGGCAGTGCTGGTGCAGCCCGTCCTACGACCGCATCGCATGCTTAAACTATTTTAACGAGTGAGAGCGAGCAAGAGTCGTGAGAACTGTGAGTGTGAATGCCGATGTATGTGCTAGCAGAGGAGAAGCTGTGCGTAACGGCAAGGATGCACAACATCATTAGAGCCGCACAGAGCAGGGGGGGGGGGGCGCCCATAAGTGTCCAGTACTCTCATTTACCCATGTGTGACGTGTGTTGGTGTTGTGTGTTGTGCCGAGAACCGTGGAGTTGATTGGTGTTGTTCTTCAGTAGATGACTGTGTCTGTTGTCGTCCTCCTCTTAGCTCTTCCCAGAAACTCACACGCGGTCAAGCCAGTGGTTGGACGATCGTGATTGGGCGATCCGGATGGCCGTTGGTGATCCCTATGGATGAAGTTAATCGGCCGCGCACTGGAAAGTTATCGAAACAGTTCGCGTTCCGAGAGTGCCAGCTGAAATCAGAAGACTTTCTTTTAAAGCTTTCTGCAGTTTGAAGCTGCTAAGGTGGGGGGCGGGGTAATAAAACTGTGCCACTGCCCTTGTACTGAAGTTGAGGCCGTAATTATGTGATAATAACTTCTACTGTAATACATTCCCATAGAACTGGTTGTAGTGCATGTGTAAGATCCGACAGAAATTGGACAGTTAACTTGAGAAGCAAAATGATGAGATATTAAAATCTTGTTAATAAAAATCATGAAGATGAAGGGATTGTGCTTAAACAAGAACGATATCTGGTCAGTGCGTCAGAGAAAATAAACTTCATTCAAGAAAAAAAAACAAGTTTATTTCTGATGTCTTGCACGAATCTGTCTTGGCTTAAACACAAACTCCAATTCTCATATTGCTTTCCTTAAAAACAAGTTCAATCTTCAGTCATTGTTCTCAGAAATGTATCTGGTTTTCGAATATTTAGATATTTGTGCTTTTTTAAAAACAAGACAGAAAGACTGAGAAGAACCAAAATCAGAACAATGTTCAGATATTTGATATAGTTTCAATTTTTTGGATTTTTTAAAAAATAAAAACAAAATAAAACGGGAAATAAAATCTTGAGTAAGGAAAAAGTTTGTAATTAATTAAGTGTTAAATTCTGATTTTATGATGTATATATTTGTATTATTTATAATATATCTATTTTTAGTAGTTGTTTTGATTTACTTTTAATTCATCATTTTGATTATATTTCGATTAGTAATTTATATATTTATTTTTACTTAATCATAAATTTCTTATTATTATTCTGATGTTATATTTATTCTTATTAGTTTATATATTTATTTATTTCAAAAATTAACTATATTATTTATTATTGGTATTTATTTATTAACTTATATGTTTATATGATAGTATTTTATTGATAAATTGTGTTAGATTTTTTAGTTAGTTTTTTTTTTTTAAATAAGTAGAAAAAAAGAATTTTTTATTAAAACTTATATGGCTATTATAGATGCAGCATTAATATTATATTGGGTAGTTAGATAACGACTAAATTTTTGTTTTAAATATATTATTTATGTATTAGTGTTTTATATATATTTATTTCAATTAATTAAAATTATTATTTATATATCTTTCATTATGCTATTTATTATATTATAATTTTTTTTTTTAATTTAACGTATTTATTTTTAATTAATGTAAGTTTGTAATTAATTAATTGTTTAATGACTTTACTGTATATTTTTTATTATATTAATATGTATCTATATCTCTTCTTAGTTGTTTTATTTAATTTAATTCATGCTGTTGTATTTATATATTTACAATTTATTAATAATATTTTATTTTATTTTAATCATTAAATTTCTTCTATTTAATTAATTAGGCCTTTAGTTTCATATTAGTATTTCACAAATTAACTACAATTAGTTATAGATTGGTAATTTATGTATTAATTTATTTTTTATTATGATATATTATTTTAGTGTATTAATTTATAAATCTTTCATTATTTATAATTTTAGTTTTAAAATAAAAAATTATTATTCTTTATTTTTAGTTTTAGTTTTTATTCATTCAATCATCTATAGCGTTTTCAAAGGGACACTTATCGGAGCATGAATGAAGTGCGGATGATACCTTTGTGCCAGGTCTGGCCGTACTCTCCTCCTCCTCGGATGTTTGCTACAGCCAGGATTCCTCCCAGGTGTCTTATAAAAAGCAGGTAAGCAGTACTGCACATACAGACAGAGAAATACTTCACACACACTCTCCCTTTTCCATTCCTCCTGTCTTATTTAGTCAGACGCACACAGAGAGCTTTATACGAACTTGTAGTGCGGCTGAATCGAGTTCTCAAAGCCTCCGTATCCGTACAGGAAGACTGGATGAGAGCCGTCTTTCTTTATGCCACGCGCATGAACCAGGAACATTGGGATCTCTGTGCCATCTTTACTGGGGTAAAACACCTGGAATACACACACACACACACACACTTCAGCTCTGTGTGCTGGTTCACTACCGCTCAAAAGTTCAGAATAATGAAGATATTTTAATGTTTGTTTGTTTTTTTAATTTTTAAATGCTGCGTTTATTTGATTAAAATTACAGTAAAAACAGTAATATTGTGAAATACCCACTGATTTAACATCGATAATAATCATAAATGTTTCTTGAGCAGCAAATCATCATATCAGAATGATTTCTGAAGGATCATGTGACACTGAAGACTGAGACAGGACAGACCTGAGTTGTCTGATAGTCACTCGGCTCGACGCCTTTGACCTCCACCTGCCGGAAGACCGTGGGCTCCGGGTCGGCTTTGCTCAGGTCACAGTGGTAGATTATACCTGATCGATTACATATAGACCATAAAACACTTTTCCTGCTCTGGAAATCCATGTGAGCCACTTTCTTACTTCTCCTCACACTTTAGGTTATGCAGTGTATTTTTTCATACATCTTTTGATTATTTAAGTGCACTTACCAGGTGTCGTGAAAGAGGTGAACTTGTAGAAGAAGTCAGAGTGCTTCTTCTTGCAGCTGAGGCCGACTACAGTGCCCACGTCTAACGGCAGGTCCCGGATCAGTTTCCCTGACTGCAGCTCATACAGCTGTAAGATGTCCTTCACGTCATGCACATAATTCACCAGCAGGTAGCGCTGGTTCACGCACTCCACAAAGCCTGCAGACCGGATATAAACACTCAGCCTGCAGCTCTTCTGTGTGTGTGTGTGTGTGTGTGTGTGTGTGTGTGTGTTTTTCACGCTGACTAATGCTAAATACTAAGAAAATATGAGCCAACACTGTTTCCAAAATGTTTAAATGAACATTTTACCGGGAAAAAAGCAGGGGAGACGGGGCTAGTCGTCACAAGAGCCGAGTCTCAGTATGAGTTAAAGTCCGGTTACAAAAATGTGTTTTCATTACACTGAAAAATAATAGTAACCTAAACATGTAACATCTAAATTAAATAGTTTTATTTAAGTCAAAAATATTATTTAACATCATTGAATCAACCTAAATACATTAGTTTTATACCAACAAAATGAATGTGTATGGGTAAATCAGGTAGAAATGCAGTTGCAGTGTTTTATATGTTGGTTTCAACTGTTGAATGAAGGAAGATTTGAACTGAAAGCTTGTTTTGTGTTTATTAGTTTTAATTGTATACAATTTATTATTATAATTTCTGTTGACCAGAATAATGCTACCATTTTATTTTGCTGTTTAATTATTAGTGAATTGTATTTTTCCAGAGTAATAACAGGAAATGGTTAATAGCTCTTTTTGTAATGAAGAATATAAAGTATGTGCCTTAACAGAAAATAAATCTACCTTAATAAATATTCACTGTAAAAATGGGCCGCTCCAAAAAGAAAAGAAAAGCAAAAGTATTTCCAAATCATCCATGCATCATCAATATTTCGACTAACTTTATTCTTATTTTTCTAGATGTTTATGCGGATTCTGCCGGTGTTCTCTTACCCAGGACGTCCTTCTCGTGTTGGGGAATGAGGGTTTTCCAGTGCTTCTGCTCTGGTTCCTGCAGGTCTATGGTAATCAGGCGGTAACGAGGAGCCTCCAGGTTGGTGCGTAAAGTGAAGACAGTGTCGTCGTTGGTGATGTATGTGTACTGCGCTTCAAATGTGTCAACCAACTTCACCCACGGCAGCAAACCTTGAATAACAGCATAATAAATATATGTCATAATATATTGCGTATTGTGTGGGTGTGGGTGTGTGTATATACACATTCGTGCATACAATCACACATACACTAAATGCATACAAACATACAGTACATACATGCATATATACAGTCAAAAAACACTTGCATATATACATACATGAGTCGTTCCACGAAACGGGTGCCATTTGGGTCCGCAGCGTTTGATCAGATGCATAAGGCACAAAAAATGTCCCAAAGTCTGTTTCCAAAGCTTAAGGTTATTAATTTGTGTTCTTTTTAACATGATTTATGATAAAATGCTTTTTTTGAAGATTAGCATACTATTTTTAATCATTTTTCATTATTACATAGCCAATTTCACATGTCGTTAACCAACATGACATTGCATCTAAAATATCACCAAATAAGTTATATATTTTTTTCAAACATATACTATTTTCAGGATTATATGTGTTTACACAAGATATATTTATTCACAATAAACCTTATTTTTTTTGTAAATATTTTATGATTTGTGCGCGTCCCTCAGTTTGACTCACCACCCCGTCACACTAACTTGTTTTATCTATAAATAATGCATTGTTCCTTTAAATGACAATGTGCAGAAGCCGACATCATTTGAGCCTTATATCCACCAAGAACAACAGCAGGAAACTATGTACATTTTTTTTTACATTGTTTATTTGTTGCTTTTTCATGTTAGACAGGGCCCGTCAAGCTTAAACCAACCACCCCGTCACGCAAAATAGATAGGGAAAACTGTTTTTTATTCATTTTTTTACATTATTAATGCAAAGAAAATTATATTTCAGATTGAATGCATGTATGCTAGGTGAGAAACTTGACAATGGAGATTTGCGGACAATTTGGGATGGAATTTACCACCCTGTCACGTTTTTGTGACGGGGTGGTAAATTTCATCCCAAAATGTCCCTCGATAAAAATCACGTTCTTGGGGGTAAAACTTTTTGGCAGGGTTCCCTTGCTAAAATGTTCATTCCAAGGGCTAAATATCATGTTATTTGTGCTCGCTTCAACCCATGGACATGAAAAACAACCCGCGGCAACAGTGTAAAAGTAGCCTAGCCCAATTTCGCGGGAAAACCGCAGACTTGGCAACACTGTTTGGTTCATGAATTCACTCATTCACTCACTCTCTCACTATATCACTCACACACTTTTTACTCATTTGAATGCCTCCCCTCCCCCAGTTTTCCCCAATACATACATATAACACAACACATGCATATAATGACATACATGCAATGCATACACATACCAAACATGCATGCATACATACAAACATACATACATGCATGCATACATACCATACATACTACATAATAATACAACAAACCTTAATACATACAGACATGCATGCATCATACAGACATACATACTAAAACATATATACATGGCATGCATACATAAAAAATATATACATGCATGCACATACATACATACAATACATACTAGCATGCATGCAGAATATCAAACATACAATACATGCATGCATGCATACATCATACATACATACAAACATAGCTACATACCTGCATATCATGCATGACATACAATACAAACATACATGCATGCATCATACTAATACATACATACATACATACAAACCTATTACAGGCATACATACATACATACATACAACTATATAGCATACAGCAACATATCATACATAAGGCATGCACATACAACTATACATACATACATATACATGCATACAACATCATACATACATACATACATACATGCACCAAACATACATACATACATACATACATACTTACAAACATATATTACATCATACACATACAACATACATAATACATACATACATGCATGCGCATGCATACATACATACATAATACATACTCAAACATATATACATGCATACATACATACATACATAATAAATACATACATCATACATACAAGCATGCATGCATGCATACATACTACATACATACATACAAAACATATTATACATGCATCCATACATAATACATAACATACATACATACATACCAACATATCAATACATACATACAAAACATCTACATACATACATCATGCATACATGCCTACATACATACATACATTACATACAAAATTATACATGCATACATACATACCAAACATATAACATGCATACAAAATACATACATACATACATACATGCATGCACATACATACATACATAGCATAATACATACAAAACATATATAATGCATACCATACATACAAAAGCCATACATACATACATTACAACATACATACATACATACATACATACATAATACAATACATACATACCTACATACATACAATACATACATACATACATACATACATACATAATACAAAATACAAATACATACATACAAACATAAATACATACATACATACATACATATACATACATATATACATACATACATCACATGCATACATACATATACTATACAAACATACATGCATCATACATACAAACATACATACATGCATGCAACAACATACATACTAACAAATATATACATGTACATACATACATACATACATACATACATAATACATACATACATACCAAACATTACATACCAACAACACAACAAACATACATGCATACATACATACTACCATACTACAAACATACATCACACATACTACATACATACATACATCACATAACATACATCATACATACAATAATACCAAACATACACAAACAAACAAACAACAAACAAACAAACATACATACATTACATAATACATAATACAACAAACATTACATCAATCAAACATACAGCATACATAAAAAACAACATTTCAAACAAAAAGCTGGAAAAAGGCTTTTTTTTTTGTCAAAGACTTGGTCCGGATGGGATTCAGAACAATGATCAAAACACTGATGGAGTAGATCGAGTCCTTCAAAGTTTCACAGTTGTTTCCTCTTCATGAGTTCAACATTTCATTAACGGTGTTATTAAGCATTTTTGATTTATATGCTGTTTAAAGTTTGATGATCGCATTATTTTACGCGTGTGTCAGCAATGCTTCTATCGCTTGGTTCTGCTTCTTCACCTGTGTTTTGATCCAGAGATTCAGCACTTTTTCAGAAGATGCATAATAGCCCCCCCTACCGTGAAAACATGGATTGCTGGAAAATTGCGTCAATGGCAGGGAAAGAGTTGAGACGTGTCGTTTTTATTAACTTTTCTTTCACACACATACGGAAGGCTGGCTCATGCAGACTGACCTGTGATGCCGTCGGGCAGCCGCTGCAGGTCGCAGTACCACAGACGGTTCACCGGCTCACAGCCTTCAGTGATGGACAGCACTGCATACCTGCCATCATCAGAAACCTGCGCACAGCGGAAGAAAAAGAGAAGCAGATGAAAAAGGAGAACACTATTTTAGACTAGGTAATTTCTTCAAATACTTTTTACATATTTCATAACATTGCTGAGCAAGTTGCATCATGTCATCTTCCCAAATAGTGGGTTTTGTTTAAATTAGCTGTCCGCTTACGGTAAGGTTACTGTGCCATTTTGGGTTGTCAGGAAACTCAGCCACCAGGACGTCTTCTGATTGGCTTGTGCCAATGACATGGTAGTACAGTTTCTGGTTTAGGTTTGTTGTGGTCTCGGTGCCTAGAATGGAAATAACACAAGCAAATCAGTGGAAGTCAACATGAATAGCCGTTGAGAACCTATTTTACTTCCGTATTGTAAAAATAAGTGTCTGGATTGTGAAAGGTGGGTGTTGCATATACTGAAACCAGGCCGAACGCAAAACGGATTTTCTTATTCAGTTTTTTTGTCTTGTTTTCCACTACAAATATCGAAACATTTTTAAATCAAAATAGAAGCAAAATGACACAATATAATACATTTTTATACAAAAAAATGTAAGTTTTTGAATGAAGTTACAGATATTTGTTCTTGTTTTAAGCTCAAACTCGCTTCATTTTGATGTTTTTTCAGTCATTTTGCTTCTCCAGTAAATGTGTCCTGATTTAAGAATGTTTCGAAATTTGTACCAAAAAACAAGACAAAAATACAGACAATATTGTACATAAATAAATAGCGACAAAGTGATGTAAGCGAAGGAGGAAAGCAGTGTGGTTTGCCGTGGATCGTGTGTACCGTCACGTACCGTCAGCTTTGCCGTCCTGTCGAGGGTAGCAGTTGTAGAAGATGCCCTTGGCGTCGTGGGTCCAGGCCAGGCAGCTGAACTTCACCCTCTCCAGAAGGTCCGGCAGCTCGGTGAGGTCATCAGCCTTCAGGAAGTGTATGGTCACCCAATCAGAGCCAGCGCTGCTCAGGCCGTACGCAAAATACTCACAGTCCTCTGACAGGCGACCCACTGCGAGAGCAGACATGCACAAGATCAGCAAGCTCTGATGAAACCCAAATTTGATCATTTAAGAGCAAAAGTGTCCATTTGAATGGTGTGATTGAAGCTACTGCACTCTGAATGAACTATAAAAAAAGAGTAATAAAGACAGGCATTAAGAAAGAAATCAAAGGAATGGAAGAAAAAATAAGGAAAGACAAGGAATCTGTATGGGATGAGTCGGCAGACGTGTTTTCAGGTTTACAGTAATGATATATTTGCACATCCACAGTTGAATTGATTTAGATCCGTAAACACTATGTATGAATGTGCCTCGAAGCAGTGCAGATACACGTAACTTGAGTGCAAACATTCCAGCTGTGTATTTTCCTGAAGATCCCTCAGGGCTCCAAACCTGTTCGACAAAAACACCAGCAAACTTCTGAAACAGCTACTCCAGGAAACACTGACAAGGGAAAGTAGTCTGGTTTCGCATTTATGCAAATAATCTGGTTTCAAGTTTTCTGCAGAGAGAATCTTACAGAGCCAGAAAACTACTGTGTTGAAACAGAAAGGAGAGAGATGCATACATTAATAGAGATACAGTCAGTGATTTGCATAATGCAATGCATCTCAAGAGCTCCAGAAACAGAAAGACCTTAAAAAAACTCCAGAACTGTGTATGTAATGTTTTAAAAAACTATATATTCTTTCATTTTAATTAGTATAATAGCTTTTTCATGTACTTCATTCATTTATTAATGCATATAATTAATTAGTATTTCAGCAAAGATGCCTTAATTGATCAAAAGTGACATTTGTAATGTTACAAAAGATTCTATTTAAAATAAACGCTGTTCTTTTGAACTTTATATTCATCAAAGAATCTTGAAAAATCACAATTTCCACAAAAATATGACTGATTTCAACACTGATAATAATCATAAATGTTTCTTGAGCAGCAAATCATCATATCAGAATGATTTCTGAAGGATCATGTGACTCTGAAGACTGGAGTAATGATGCTGAAAATTCAGCTTTGATCACAGGAATAAATTATATTTTACTATATATTCACATAGAAAACAGCTGATTTACACTGGAATAATATTTCACTGTTTTTACTGTATTTTTGATCAAATAAATTCAGCTTTGATCACAGGAATAAATTATAGTTTACTATATATTCACATAGAAAACAGCTGTTTTACATTTATAATAATATTTCACAATTTTTACTGTATTTTTGATCAAATAAATTCAGCTTTGATCACAGGAATAAATTATAGTTTACTATATATTCACATAGAAAACAGCTGATTTACACTGGAATAATATTTCACTGTTTTTACTGTATTTTTGATCAAATAATTCAGCTTTGATCACAGGATAATTATAGTTTACTATATATCACATAGAAAACAGCTGTTTTACATTTAATAATATTTTCACAATTTTTACTGTATTTTTGATCAAATAATTCAGCTTTGATCACAGGAATAAATTATAGTTTACTATATATCACATAGAAAACAGCTGATTTACACTTTTCACTGTTTTTCTGTATTTTTGATCAAATAAATTCAGCTTTGATCACAGGAATAAATTATAGTTTACTATATTTCACATAGAAAAACAGCTTTTACAGATTTTTGATCAATAAATTCAGCTTTGATCACAGGAATAAATTATAGTTTACTATATATTCACATAGAAAACAGCTGATTTACACTGGAATAATATTTCACAATTTTTACTGTATTTTTGATCAAATAAATTCAGCTTTGATCACAGGAATAAATTACACTTTACTGTATATTCACATAGAAAACAGCTGATTTACACTGGAATAATATTTCCCTGTTTTTACTGTATTCTTTCATCAGACTTTTGAACGCTAAACCAAATATAAGTATTGTTTATGTAATGTTTCAAAAGTCTATAATCTTGTTTTTATGAACTCATGTATTTAATAATTTGTTTTTATTTACAGAATCATTTGCATTTAATGTTTTAAAAGTTTCTTTCATTTTATTGAGTATAATTGTGTTTTTATGTACATATTATTTATGTATTTCTTTGTTTGACAATGGATATTGTGTCTCTTTTTAAACAGTAATGTACGGCAAGGGTGAAAAAGAAGTGTCCGGGCGGGAGAGAGTGAGGTTAGTGTAAGTACTACAGGTGTCTGTGAACGTATTTCCACTCACTCTTGAGAGCCACAGTTCCGTCTTCTGAGAGCTTGTTTGGGTCGAAGAACACCGACGCTGGACTGTCTAAAGAGTCCTGCACGTACAGAACGTTCTGGTTCTGCAGACCCTCGTTATGGGAATAGAAATATCTGCAACACAATATTTATTACATGCCGATATGCATTGCACAAGGTGACTCTATTTAGAAAGTCGTGCTGTGTTTGTTCTGACCTCTTCCCTCTCTTGTAGGGGCAGCTGTATTTGGGGTAGTTGTAGAGTTCGGTGAGGCGCTGGTGGAAGCGCTCTTTGACGGCACACTCTTCCAGGAACGGCATGGTCAGTTTATTCTGCTCTTCCACAAACATCTGCAGGGCGGGTGAGAGACTTGTTGTCATGCACACACACACACACACACACACACACATCTTGTTTATATGTAAATTTTTCTGCACATATCTTTGTTCCGGTGATGTGGGCCCTGGGCAGAGGCCAGAAAACAAAACAGGGTAAGCCCGAGAATACCAGGTAAATGGTGGTATGGATTGTTTACCCTTATCCGATAAGAAAAAGAAAGTCGTTATGCCTCATAAAAGCTGGTAACTGTCTTGTCAGTCAGCATGTTAATGTCAGGGTTATTATAGTTAACTGAATCCAAAACCTTTAAAAAACACTTCTGTTAGATGGACTAAAATAACTAAAACTAAAACTGAAATAGAAAGAAATAAAAAGTAAAAAGAAGAATAAAATCAAACAACATTACTAAAACTTCAACTGAAATTAAAATGAAACTGGAAAATATAAACAAGAACTAAGTCAAAATATAAATAAAAACTATAATAGTTTCTCAGTGATGCTAAAATAGCACTGAGAGTAATGCAAGGGTAATGTCAGTCGAACCCCTTTGACCTGAAATATTTACTTGAACTTCCCCTGAGATATTAATATTTCAATAACAAAAGATATTTGCATGTTCATGGTTCAGTGATGTCACATGACAATCAAAAAAATTCAAAAAATTTTAGCAGATTTTTTTTTTATTTTAAATTATTTATTTAAATTTGGCTTTTTTACACTCTAAAAATGCTGGATTGAAAATGGAAAAACCCAACGATTGGGTTAAATGTTTGCTGGGCAGTTTTATTGAACTCAAATATTGTTTAAAAATGACTTAAAATGAACCCAAAATAGGTTGGAAATTAAAAATCAGACACATAATTACTAGAGGCAACAAAAGGTGAACATTTATTAATAAGCAACTTCATACATGTTTATTATTATTTTATTATTATTCATTAAACTTATTAATAAATGTTCATTTCCAACATACTTTGGGTTCATTTTAAGCAAGAAATACAGTCATTTTTAATCAATAGTTGAGTTAAATAAAACTACCCAGAGGTTGAGGTCAAAAAAAAAATGAAAATATAAAAAACTTTGCAGGATTTACGATATTGATGACCGTTAAGATGCGTCATCAGTCTGTGAAAAGGGTCTATTCGCTGGGTTAAAACAACCCAATCACTGCGTTTGCCCATTTTCAACCCAAGTTGGGTTGTTTTTAACCCAGCATTTTTTAGAGTGATGATTTAATTAATCATAAACTTCATCAGTTTTAAAGCAAATAAGCTGGTGAACCGAGACGTACAGTAGGAATGATACAGAATTTAGTTCTAGTACTAAACTAACTGGTTGGGACTTCACAGCATGGCAGAAGACTGAAACTTTATTCTGCTTTTAAAACCAGGATTAAATCCTATTAATATTAATGTCTGAGATTGTGGGAAATTGATACTGTACGTGATTTGCATTTGCAGTTTAGAATTTGTTGGTTGTGTGCAGATGAATATGTTATTTGGGCCTTTAATGGATGCTGAATGATTGATTAGATTATAAAATAGCTGATAGCACTGTGGGAATAAGTTTTCGCTTATGTCCGTATTTGTCCCAGTAGCTCCAGTGGTTTTGGACTCTATTCTGTTGCTGGACTGGATGCATGAAGTTATCTTTGTGTTATAACACACATATCCATTTCAGATTCGACTTTAATGATTGTTTTGCGTGTTTAGTGGTGGTTCGTCATAGGAAACTCAGACGGTTGCATGAGAAAAACTGTGATTGTACATCATGTTAATGATATTTCTAAAATCGCTGTTCATTTCATTGTGTGCAACCTTTTTAATGACTGAGCGCACCTGTAAAGAGGCATTATTGCTGATAGGACCGTAATTTAGATGTCTTATATGAATTTGTGTGGACCAAACGCCAACGATGATCGAGCAGCTTTATGAGGGGACGAAAGCCTTATTCAGATGGGAATTGTTTCTCATGGGGACGTATTTGATTTTATTGCCGTCTGAATCCAGAATGTTTCCATATAGTCCACAAGACAAAATAATTGCTGAATTTTTAAAAATGAGCCTGTTCAAAAGTTCACATACCCTTGATTCTTAATACTGTGTGTCGTTGATGATCCACGACTGTATGTTTTGTGATGGTTGATCGTGATTCGTTGTTTGTTCCTCAGAAAAATCCCTGTTCCTGCAAACTCTTTGGTTTTCCTGCATATTTGAATCATTGGTGAAACCATTTACTGATGCTCCAGAAGGAGTGAAATCTTTCTGAATTTAAAGATCAAGGTAAATTATAATGATTCTGTCTTCATGTAAGTATCTTCTGTGGCTTCTGGAGGGTAGTCCTAAATGAAAATATATGGCTTGACCAGACACTGTGGCTAGTGGTTTTCCAAAGTTACTAGCCACAGCATTTTCACTGGCCACAATTTTTAATATTATCTCATAATTTGGCAGCAGGTTTATTAGGCTGCTGTCACTTTAAGACCTGACGCACAGATGCATTATACTGTTACACATGCGTTTTCTTTCTCAACTGTTTACATTTACTTCAAACAAAACTGACTGTGTTTACGTGAATACTCGCCAAGACTGGCATTTTGACATTATTTTGTGTGTTTTCGACTGTTTAGGCGCGATAAGCAGCGAAAAACAACTCAGATTTAGTACTGAGAGGCGGCTTTATGTGGCACGCTCTGGGTGTGAGTACAAAATCTGCTGGAATGAGTAAAATTATACGCAATCCCGCGCCAAAAATCAAGCCCTGTAACACCAACAATAGGGTTTGTGTGTCGACTCGCCGTCGGAGAGATCGTGAGAGAGCGAGAAAGCCCAGCTGGAATGCAGAAAATAAGTATTGGAAGCATTTGAAGCCTGGACTTTAAACAAATGCTCATCTAGCATCCTCTTCAAAAGTGTTCACCCCCCGCTCTTAATGCATCACGTTTACATCAATGTTTGCAGCTTTTGTAATAGTTGTGCATGAATCCCTCAACTGTGAAAAGATGGATCTCAAAGTCATTCAGTCACTGCTGGAAAGATAAATTCAGCAATTATTTTGTCTTGCAGACTATATGTAAGCATCTTTTACAGTATGATGCTTGATGCATGAGGTGCAAATATTTACAGACATCCCGATTACCATCTGAGTGGGGATCAAGTCTTATTTTATGTTTGTAATATTAGTCTTCATTTCAAAAATGTGTGTGTTATGGTGTGTTAGGGTCTTGTGATTTTAAAGAAAGCATGACAGAAGTCAAGGAGAGGTTGGTGGAGAAGTGCATGTTGTGTGGGTGATCCGAGTTTAGATCCGTCTGGTTATTTCCCAATCCCAACCCCCATCTCTTCTTCCCATCATTCCCGTCACTCCTCCTCCCATTAATGATGATGAAGGAGGTCAGGTGTGTGTCACCTTAGTCTCCTCGCAGTCGGGGTCTTCCAGCCAGTGGTACGGGTCTGGGATCTTCTCTCCATGATAATCGTCCACCTGTGAAACAAAAGCCCAGAGTTAGGAGCAGCGAAATGAGAAGAGAAACACGTTTGGTTTCCATGTGGTTCTGTATCAGTTATGTCTGGCCTTGAGACAAACCCGCAGCGCACGGAAACTAATGCGATCATCGCGTGCGACTGGATGTCAAGACAAACACCCCTTCACCTCTACACTTCCATGGCTCATGTGTTCCAGTCAGTCTCTCTGTTCACAGCATCTGTTTGTGCTTTTCATGTGTCTTAAACAGAATGAGGAAGAGCAAGAGAATGAATGAAGTAAATCCCCGAATGAAAGTACCACTGACCTTACTGTCATCCCTCCGCGCTTCAGGGTATTTGAAAGCCATTCTGGGTGTGTTTTGATGGTTTTTTTGTTGTCAAATTCAGTGTATATTTTTGTGTTTTTGTCCGTATGCTTCACGCCCGGGTGAGTCAGCTCTGAAAAGTGAAAGTGAAATCAAACACCTCTCTCTCTCTCGCTCTCTCTCTCTCTCGATTACACAACCAGGCAGCTCTTCAGACAGGAAATGGTTTCACCCCTGATTGGTTGACTCAAAAGTAGGCGGAGCTAGAAATGCATACATTTCCCTTTGGTTTTTGTTGTAAAATGTGTATTTCAGAAGGTAATTCAGCATATTTTTTTTTCTGTTTATTCTTAAACGTGCCCTTATTAAAAAATATATTATATGTGAGATGTATGTAAAATAATTTACTTGAGATAAAGACTCATTTTAGCAGCCTCCTAATAAAAGTGTTTTATTGGAGGCGGCCTATTATTATTTATATACTATTATACTTTTAGCTTTTTTAGGAATTATCTGCTTAATAGCTTTAATTTTATTCTATTTTAGTTGTGGTCATTTTAGTACTTCAACTTAAAATTTATTTTATTTCAGTTAGTTGCCAAGACAACATTTCTAATTTTCATTTGTTTTTCATTTAATATTTTATTTATTTATTTTATTTTTGTTTTGTTTTGCTTTATTCATTTTAATTAAATTAAATTGAATTAAATTAAATTTTTATTTTTATTTTTATTTTTATTTTATTTTATTTTATTTTATTTTAAATTAAATCATTTTGGTCTTTAGTTTTTGTTAACAGTAACAACACTGGATCAAAATACTAATAACTTTATATATATTAATATTTTTATAATTTTTGTTTTGTTTTGCTTTATTCATTTTAATTGAATTAAATTGAATTTAAATAAAATAAAATGAAATTACATTTTTAATTTAATTTAATTTAAATAATAAAATAAAATAATTTAATTTAAATTAAATGTATTTATTTATTTATTTATTTATTTTAAATTAAATTAAATTACATTAAATTTTATTTTTATTTTATTTTATTTTAAATTAAATCATTTTGGTCTTTAGTTTTTGTTAACAGTAACAACACTGGATCAAAATACTAATAACTTTATATATATTAATATTTTTATAATTTTTGTTTTGTTTTGCTTTATTCATTTTAATTTAATTAAATTGAATTTAAATAAAATAAAATTACATTTATTTTTAATTTAATTTAAAATTAAATTAAATTAAATTTATTTATTTATTTAATCATTTATTTATTTTTTATTTTATTTATTTTATTTTATTATTTTAAGTTAAATTAAATTAAATCATTTTGGTCTTTAGTTTTAGTTAACAGGAACAACACTGGATCACAATACTAATAACTTTATATTAATATAATAATATTTTTATAACGCTTCTGTTTTTGGATATATTTACTTGTGGAATAAATTAATCATGGATGGCTACTAAAATAGTGCATTTTTAGAATGGTGTGATTACATTAATTAAATTAAATGAATTTAATGGCATGATCTGTGTGTTAGTATAATGCATCTAAATGCCATAAATCAGCCAGTGCAACATAAAACTAGTGGAAATAGGAATGCTGTAGTGATCTTTAGCCATTGTGTTTTATCATCTAAACAAAATGAACTTAGTCAAGCATTGGATATCTAAAGCCTTTTTATGTCATTCAACAGCTTTCGTCTCCAGCTTTGAAACTTTAATGACACAAGGATGTGATTGTGAAGATGATCCTCTTACTTTTACTTGCACAAAAGCAGTCATCGGTACTTCATTATGTTGCTGTTTTAACGTGCACAAAACCTCACACCCAGGCTTTTCTGTGCAATTGTCCACAGATCTTTGTTGACACGCATTTTTAAGAGAGTTCCCGGCAGTATTACAGGTTTATCTCCGTCAAAACAGGCGTATGCTGACAGACGCTCGGCCTCGTCAGAAAATAGAGTGAGGAAGAAAAGGGATGAAAGAAAGAAAGAGAAAAGGTTTTGTCCAGCAGCGCTTAATTACAAGGCAGGTGATGTTTGTCAGCAGGTGTGTGAAAGGTATCCTGTGTTTATCTGCACTTTACGTGCTTGTGCTGGGATTTCTGTCACTGCTCTCCATTTATATCCTCTATGACAGGACGTTTAATGACACACAAACCCTCAAACTGGGTTCCGGCGTGCTTTTAAAAGCTTGTTTTGACAGAGTTTCCTCTCTCTGCTGTAGATGTGCAGTGAAATATGCTCTTGCGCTTTTGGCGGCTGGATTTTAAAGGGGTCCTTGATTATGATTTCACTTTTTTAACTTTAGTTAGTGTGTAATGTTGCTGTTTGAGCATAAACAATATCTGCAAAGATACGACGCTCAAAGTTCAATGCAAAGGAGATATTTTCTTTTACAGAAATCGCTTTTTTAGGGACTACAATGAGCTTCTTCCCGGGTTTGTGACATCACAAACCCTAAAATTTACATAAACCCCGCCCCCGAGAACACACAACAAAGGGGGCGGGGCCATGTTGGGCTGCTTTAGAGAAGAGGAAGGGTTGTTGTAGTCGAGTGTTGTTGTCATGCCGTCATTTTACACCAAACGAGGGTCAATTCAACACAAAAGATGAACATGACGGCACATGCTAGTGGATGAGTTGAATCAACTCCACAGCAACTACATCAATTTATCCACTAACCATTCAGAAACGTCCAGTTTCATTCTAAAAGTTGTAACTTCTTCCTGAGTCTCTCCATCAGTGTCGACTCCGGTTTGAACAATGTAAGGCTGAACACCGTCGTCATTTTGGCTGCGTGAGATTCTCCAGCTTTGTTGTTGTTGAGCTGTTAAAGCTCCGCCCTCTTCTGGAAAGGGGGCGGGAGCAGCAGCTCATTTGCATTTAAAGGGACACACACAAAAACTGCTCACACCCAATAGGGGCGAATTTGACAAGCGATAATAAATGATCTGTGGGGATTTTGAGCTATTTTGCAGGTCAGGCTGCAGCATTTAAATACTCAGTTCAACATTTATTCAAGATTTTAATATGAAAAACTTAATTCAGAACTTGTATTGAACCCAGAATAAGGGTTTCCGTAGGTCTTAAAAAGGTCTTAATTTGCCTTTGAACAAGTCTCAGATCAGAGTCTTAAATTCATAAAGCTATGGCATTAAATGTTGCATGCATTTCAAAAACTTATTCTTCCTCAGTATTTTTTCCAATGCAAATATATAAATATCTTTAAAATGTAAAATTAAGTCTTGGAAAAGTGAACAAAATTAAGTGAGATTGTGCTTAAAAAAGAACAAATATCTGTCAATGAGTTATCAAAACGTGTTTCTCTGACTCCACTGACATATATTTGTTCTTGTTTTAATCATAAACTCTCTTCATTTTGATCAGAAAACAAGACTTCATATTTTATGTCATTTTGCTTCTCCAATAAATGCATCTTGATTTAAGAATGTTTAGATGTTTGTGCTGGAAAACAAGAAATACTGAGGAAGAACATCATTTCATTGCTGTTTTATCGGAAAGTAGAGTAAAGTGTTGCTAATCCAACTCATCGTGTTTCTCTCTAGACATTTAGAGAACACATGCATTGTGTTCCCTTCAGTTTATTACTTGCATTTCATTTACTTTAAAAATGTACCTTCATGAAAGCTGGTTTAACCTTTTGACTTTTCAGTAACCTGTTGCAAAACAGCAAAACATCTGCCGAAGGCAACCGTTAAGACAAGCTGTAACAATCTTGAATCCGAGAATCAAATGGAAGCGAAAGGTCAAGAAATGCTGGCTCTATGAATCAGGGGGGAATCCCGCACCGGAGAGACGAGTGGGATTGATTCCGTCACTTCAGTATGGGAAGAATCTGAAGGCTTCAGATGGGAGTGAGATCTGAAACACACATGATCACGAACATTCGTTACTTTACAAACATCTCTGGGGTTGAAAGCAGTTCTGGAGAGTCCCAGACTGAGTAACCGACGCTGGATCAATGGTGTGCGTGTCAACCTGTGCCCGCTGTTAAATTACTTGTCTGGAACTCATCAACAGCTGAAAACATTGTTGCACAAGATGCTCATATTTCTCATACACAGACAAAGTAGTAATATTCATCATGGCATGAATGAAGCCATATGTTGATTTTATAGACTGTAATTCTAGAGGCCAAGATTACACTGGAAAAAAAGATGTTCTTCAGAGGTTCAATAAAAGAACAGATTGTTACAACTTCCTGTATTTGCATTGCTTAGTATCGACAGAAACATTTAGCATGGATTTCCTCATATGCGTCAGTCTGTGTTTTCATGATTGTGGACTTCATCTTCTCCGGGAAGACCGGGAAATAATGTGTCCTCACCGACAGACTGACATTTTTATTACATGAAAAGAACGTTAACTGAAATAAATTAAACTATACAAAAACTTAAACTTTGATAGGTTGATAGGTATAAAAATAGATGTTTTAGTAAATATTATTTTAATATTAGTTTCATTTTCGTTACTTGAAATAAAATTAACATTAACTGAAATAAAATAAACTATACGAAAACTTAAATATTGATAGGCATAAAAATATATACATTTTATTAAATATTATTTTAATATTTTATATACAAACCCGATTCCAAAAAAGTTGGGACGCTGTACAAATTGTGAATAAAAACAGAATGCAATGATGTGGAAGTTTCAAATTTCAATATTTTATTCAGAATACAACATAGATGACATATCAAATGTTTAAACTGAGAAAATGTATCATTTTAAGGGGAAAATAAGCTGATTTTAAATTTCATGGCATCAACACATCTCAAAAAAGTTGGGACAAGGCCATGTTTACCACTGTGTGGCATCCCCTGTCTGGGGGATGTCTGGGGACTGAGTCTGGGGACTGAGGAGACAAGTTGCTCAAGTTTAGGAATAGGAATGTTGTCCCATTCTTGTCTAATACAGGCTTCTAGTTGCTCAACTGTCTTAGGTCTTCTTTGTCGCATCTTCCTCTTTATGATGCGCCAAATGTTTTCTATGGGTGAAAGATCTGGACTGCAGGCTGGCCGTTTCAGTACCCGGATCCTTCTTCTACGCAGCCATGATGTTGTAATTGATGCAGTATGTGGTCTGGCATTGTCATGTTGGAAAATGCAAGGTCTTCCCTGAAAGAGACGACGTCTGGATGGGAGCATATGTTGTTCTAGAACTTGGATATACCTTTCAGCATTGATGGTGCCTTTCCAGGTGTAAGCTGCCCATGCCACACGCACTCATGCAACCCCATACCATCAGAGATGCAGGCTTCTGAACTGAGCGCTGATAACAACTTGGGTTGTCCTTGTCCTCTTTAGTCCGGATGACATGGCGTCCCAGTTTTCCAAAAAGAACTTCAAATTTTGATTCGTCTGACCACAGAACAGTTTTCCACTTTGCCACAGTCCATTTTAAATGAGCCTTGGCCCAGAGAAAACGCCTGCGCTTCTGGATCATGTTTAGATATGGCTTCTTTTTTGACCTATAGAGTTTTAGCCGGTAACGGCGAATGGCACGGTGGATTGTGTTCACCGACAATGTTTTCTGGAAGTATTCCTGAGCCCATGTTGTGATTTCCATTACAGTAGCATTCCTGTATGTGATGCAGTGCCGTCTAAGGGCCCGAAGATCACGGGCATCCAGTATGGTTTTCCGGCCTCGACCCTTACGCACAGAGATTGTTCCAGATTCTCTGAATCTTTGGATGATATTATGCACTGTAGATGATGATAACTTCAAACTCTTTGCAATTTTTCTCTGAGAAACACTATTTCTCCACTATTTTTGGCCGCAGCATTGGGGGAATTGGTGATCCTCTGCCCATCTTGACTTCTGAGAGACACTGCCACTCTGAGAGGCTCTTTTTATACCCAATCATGTTGCCAATTGACCTAATAAGTTGCAAATTGGTCCTCCAGCTGTTCCTTATATGTACATTTAACTTTTCCGGCCTCTATGCTACCTGTCCCAACTTCTCTGGAATGTGTAGCTCTCATGAAATCCAAAATGAGCCAATATTTGGCATGACATTTCAAAATGTCTCACTTTCAACATCTGATATGTTATCTATATTCTATGTGAATAAAATATAAGTTTATGAGATTTGTAAATTATTGCATTCCTTTTTTATTCACAATTTGTACAGTGTCCCAACTTTTTTGGAATCGGGTTTGTACATACAGTGTTTATTTTAGTATCACTGAGATAATATTAGGGCTGTTCAATCAATTAATCATGATTAATTGCATCCAAAATAAATTTTGTTTGCACATAATATATGTGTGTGTACTATGCATATTTACTTTTTTTATATTCACATATACATACATGTATATATTTAAGAAATGTTTACATGTATATTTATATATAATTTATATTTTTTTCTTAAATATATACATGTATGTGTATGTAAATACAAAATAAATATGTATAGTACACACACATATATTATGTACAAACAAAATTTTATTTTCAACGCAATTAATCTTGATTAATTGATTGATCAGCCCTAATATTATATCAGTGATACTAAAATAACACTGTATGTACAAATCTTAAAATAATATTTAATAATATATATATATATATATATATATATATATATTATATTATTTGTCAGTACACATACATATATTGTGTGTAAACAAACCTTTATTTTGGATGTGATTATTCAGTAATTTATTAATATCTTGAATTAGTTTTTATTTTTTTAATTATTTTGATATTTTCTGTTTTTTGAAATTTTTGAAATTTGAAATTTTGTTGTTTTGTCATTTTTTATAAGTTTTTTTTGTCTGTAAAGTTTTTTTATTAATTTTTTTCAGTTGTTTAGTTAATTAGTATATTAAATTAAACTAATGAAATCAGAAATGTTCTCTTGACATCTAGCTGAAATACACTGAAAAAAGTTTTTTTTTGTATATTTATTTTAGTTTTTCTATTATGTTTTCTATGTGTTTGAAAAAAAAAAAATGTTAACTGAAATAAAGTAAAATATAAAAACATATTTTAATTCAGCTATAGTTGCCAAGGCCAAGATTAATTTGATGTAAACTAAAACTAAAATAAAAAAATAAAAAAAATATAGAAATTTAAAAAAAAAAAAAAAGTGCAACAAAATTACTAAATCTTTGACTAAATTAAAATCATATAAAATTAATTATATAATATAATATATATATATTATATAATACACCTATCAGTCATTGATTTATAATCAGCATCTCTCTTGGGTTTTTGAGTTTTTCTTTTCTACAGAAATACTCGGTGTTTTTGGAGCAGCAGACTTAAGACGCCTTCCTGTTAGAAGAGTTTGCGTATCGAATATCTTCAAACGTAGTTATAACACAGCAATTGTGTGCTTATCTGATAAAGATTAAAAAAAACTCACTTACACAACAACAACACAATTGTCTCTACCTTTCACCTGGCAGGAAGTGAAGTCATCCTTCAGTTTAAGAAACAGTGGAAAGCACTGGTCATGCGTGAGTCAGACGAGATCAGGTCACCTGCTCTACAATAGTTCATCCTCCCACGCCATCATAAATCACACTGTCAATCTGCACACCTACAGTCACACACACACATCAGCACTTTCAGTATGTTTGACAGATATTAGTCAGGAAAGTTTTGTTATCACTGTGTGTTATCAGTCGTGTTATCACTTTGCTCTCTGAGAATAAAGGAGTGGGTGAATTAGTGTGTTTCTCAAATCTGTTGAAGGCATTACTAAAATAAACCAGCAAAAAATCCACATCTCTCTCAAACCTCACATCCGCTCAGACGGGCGAATTCATCGAGTCAGAGAAAAGAAGAAAAATAGGTTTTGAGTTCCAGACATTTAATCCTGCTAATCTGGTGACTGAGGGAAGAGCATCTCCAGGCGGAGTTTGTGAGCAGATGAGGAAGAGAGAGTACAGCACTGGCGTCATTAATAATAAATCTACGCTTTATTTGATCACAGCCTGATGCTGTTCAATTTCACAGGCACATCTAACTTTCATTTCTATAAAAGTGTGGTTTGTAGATCCCATTCATGAAGTTCAGTTTGGAAAGTTGGTGCATTTATATTAAAACTCAGAAGTAGTAGGAGGAAACCAAAACTCAAAACTAACATCTTCTTTTAAATTCATCTAAGTGTATATATATATATATATATATATATATATATATATAAACCCTAACCCTGTTTATTTCATCTTTACTTCCATACATAGAATAGTACAAATTCAGGAAATATTTATAATTATTTTTATGTTAAATTATTTATTTATCTAAATATGTTTATTATTAAATATTTATACATTTTATTTATATATTTTAAATAATATTAATATAATGATTATGTTAATTATATTAAAAATATAAAACAATATTAAATTATTAAAAAAATGAAATAATATATAATAAAAAGTAAAATCATATTAATTTATATTAATAAGTTTAAGTATTTTATTTACATATGCATTTATTTAATAATTTTCTTAATTTAATTATTATAAATGTATCTAAATTACAATATTTTTACATTTTATAAATTAAAAAAAAATTAAATGTGAAAATATTGTAATTTAAAATAAATT
Source organism: Culter alburnus (assembly GCA_028476615.1). Classification (NCBI taxonomy): domain Eukaryota; kingdom Metazoa; phylum Chordata; class Actinopteri; order Cypriniformes; family Xenocyprididae; genus Culter; species Culter alburnus. Next base: position 482,993 of record JAOTNS010000045.1, read on the forward strand.
TTATAAATAATTCATATATATGTGTATGTGTGTGTATATATATATATATATATATATATATATATATATATATACACGTGTGTGTGTGTGTGTTTATATATATATATATACTTGAATTATTTATAATATTTTGCAATATCATTATTGCATATATGCATAAATTATATATTAATTTATATAAAAAGTTAAGTATTTTATTCACATATTTATTTACTTAAAAATTACTTAATTTCATTATTTATAAATTTGTATGTAAATTACAATATTTTTAAATGTTATAAATTAACGATTAAAACATAATAAATATATATATATATACATTCATTTATTCATTTTGCATATGATTTTATTCAAAGCAACTTACAAGTTACAAATTATTATTATAATTTATAAATGAAGTTATAAATTTATGAATTTCTATAAGCTATGTTTAGCTATGTTTTTATTTACAGATCTTTGTATGAATATGTTTTCTAAATTATATAATTTTAATTTTATAAATTAAAATGTAATATATATAAAAAACAATTTTAAATAAAAAATATTTATAATATAAAATAAAAACATAAATGATATGTAAATTTATATAAATAATTTTAATTTAAGTATTTATATTATTTATATACATATGTATTTACTCATTTAAATATTTATTTTATTTATTTTGTCTTCTATTGTATAAACCTTCAGAAGAAGTAAATAATTCTTCTCTGTGTTTCGCGGTGGTTTGTGTGTCGACAGGTGAGAGAGAGAGAGAGAGAGAGGACTAGAAAGTGGCCTGGACCAGCAGATGGACCGTTATGAAAGACTTCAGATAGACACATCTCCCATGATGCATTGCTCACAGACTAATGAGCTGAAGAGGCAGGTAACATCCTGCGTAAGCCAATCAGCTTAGAGGCAGAACGGGACTGTCCGACTGAGCAGGGATGGGATGGAGGCAACAGTGGAACACATAAACATGTTTAAACACACAAACAGGAAACGGATGATTGTTTAAGACTTTTCCAATCAAAGTTTGAGTATTTCTGATCTGTTTACATCTGTGTATTATTCACACACTCGTTCAGTTACGCAGCGATGATCTCATAAGCAGATGGCGCATGCAATAATGCCGCTCTATAATCCTTAAAACTTGACGATCAGTGTAGTTATTCCCACTTAATCATCTTACATTCATCCTCCCATCTTTCTTCCAGTGCTTGAAAGTAATTGCAATGCCTAAAAATGCTGATCTAGAAAAACAAGCACTGTTGTTGTTTGCAGAAGTTGGAAACGGCAGATGAAATGATATTAAAAGGCGAGACCCAAACGAAATCAGAAAAAGGGAAGTATTTCGTCGTATAGCTTTCTATTACTGGCCTTGGGAACGGGAACTTCGAACGGGTCGCAGGTTTTACTGCATATCATGATTGTGAAATGCTTTCGTCCTCCTCCTCTTCCTGTTGAGCAAATATTTGCTTATAGTTTCATTTTTGATAATCCAGATGATGAATATGGTGTCAGTAGGTGTGAGAGCCGCAGACGCTGAAGAACCGTGACAGTATTGATTGCATCAGGCTGGGTTTGTTTTGTACTCGAGACAGAGAGACTTAAAGACTGCCAGGATTGAGGCAATTAGTCGGGTTGATTGTTGTCCGAACGGGAGGGAGAGAAGATTAAATAAAGAGAATTAGGTCAAAGTAATGAAGGAGAGAAACGGGAGGGAGGGAAGGGAAGGGAGAACGGATGGAGGGAAGAAGGGGACGAAAGAGAGAGTCTGAAGATGGAGGGAAACGCGGCTCTTTGGGGTTTCGATGTTTTTGTTTTCCCAGTTATTTCTGTCACATTCAAAGAGCGGAATAAACTTCCCCGGAATATGCCGTATAAATAGACGTGTGTTTACTTACTTCATTTATGTGTTTATTTTCTTAAATCAAAATATTTAGCTATTTATGAGATTTGTTTAATGATAGGCCTATTAAATATAATTATTTAAATTATTTTATGAATATAAATATGGATTATAAGTCTCAGTGTTATACATCATTGATATAGTATTATAGTTTTATATTTTCATTTTAGTTAGTTTTATTCATTATTTTTTTTTAAATGTCTATAGTTTTTATTAATACTTGAATTAGTTTTTATTTTTATATTTTCCCATTTTCATTTTAGTTAAAGTTTTAATTTTTGTGTGTGTGTGTTTTTTGTCTTTTATTTTTAAATGTCTATAGATTTTATTCATTTTTATTTCACTTTTACTTATTTTATTTTAGGTATTTTTAACATTAATTTTATTTTATTTTATTTCAGTAATGTTTATTTTATTTCAAGTACCGATTTTTTAAAATTATATTCAATAGAATATTTTTAATTTAATTATTTAATTATTTTATTAATATTAATAAATATGGATTTTAAGCATTACTGTTATTTTACTGTCATTGATAAAGTATTATAGTTTTTTATTATTTTTTTGTTTATTTATGTTGTGTTTTTGTCATTTTTATATATTTTTTAAAATATGTCTATAGTTTTTTTAATACTTTGAATCCATTTTTAATTTTAGTTAGTTTTAATATTTTTTTGTGTGCTTTTCTTTTCTTTTTAAATGTCTATAGTTTTTATAATTTTATTTCAGTTTTAGTTATTTTATTTTATTTTTTTTACATATTTTATTTTATTTCAATTAATGTTTATCTTATTTCAAGTTTATTTTCAGTATATATATATATATATATATGCACACACTCACACAAAGACATATTGAATATTTACAAGTATGCATTACAAATATTATTATAATTATATATAAATATTATAAATATGATAAATAATTTTTCAATAATTAAATACATATTAAAACATATATATACATCTATTAATATAAAGTGCTATATTTACATAAACAGGCACTGGCGTGTGAGGATTGCTGGAGTGTCTGTTGCATGTTAATAACTGGGAAAACGGAAATGAATCCTGTCCTGGAAGCCAGAAATGAAGGGCAGGAGTGCTATATTTACCCTCAGTGACACAAACAGATGAACTTTCAGTGTGAGGCTCCAGGTAAAGCCCCTGATCCGGTGTGCAGGTGTGGCTGCTTCAGGCTTTATTTGGTCTAGACGTCTGTGAATCAGCACTGCACACAATGTTTGTGTGTCACTGCCTCTCCCCCGCTTTATCTTAATTAGCAGACATGTTTATTGATTCAAATGGATTTGAGGAAAATCCCTCTTGTCTGTCAGACGGATCTGTGTTCAAATCTTTGGGGAGGAGGGCCGAGGGGTCTTTGTGCAACCAGCAGCATCATCAAGGCTTTGCCCCTCACAATATGTCACACAATTAGTCATTAGGGAGCTTCGCAGGACACTGCTGCTTTCCTCTCGTGCGGCTGTCCAACGGCCTCCTAATGCACGATATAAACCTGTTACAGCACGAACAGGGATGGAGCCATTTAACGCTATGAAAAGCCTAACTGTTTTAAATAGCAGGCCAGTGGTATATATAATGCACAAATGTTTAAGCTAGGTCAATTTCACATGCACAGTTAGTTAAAAATGAAATACAGTGTATATGTGAATAATTCAAATAATTAATCAGTATATCATGTAAATAATTTATTTATTCAGTTTTTTATTTAATTACCAGCCCTACTTTAAGCATAAAACACTTACATTTTTAGGAATATTAATATTTTATGATTTTTATTGCAAGTTTAAGATTTTTGTGTTGTTGAGATATTTGTATAAAAAAACATTATAAGCACTCTTATATTCTGCAAATATAAATTTTACACAATAAAATAAGACTCCTAATGGTGGGTGAAGGTTCAAATCAAATCAGCTTTATTTCCATAAGCGCTTTATACAATAAAAACGGTTTCAAAGCAGCTTCACAGGAATAGAGAGTAAAAGAATTACTGATGCAAACTTCAAATTCCACTCCATTCTATTCAGATTGTTTCAGTTCAGTTCAATAACGGTACACACACACAAAAGCTGGGCTGAAAATGGACAGACCGAGCATTGGGTTGTTTTAACCCAGCGGTTGGATTCTTTTAACCCAGCGATTGGGTTGTTTTAACCCAGCGGTTGGGTTGTTTTAACCCAGAAAATTGTGTGTTTTAACCCAGCGATTGGGTTTGTTTTAACCCAGTTTTGCCTGTTTTAACCCAGTGATTGGGTTGTTTTAAACCCAGAAAATTGTGTGTTTTAACCCCAGTTGGTGGTTTTAACCCTTAATGCCTTTTTAACCTGATTGGGTTGTTTTTAACCCAGCGATTAGGTTGTTTTAACCCAGTTTTGCCTGTTTTAACCCAGTTGGGTTTTTTAACCCAGTGAATTGTGTTTTAACCCAGCGTTGGGTTGTTTTAACCCAGTTGTGTTTTAACCCAGTGAATTGGGTTGTTTTTAACCCAGTGTTTTTAACCCAGTGATTGCCCAAATTGCCCCGATTGAACCCAGTTATTGCCTGTTTTAACCCATGATTGGGTTGTTTTAACCCATTATTTTTTTAACCCAGTTAATTGCCTGTTTTAACCCAGCGATTGGGTTGTTTTAACCCACCATTTGGGTTGTTTTAACCCATTGAAAGTGGTTGGTGTTTTTATTGCCTGTTTTAACCCAGTGACCCAGTGAATTGCCTGTTTTTAACCCAGCGATTGGGTTGTTTTTATCCCAGTGAATTGGGTTTTTTTATCCCAGTGAATTGCCCTGTTTTAACCCAGCGATTGGGTTGTTTTTAACCCAGTGATTGTTTGTTTTATCCCAGGAATTGCCTGTTTTAACCCAGCATTGGTTTTTTTAACCCAGTGATGGTTTTTTAACCAGTGATTGGTTGTTTTATCCCAATTGTCCTGAACTGGTTTTTTAACCCAGCATTGGGTTGTTTTAACCCTTATTGTTTTTAACCCAGTGATTGGTTTTTTAACCCAGTGATTGGTTTTTTTTAACCCATGCCTGTTTAATTGTGTGTTTTAACCCAGTTTGGGTTGTTTTAACCCAGCGATTGGGTTGTTTTAACCCAGAAATTGTGGGTTTAAAACCCAGCGATTGGGTTGTTTTAACCCAGCTGTGTGTTTTAACCCCGTGAATGGGTTGTTTTTTATCCCAGTGAATTGCCCTGTTTTAACCCAGCGATTGGGTTGTTTTTATCCCAGTGAATTGGGTTGTTTTATCCCAGTGAATTGCCTGTTTTAACCCAGCGATTGGGTTGTTTTAACCCAGATTGGGTTTTTTTAACCCGTTATGTGTTTTAACCCCCAGCGATTGGGTTGTTTTAAAACCCAGTTAATTGCCTGTTTTAACACCAGTTGGGTTGTTTTAACCCAGATTGGTTGTTTTAACCCAGCGATTGGGTTGTTTTAACCCAGAAAATTGTGTGTTTTAACCCAGCGATTGGGTTGTTTTAACCCAGAAAATTGGGTTTTAACCCATGTTGGGTTGTTTTTAACCCAAAAATTGTGTGTTTTAAACCCAGTGAGGGTGTGTTTTTAACCCCTGTTTTACCCAGTGATTGGGTTGTTTTATCCCAGTGAATTGCCTGTTTTAACCCAGCGATTGGGTTGTTTTAACCCAGTGATTGGGAATTGGGTTGTTTTATCCCAGTGAATTGCCTGTTTAACCCAATTGCCCAGCGATTGGTGTTTTTAACCCCCAGTATTGGGTTGTTTAACCAGCGAACCCTGTTTGTTGTTTTAAACCCAGCGATTGGGTTGTTTTAACCCAGTGATTGGGTTGTTTTAACCCAGCGATTGGGTTGTTTTAACCCAGAAAATTGTGTGTTTTAACCCAGCGATTGGGTTGTTTTAACCCAGTTAATTGCCTGTTTTAACCCAGCGATTGGGTTGTTTTAACCCAGTGAATTGCCTGTTTTAACCCAGCGATTGGGTTGTTTTAACCCACCTTTGGGTTGTTTTAACCTGTTTTTAACCCAGATTGGGTTGTTTTAAGTGAATTGGTTTAACCCAGCGATTGGGTTGTTTTATCCCAGTGAATCAGTAACATTGTTGCAATCTTAATCAGTTTTGAAAAAACAAACGATTCATCTATAAAGCTAGAGACAATAGTGACCTTATTCATCACAGGTTTTGTTCGTCGTAGAGACGAATAGAAAGTGAGATTGATGTAAAGAAAAATGTCCAGATATGAAGCACTGAAACCCAAACCACTAGCCCAGTCTCAGTCCAGATCTCACATGGACTCAGTACGTCTGCTGTCAGCCTGCATTACAGTCAGGATATTTGCGAGATATTTTCGAGCGACTGCAGATGATTGAGATAAGATCATATGAATAGACTTCCTCTTTCTCGCTCTTCAGATGAAGGTGTGAATTCTGCAGCTGATCGGATCAGAACTCTTGATTTGCAGCTTCCTCTGCCTTTTTCTAGGCGTTTGTGTTTGTTAAAGTGTGAAAGTGTGAGTTTGCACTGACATATATAGTTCTTCTGGTCTAACAGAGGCAGGAAACGTGCCCTTCTGCCTGGAAAAGTGAAAGCATGAAATGAGTAGCAAAATCTGAGTTCTTGAATGTTTAGAAACTTTCCATCGGCAGAGAAAAAATATACTGGACAAACATCTGAACTGTTTTCTAAAAGCATTGTGCTGTCGTGATTTGAGTGCATGTTTGTGATTTGAATCCGCTCCCAAATCCACTTAAAGGAGCGAGGTGTGTTGCGTCTTCCGCTGTTTTTCCTCTTCTCTCCAGATGTTTCCTTCATTTTACGTCACTGTATTCTCCTCCATACAGAAAAGCCTGCGCTCCGCTTCCCTTCCTGGCACCGGCCAATCAGATCGAGCAGATCGGCTCTCAGAGACTTTAGAAAACGAAATTAGAACAAAGACAGAGGAAGAGATCAGGAACAGGAAAACTAGTATGATGCCAATCATGAAACAGATGGAGGTTTTGGCTGGAAAGACGGATCAGTGGTGTTTGAGGATGTTTGTTTGCCAGTTCTTGAGAAAACAGATCTGATTCCCAAAGGATGACGATTAAAGATTAAAGGGATGACGATTCTGTTATCATTTA